>OY882864.1:84989619-85107119 GCA_963693515.1 Pipistrellus nathusii | reverse complement strand
TACACTTTGTGGATTCGAGGTCTATTCGTAGATACATACAATCATGTTATCAGTGTTTGTGGCTTTTTGTCAATGAGTCTATGTCCCTTTCAGGGTGGAGAAGTTCAAGATACTCAACTTGCTAGCAAGGGGTTCCTCAAGAGACTCTGTCACATCGGGGAGGGGGTCAGGGTTGGTTTCTGCTGCTGGGAATTCGGACTTTCAGGGGTGACAGCAGCTGGGCCCGCCTTCGTGTGCAGGAGTCCGGACTCTGGGACCCATGCACAGCCCCCATCCTCGTCACCAGGTCAGTTTCATCTTGTGTCCATCGTGCCAGCACCAGGATGGCCGAGGACGGAGGCCGTGTCACACCGCCTGGCCAAGGGATGGCATCTACTCATTATTTCCTGTTTCGTGGTGGATGCTGGGTGTTAGCATGCTGTGAGGGTGTCACATGTCACGTCATCCCCACACATGAACCCACCTGCCAGATCTCGTTCCCAATTCTCCAGTCATCCTCTTTCAGGCCCCGGATGGACTGGCTCAGTCTTTTGCTATCCTAGGCAAGGCCATATACATTCAGACGATGGGCCGCTTCTGTGCCTAGATAAAGAAGAGGACCGGGTATACCACCCCACGTCTAGCCCACTCGGAGGGTTTCCCCGTGTGACTGTAGCTGAGCTGTGTGCAGCTTCTGCTCCTGTTGTCTGTTGCTAGGAAAACCAGCACGCAGTGGCTTACAAGAATAACAACAGTTGTTCCTCTCACACATCTGACACTGGAGCGGGGCTCACTGAGAACAAGGGAAGCAGCTGAAAGCTTGGGAACTGGATCAGGAGACGCTTCCTTTCTCACACGTGTGCCGGGTGGAGCTGGCTGTTGGCAGGGAGACCGACACATGGCCTCTCATATCTGGCTCTTTAGCTTCCTCAGGTCGCGGTGGCTGGGTTCAAAGAGAAAGCCTCTCAAGAAGAAGATTCCGGAGGGAAATGGAACACCTCTCACGACTTCGGTCTTGAATCACTCCGTGTCTCCTCTGCCTCAGTCTGGGGCTGAGGAAACAGAAGGAGGCAGAGGTTACGGAGGCCAGCCTGTGTCCCAGGGGAAGAGCACTCGGCTTTATCTTCGGGTGGGGTCAAAAGAATGTCACGGAATGGCAGGCAGTGCTCAGGCATGTTTTTAAAGCACCACAGCTGACACATACACCAAGCTGCTCTCCCTGGGAACCGGGCTCAGCTCTCCGCTTCCTCGTGGTCAGGAGCTGCGTCCCCCCCGGCTCAGGAGCTGTGTCCCCCCCGGCTCAGGAGCTGTGTCCCCCCCGGCTCAGGAGCCGGCCGGGAGCTGGTGTGCGAGCAGCACATAGTCCTTCGCTGTGGGTGGCGTATTCCTGCTCCAGGGCATCTCCTCCCAGGTCAGATCACTCCACGCGCACAGGAGGTGCTGGCTGCTGCTCCCACCTGGCAGGCCTGCCAGCCTGCACCTGCTGCCAAGCTTTCCTCTGTTCTGGCCTCACGCAAGGCTGACAGTCTGTCATGTGGAAGATACGGTTATCAGAGCCCGAAGAAAGACCCCCGTGCTTCCCTCTTTGTGGCGGGAAGGTGAGATGCGATGATTCCTGGTGCTGCTTCGGGGTAGAGAGTCCTGGTGTGCTCGCTCTGGGCCACCGGGCCTCAGAGACGCCACTATTCGGGCTAGCTCCTGAGTCCTTATCGTGTTCCTCTCGTACCCTCTTGAGCATGTGTCTTACCACGGCTTCTGAAGTGCTTGATACTTCCTACTGCATCTAGTCAAATTAGCGAAATATCGCTGATGGATTGAAAAGTATGTCCTGCAAGACAGCCAGACAGCCCGGGCTCTTCCAACGATATCATGACGAATGGGTGAGATATTGACACCTGTCACTTAGAGACTAACTGTACGCTGCTTCAGTGGAGCACGCTGCTTCTGCCCCTGCTTCGGGAGGAGGCGAATCAGACATTCAGGACAGAGAAGGGAGCCAGACTAACAGGAAGCTCCAGCGTCACAGACCCCGGAGCACAGCCACGTCTGCCGCCACGGGGCACCAATCCCGATCCTGCGGGGAGGACCGGCCCCCTGCCCACTCCCCTGCCGACTCCCCGATCCGGGAGGCCTGGGGGCTGAGAACCAGCATGCGCCGCGGAAGCCAGAGGAGGAAGCAGGACTTGGAGGCATGCCCAGCAGGAGCCAACATGAAGGGAGGGAGTCTGGCCCGGGCGTATTCAGGGCACGGATCAGGGAGGATAAGGACGTGGAACCCAGAGGATTGCGAAAGGGCCTGCACAGGGGAAGGCCCGGCACACGCCTGCAGAGAATTAGGAAGAAGATTGGTGTGAAAGAAAACTCACCCCTCCCGAACCCAAGCAGATGGACTCAAAGCCTCACAAAGGCCCAGGTGCCCCGGCTCTGCCCGGGCAGCCCCGCGGCCCGGCTGCGGCAGCTGCAGGGCCAGAAGCGCTGCCCTGATGGGGCCCACGTGGGACCGGGACGGGAGTCGGCGGGGACGATGGCACTGCCCCTCTGGCTCCAGCCTCCTCGGGACTCGGTGAGGACATGGCGGCCTGCGGCGGAGCCTGGGCTTCTCCCACAGCGAGACAGCGCTGAGCGTCCTGGTCACGGAGGGCGGAGCCTCTGCAGGGGCGTCTGCCCAGTGCCCTCCAGTCAGCAGCCCCACATGCCCCGCGTGGCTTGGCGGGTCTGGCAGGCCCGCCCTGGTCCCTGTCCTCATCCAACACGTTCTTTCTGACGGAGGAGGAAAGAACCGGCAGCAGATCAGGGCTGCATCCCACACCCTGAAACCATCTTCATCTGCTTCCGTTTCGAAGCAACAAAGAAGATGTAGATTCGGAAAACATGGACGTGTGTGCGTAGGAAGCAACAGCAAAGGACCGAGAGAAAAGCAGCACAAACACAACCAAGGGTCGTGTGACGCCGCTGATGTAAGTGGAAAACACAGCCACAGCCACGCAGCATGTTCCAAAACCCACCCCCCACTCAAGGGCACACGTTAGCCATTGGAACGGGGGCCTCCAGCAGGAGGGGCAGGGGAGCGGGTGGGGAGAAATAAGCAAAGGGGGGCCGTGCACGGACCAGAGATCACCTCCGCCCTTCGCACTGTGGTCCACTACGGGAATAACGGTAAACATTGCAAACAATGTGTGCAAATGTGCTTCTGTGTGCGCTTTGCACTGAAAATCCAGTAGGAAGCAAGGCGGCTGGGAGTGGGCTGTGCTGGAAATCTCTCCGCATGGGGAGACACCCCAGGAGGCGTTCCCCTTAGAGAGACAAGGCCTCTGGCCACTGACACCTGGGCGCCCGGCTCCGGGAGTGTCGCAGGCATCCCACAAAGCCGGCAATGAAGGAAGGGAGTAACGTTCTTGAATGAGTGGGGTAAACAAGCATGTGTTCAAACGCATAATAGAGTGAGGATGCGTCCGGGCCAAAGGTGCCGATTAAGCCACTCCCTGGAGCAGAAACCCACTTCTTCCTGAATCAGGACACGGAAGAGAGAAAGGAGGAATCGAAAGGAAGCAGACTTCCCTCTGGTTGTCCACTCCTCTGTCCAGCCCAATGGGCACAGACCGGATCTCAGACAGACACCAGTCAAAGGATTGTTATTTGCCTGTCCCATGGGCTTATGGGTCTTTAATTACTTAGAAGAGAAGAAGCATGATCACCCCATTCTCTACAAAGAGACAGAGAGAGAGAGAGAGAGAGAGAGAGAAGAGAAGAGAAGAGAAGAGAAGAGAAGAGAAGAGAAGAGAAGAGAAGAGAAGAGAAGAGAAGAGAAGAGAAGAGGAGAGGAGAGGAGAGGAGAGGAGAGGAGAGGAGAGGAAGACCTCTGCCACCTCCTGACGCTCTTTCTCACGGGAAGATCAAGTGCTGCCAAGTCTTTTCCAGCTTGTGACTCCCTGTGATACACTCACTCCAAACCATGCCCTTCCGTGCTTATCCCACCCCTACCGCTTGCCACGCAGCCCTCCCCTCAGCGAGCCCATCCTTGGAAACTCCTCCGAGTGTCAACAGGAAAGGCCCGGGAAAGTCAGCTGGCCGGCCTGATAAGATTCAGCAGGAATTGGAAGCAGACGCCACTGCTGCCTTTTCCAGGACCGAGGCCAATAGCAATTCTCCTGGAGACAAAAGCCGGCCCCGGGCACATCCTGGCCCCTCTTCTGGCTGGTCTCTCGGCTCCTCCTGGAAAGATAGCTGACTGCCCAGCCAGCTCAGGGGGTGAGCACCAACCTATGAACCAGGAAGTCACGGTTCGATTCCCAGTCAGGGCACAGGCCCGGGGGGTGGGCTCCATTCCCAGTGTGTGTGTGGTGGGGGGGGGGGGGGGGTGCAGGAGGCAGCTGATCAATGATTCTCTCTCATCACTGATGTTTCTATCTCTCTCTTCCTCTCTGAAATCAATAAAAATATATTTTTAAAAGAAAGATAATTGACTGGGGTGAAAAGGGAAAATATTAGAACTTTATACATGCAGTTTATCTCATTTCTGTAAGGCCTATTTTCGTGTACACTCTGTATTTTATGTGCTATGTTAATACTGTGGTACAAATTAGACCCCATAAACAAGTAGACTCATGGAGGAGTGAAGTGTGCTCAAATAGTTGTTCGAGGGGCAAGATCTGGAAAGTCTGGCACCTGTGCCTGTGGTCTGCCAGGAGTGGACAGAGCCTTGTCCGCTTCCTCTCACTCCAGGCGGCCCAAGTCCACCTGACTTGCTCCTAACCACTGCATTCTTCAACCGCGTCATTCCTCACCTCCGCCTCAGTTCCAGACACATTCCCGCCAAGTCCTCCCTTTGTCAGGAAAGCTCTCGTCTCCTCCCAGACCAAAAGGCCTTTGGAATCCAGTGCTGCTTCTGTGCCCACGAGGGGCCTGCCAGCTCTCCTTGGGGGCCTGGCCTCTGAGGGTCGTCAGCTGGGCTGGGTGGACAGGGCAGGGAAGGTGCCGGGGCATAGATCCGTGCTCCCGTTGGCTTCCCCCTCACTCCTCCGCTCATTCCATTGGTCCCCTCGTGGCTCTGAGCACACTGCAAGGAAAAATACTGTAACCACATCCTCTAATCTAGAAGCTCCCTTCTTTCTAGATCTGATGGATGTCAACATCTTTGTTATGATATATCATAGATCAGACTCCAACTGTCTTCTGCTCATGCAAATAGAACCCAACTAGATTAATGATGCACAGATACAATAAGGGAGATTCTATTTCTAACAATTAAAGGAGGGAAAGGGAAACAAAATCTCAATAATATAAAGGCCAATAAAAATCAGGACAAGTATTGCCGGCTAAATCAAAATACTAAAAGATAAATGCTTATATATAAGAGCAAGAAAATTGAGAACCTGCCCATGGTGCCTAAACCATAATAGGTGTTCAATAAACATTGATTATTCCTAATTGAACATTATTTATTCAAAGCAGAAAAATAGCCTTTGCCTTTATACTTTTCTGGTGACTGCTTTCATAAAAAAAAAAAATCGATAAGTGCGTCTCATCTGATTTTCTTACAATTAGCCACAAAGTACATAATAAAATCACATTTGTGTGATTTGAACCCTTTCTTACATGAACAGCAAAAACTGAATTTTGGAAAGACATAGAAGTAAGACATCCATGGTTCAGAAAATCACTTCATTTACTGTCCAAACCCGGACATTGGTGAGAGTAACGAGAGAGGAATAGGTGGGATAAAAGCAGAGTGGGTTTGTCTTGAGCAAAGCAGACACACATGGTTGTTCTCTGGCCTACCAAACTGAAGACAGCAGTGATTGGAAGCCAAATACATGTAGTGATTGATTTCTCCTCACACACATCATTGCCACTCAGCCAATGACCTGGCAGGATATGTACGGGCTAGTCAAGACCAAATGGAAAAGAAATTTTTTCATTAAATTAAGTCAGCCATACGTTTTTTGTTGCCCTGTAATCAGAATAAGGTTCCAAGAAATGCCTTTTTCTCTGAGTAAGTCACACATTTCATTACCTGGCTTTATTTTAAATTAATTTTACAATTAAGTTTTGTTTTATAATTGAATTGTATTTAAAATTAAATTAATTTTACAGTATCAATTTTCCAACTCTCAGAAACTTTAAAAACAAATGACCATGCATTGATTTCCAAACCACTGTTTTCAATAGCAGATTCCTGCCTTTGTTCTCCACTGTTTCTCTTCCCCTCTGCCTCCCACGCACACTGTTTTCCTCCCTCTGTTCCCGCTTTTCCCGTGTTATGTGCCCCCGAGACTCCAACTGGCCCTGTGAGCTCCAGTGCCTGCTGGTTATAACCCCTCTCAGTCCTCACTTCCTGTGCAGCCCTCTTTCCTGAGCTCTAGCCCTGTACAACTGGCTCTATCAGGGTTGCTACGCAAACGTCTCTCCCAAATATCCTTTCTCTCCACCCACCACGACTGTCTTGGTGAGCAGGCACATCTCCCAGCCTCTCAGCCGGCCACGCCTCCTCCAGGCTGGCCCATCTCCCATCCCTTTTTATTTTGCAGCAACTCTGACTTCCAAGGGTGTGGGTCCAACCAGTTTGCTTTTCTGAAACACAAACTGCTCCCTGGCTTTAACATGCAGTTTGAACAACACGGCGTCCCTGCCCCTCCACACGCTGGCCTTTCTCCGCTGGCCACATCCACGCTGCCCTCCCCTCGGGTGAACTCTGCACTGGAGGCCCCGCACAGTCAGGCTCTCAGAGAGACGAGCTTTAGCACATCCCACCGCCCCACCAGCACATTCAGTGCTTCATCTAGTTCCCTCCCCTTCCTCCCGCTCCTCCCGGCTCAAACACCTTTCCTCAGGGAGCCGCTGTCTGCTCCTGTACCAGGCTGGGTTTCCGCCTGAGGGCCTCTGTGGTGCACTTCGTCTGTATTGGGTGGCAATACATGAAATTGACTTGAACTTCAGCAATTTCTACTTATAATAGAGTAATATGCAAACCGGTCCAGATGCTGTCAAGTGAGGACAGGAGGGCAGGACAGCGAGCTGCGAGTGGTGGTGGGCAGGGCAGCCAGCTGAGGCGTGGGGCAGCTAGCTGCTCATGCACGGATTCGTGCACAGGGCCACTAGAGGTCAAATAAAAGAAAATTCACACTATTGAAGCTAATCCTTGCACCTGCTAAATTACAAATTTCCCAAAGGCGGGAACCCGGCCTGTATCGTCCACTACCTTACCCAGTTCCTGCACAGGGTAGATACTCAACGGATATTTGTTGAATGAATTCTAGAAATGTATCATCATTTTAATTGACCTAATTCTAAGCTATAACAACTTTATTTTTAGTAGCGATCATTTTTCCTGTCAAGTTCTTGCCCACTCTCTGTGGCTCGGCCCCGTATTGAGTAAATACGTGCAGGATGAGTGTGTAGCAGAGTGCGATGGTGTGAACCAATAAGCAGCCGCTGGATCTACAGGCACAGGCCTGACAGCCGGTTACAACAGTCATCGCTCTGCAGTGAGAGAGGGCAAGACAGTCCCAGAAAAGCCGGGCTGGGAGACTCATGTAAATTCTGAAATTGTTTAACCTGGATAGGAAGTCCCACGGTGACACCTTTGAAAATGTGACTCCTGAGGTTTTTGTCTGAAAAGAGCCTGAAGAATGAGGTTCGGTAAGTACTCTCTGAATACAGAATGGCCTCTCAGAAGATGACTATGAGCGTGCGGACACTTGGCTAATTCCCACTAACCATGGCAGTCCTTAGCGACTTGCTGCATTAATGAGGCAGTCGTCGCCTCCCCAGTCTGCAAACAGAGGAGTGTGTCTTTGCCTCGGCTCTTCTGACAAGGGGAGTCTGCTTTAATTATTTAGCACCCACCACAGCCCAGGAGTGCTCGCGAATATTTTGTACGAGTAATGAAGGTTTAGTCGTAAGAGCCTTCACTCCACCTCGCTTCTGTGAGAGCTTACAGAGGGGCAGGGTGAGAATCTCAGGGTTTTGTGGATTAGTGAGCTGGGAATTCGCAGGCGTCCCTAAGATAGAGTTCTAAATAATACAATAAAAAATAAATATCTACAAGAACAATTCTTGTTTTTTTCAAGCTCTTTAACAGCCCTCAAAAGGCCCTCCATGAACCACAAGGAAAATGATAAGAAATGAAGCAGCTAATGATAATAATAATTATGACGATAATACTGCTTACGTAACTCTTTATGGATATGTCTACCCAAACAGTTGAGATGGATGTTGAGACGGTTTCTAAATAATTCAAGACACATGGCTTACAAGTGTGGGCAGAGAGAGGCTGGGAAGAAGGGAGTTTGTTTGGTCAGAGTCCTCCAAGTTGTGCTGGTCAAATTTGCAGAGTGATTTCTCATCTCTCTCCTAAAAGCCCAGTTCTGCACATGACTTATTTTGACCATGGCCAAGTCACTTAATCCCTCTGACTGTACATCTCTTTATGTTCAGCAGAGTGAGATCCAATTGAGCCTGTTGGTACCATTTCTTCCAGAATTGGTGTTTTTGATTCTATGACATTCATGATCATAGGTCCATTGTCACTTATTCCTTTAATATTAAGGGTTATTAAGCAGAAATATATATGCAAGCTCCTCTAATAAGGACCTAGAAGAAACTCATTCATAAAGTGGTCTGAAGATAATATTAAGCTTGATAACATGAAGTGCCTCTTTCCCCTCCAATCTTATTTCACCCCTGCATCGCACACACACACACACATACAACTACTTGTGTTTTCTGTGTATGTGTGTGCGTCATTTGTTTTCATCAGAATCATCTATAATAATAAAAGCATAATATGCAAATCGACCGAAGGGCTGAACAGCAGAACGACTGTCCGGACAACCAGGCTATGACACGCGCTGGCACCAGGCCAGCCTAGGTGGGGCGATGTGATTGTTCGGGCGGATGGGGGGCTGCCACCTCCCCATGATCACCCCAGGCCACCCTCTGCAGGTCAATCAATCAGGGGGGGAGGGGGGCGGGGGTGCTCTGCAGAACCAGGGAACAGGGGGAGGTGGGGTGCGGCAGACACGGGCAGTGCCAGGCCAAGGTGGGGTAGGGCTGGGCCTGTGAAGCCAGGTCTGCGAAGCTGGCAGCCGGGGAAAGGAAGGCCTACCCTTGCACGGATTTCATGCACTGGGCCTCTAGTAGAGCAACATGAAGGAATTTACAGGTGTTTCCGGAAGCATGAGGTCTGAGGTGTGCTCTCCCTCTTCTCCAGTCCTCCCACAGAGCCTTGCCTACCTTGCCCTCAGAGACACAACCACCTTCGGGTTTCTCATCTAGCGCCAGGCCTGAGCCCCGCCTCCTGCACTCCCTCAACTAAATACAAGGGTGAGGCAAAGAAGGCTTACAGTCATTCAGATGGAAAATAATACAATAATTAATAAATAATACAAAAATAAACGATGTTTTTCACACTCACAATGGTAAGCCCACCTTTGCCCAGGAGCATATGCTGTCAGGAGCATACGAGAGCAGGTGGGCTCCTGCAACTCATAAACTGGCAGAGAAAAGAAACCACCAGCCAAGGCCAAGGGCATGCCACGCCCACGCTCACGCCCACTCACTAACCTTGAAGCACGATGGGAGAACCCAGGCCCCAGAGGGAATAAGATGGCCTAATAAGGCTACACTAGGTGACCTTCAGGAACTCGGAAGAGTAGCCACGTTGAACTGCCCAAATAAAAGGACAAATAACAATTCACCTTGGGCAATAAGACGACAATACGGAGGAGGAAAGAGACATTGGAACTTACCAGATCCGATTGAGTTGTTCAGCTTCATCAGCGCCTCAGCCAACCAACCTGAAAGGAGAGAAGATCTGATCTGAGAAAAATGCTCTGTCTGAAGGATATGTGTTCAGCTCTCACACAGCTTCTGAGCACAGCCCTTGGATAAATCATTTTATATTTTTTAAAGGTTTTATAGTTTTGTTTTCCTTTGCTGTGGAAATGGCATGTGAGAACTTTGGTTCATTTCTATAAAAGGCTCTAGGGATTGAGTTAACAGTTGTGTCTTTGGTCTTTCTTATAACACCAATTATTCTCATTAATATTGACAATTTTTAAATGGTTGCATTCCAACATTCAACAAATATTTATTAAATGCCCATTATGAGGCAGGCCCCATTCTTAAGTGTGAAGCACACAGCATAGACATCATAGACATGGTCCTGACTCAACAGAGCTCATAGTCTAGGAGGGAGTCACACCATAAATAAGTAAACACAAAAATAAGGATATAATAGCAAATTTCTTTTTTACAAAAACATGGTTTTCTGAAAGTGTAATCGGGATGGAGGTAGGAGGCATCTAATTAAGGGAAAGGCTTCCCCGAGGAAGTGACAGTTGACGGGAGACCTGAGGGAGAGAGAGTTAGTAGGGGATGGGTAATTAGGGCACACGCTAACTACCAGCCATGCTGGCACCGGAATGGGCTTGGCATATGGAGAGAAATGCATGTGTGTGCAAATGGAGATTTACATTTTCAAAGAGCTGCTTTGTTTGTAAAAATGAAATGAGTGCTTGGTGATTTCTTGGTGATTTTTTTCTTGGCAAAAAAAAAATATATATATACTAATGAGGGTGAGGATAGCGCTGATGGAACCTGAACAGTGTGGCTTCTTGTCGAGGTCAGGAGCACTCGTTTCTGAGCAGTAACATCCCCGCCTTCATCTCGATGTCTACTTGATTTCCATGCCCAGATCTAATTTTATCTAAAGCCCTCCGAAACTCTCCCCTGGCCTTTCTCAGTGGCGTACTTCTAGGCTGAACCACCTCTGTGCCAACCGTGTCTTCAGAACACATTCCAGTTCTCTTTGTGTGTGTGTGTGTGTGTGTGTGTGTGTGTGTCTTCAGTAAGCCTTTGTACACTCATCATTACACAAAATGCAATCACCACCCTTCACATAAAACTCTTTAGGATAATTGTGAAGACTGAGCAAATCTTCCTTCTCTCTCCATTAGGACATATCATATTATAGTTCATTATGAGTGTTATTCTAAAGCAGTGGTCGGCAAACCACGGTTCATGAGCCACATGCAACCCCTTGAATGTGGCTCTTCCATAAAATACCATGTTTTGGGCACGTCTATTTTGAAGAAGTGGCATCAGAAGTTTAAGTTTAAAAATGTGACTCTCCAAAGAAATTTCGATCGTCACACTGCTGATATTTGGCTCTGTTGACTCATAAGTTTGCCAACTATTATTCTAAATTATTTGCTCAGTTTCTGTACCAGTTTTTATGACTAGAAAACCATCATTCAAATGTATACATCCTGTACATATGACACAAGACCCAAAGGATGAGATAATGAGGTTGTGAATAAACAATGAGCTTATGTTGTTTTGATCTGTAAAATGGACACAAACCAACTGCCATCTGCAAACGTCCCCCTCAGAAGCCGTCTGGCACTGCAGTGTCACTGTGTCTCCAATCGTAGCCCTGACGGCTCCCCAGGGCGGCTCTCCTGGGAATCCCTGCCCTCTCCGGAGTCACCACCACATGCTCTCAGCGTTACCACTCATTCTCCCGCCAGATCTCTCACCGCAAACTGAATTCTTCACCTGGACACCAGCAAGCAGAGCCGAGGTGCTCCTGCTTTGCCGTAACTCTATAACTGTGTGTGTGTAGTTTTTGTAATCCGCGTTTCCCCATTGCCATGGCTATGCCACATCCTTACAAAGCTGTCAAAACAAGGCAGCCGATAACCTCAGAGCACGTCCGGTGAACTGTTTCTGCTGCTTTTCCCTCTCATTTCCTTCCGCTCGCTTCCCGAGTCCTTGGGCCTCGGCAGTGGGAATTGCAAAACGCTCCGGGCAGGTCCCTTTGCGGCTCCTTCTGCCTCTGACTTCGGGCTGCCGTCCAGAGGCCATCAGTCATTTCCGCAGGCGGGGCCCCAGCATCACTGCGATGTGTCCCCGTTCTCCCCACTGCACCGCACTGGGGCGGGGGCGAGGGGGCGGCTGGCGGCACCGTGTCCCACCGTGTCCCACCGAGCGCCGCGAGCAGGCAGCTTAATGAGGCCGCGTTCAGGGCTCAGCGAGCTGCCCTCCATTCTCCACTCGGAACGGCGGGAAAGGCTCCCAGCAGAGCCGGCGGATGCAAATTGGACGCGAAGATAAACCCCTTGGGGACACCATGAACTGGAATGCGTTAGGAAGGACACAGAATCACTCCCCCCAGAGGCTGCTGGCTTACTCTCTACGTGTTTTTCTCCAGCATCGGGGCTGGCGGACGGTCCTGCTGGGACCCGGGGAAGCAGACGCGATGCCCTCGCCCTGTCCCTGCCCACGGGAGTCTCCCCCGGGCGGCCTCTCCCTCCCCGCCATCCGCCAGCGCTCCCCTTTGTCCTCCTCTTTCCCTGCCATTTCTCTCCGTCAATTTTAACAACGCGCGGTGACACATTTATTTACTTGTTTTCCTTCGGAGAGCCCGCGCTCCTCCCTGCTCCCCTCCGGCCCCCGGGGTCTTCAGAAGCGAGAAGCCAGCCCCCACCCTCTGCTCCAAGCCACCGGGGGCTTCGCCTGCACAAAACAAAGCCCTGGCCTGGCTAGAAAGTCCCCACACGCCTGCCAGCCCTCTCTGACCTACAGGGAGCTAAGCCGCCAGGGGGCAGGGGCAGAGTTGTGCTGACGTGGCCCTCTTCGTCCTGCAAGGCCCAGGGCGTGCGTGGGCTGTGCTGTGAGTCCCACCTGGGACCACATGGGCCTTAGCAGGCCCTGCCCTCCCGTCTTGCTTCTGAAGCAAAGAGAACGCCTCCAAAGAGCCCGAGTCCACCAGGCATCACTCCTTTTAACTTTCCAATTTCTATTCGCTCCTTTATTCTCCATTCTTCTCCGTCCTCTCTTTTGTTTAAAATCTCATTTAGCATCCTCCGGAGGGGCGGGCGTGAGATTACAATCTAACGGTTGTAATGAGAACGGGTTAAGTTGGTGCCGGTTCCCATTTTCATTACCATCTCGGTGGCAGGAATAATGCAGCAGAATTTTTAATGCCTCATATATTACCCGGACATTTTCCCGTGAGCGCCCGCTCCGTGCTGCGGACAGCGGGCGGCTCTGCGCTGTCGGACTTTGATCTTTTTATATTCTACATTGTAATCAATTGGCCATTTCACCCTTCCCATAGATTACAGTCAAATAAGGGGAAACATTTTGATCTATAGCGTGCCACTGCGTCTCATGACTGTAAACTCTCACCACCTGCAGAGCAGAACCTGTAAAACCTGCACAGCCAGGGACTCACACTGGCCGGGCAGCCCAACCCAGGCGGCCCGCCACCCAGGCGCTGCTCCGAAAGGCACGCTGGGAACCAGAGTTTTCTCGCTTAGAGCATACCTGGACAGAGTCGGCTCATTTACACATCAGGAGCTCTTGGGGGAGTGGACTTTGAATCTAAGAGGCTCACCCTTGAACCAAGCCTCTCAGATCCTTCCCACTCGGGTGTGGTCCCCCAACCAGCAGCAAGACCACCCCGAGAGCACATGAGAAATGCAGATCGCAGGCCTCAGCCCAGGCCGCCTGCACTGCACTCTGCCTTTTATTTTATTTTTTAAATTATATTTTTATTGATTTCAGAAAGGAAAGGAGAGGGAGAGAAAGAGAGAAATATCAATGATGAGAGAGAACCATGGATTGGCTGCCTCCTACATGCCCCACACTGGAGATGGAGCCCACAACCCAGGCCTGTGCTCTGACCATGACTTCCTGGTTCATAGGTCAATGCTCAACCCTTGAGCCACGATGGCCAGGCTGGAATCTGCATTTTAAGAAAACCCTTGGGTGACAGGTGTGCAGACTTTGAGAAGCACTGCTTTAGGGTTCTTGACAGCCCACACTTCCCGTAGAAAGTCAGGAAGTAGCTCCCTTTACTCTGAGAAACCGGGATCCCAGAATCCTCTCTCCAGGCTTATCAGAATCTCCCTATGGCATCACCTCCATCTGTACCAGGCCCTTAGCCTACCATTGCCAGCCTTTCTGGGTTCCATTTTCTAAGGGACTGAAACCACATGACAAGCTAATTCTCACATGGGCTCTGGGGCTGAAAGATCTGGACTCCAATCTTAGCGGCGTTGGTGTTTTTCCGGTGGAAATTTATCCATCTTCTCTGCATCTCATTTTCTCAGTTTACTTCCTGAGATTGTAGTATTTGCTACATGAGTCAGAGAATGAGAACAAACTACCGTCACATATAGACCCTCAAAATGCAATGGTTCCAACCACATAGAAATGCCCTCTTCTGATGCAGCACCCCAAACCGGAGGTCAGCTCTGCCGCACCCCTCTTTCAGCAAGTGGTCGTTCTCTCCAGCAAATCTCTCTGGGCCCCTCCAGAGCCCTGTTCCTGTCTTCATGGTTGGAGCTTCACTGCAGAAAGAGAAGCGTCTAATGAGGAACCAAGATGGTGGTGTAAGCAAACGCCTGTACATGCCTCCTCCCACATCACATCAAAATTACAACTAAGATGCAGAATAACCATCATCCAGAACCACCGGAACGCTGGCTGAATGGAAGTCCTACAACGAGAGAAGTAGAGAAGGAGGCACACTGAGACGGTAGGAGGCGCGGGGGCACAGAACGGGCTGGTCCAGCACCCATGTGTTTGGCTTTTAATCAGGAGGGAGATCGTCTCTACAGAGGCCACTGGAGGAGCAAGGGGTCCCAGCCCCACACCAGACCCCCAGCTCAGGCCTCCAGGGCTGGGAAAAGAAGTCCCTACAGGCAGTAAGAACTATGGCTGTAAAAACCAGTGGGGATTGGGGCTCAGTGACACACAGGCTGCTCCTCTTAAAAGGCCGGCACCATGACGTGAACTTACAATGTCCTGCTTCCTCTGAGCTCCAGCACCAGGGTGAGGCTCTGGGAGACACAGACACAAGCAAGGCAGAACCGGACGGGGGCAGGAACTCAGGGGTTGGCTTTTTCCCAGATGGAGGTTCTTGCAGGGATCATTGTTCCTATGCAGGGGCCTCCCCAGTCACAGAGCTGACCGGCAGCCATTTGTTGGTTCTGGTGATTCCCTAAGACCCCACCTCACCAGTTTACAACCCCACCCACGCTGTGTGCAATGGCCTTTGCATATGAATTTCCTGTCCTTGCTCAGGCTGAAATCTGTCAAACAAGTTGCAACCGGGTCAGGGAGCACCAATCCTATCAATAAAAGGCCCAAGGCTGGCACCATCACCAGCTTCACAGCTGGGCCTCGTCTGGGCACTTCCAAACCTGAAACAAAGAGGAAGAATCTGCAGATCTCTCTGTAGCTTCTGCTGGGTGGTCTCAGGCAGTAGCTGACTTTGCACCTCCCTGGAGACACAAGAGCCAGTGTGCCCAATGGTCAGTGTCAGACCAGACCATATTACAACTCTTCACATCCATAAGCAACACCTCAAGGGGCAGACTCAGTGAGCACCAAAGCCCCACTGAAGCAAGTCCAAATCCCCACCTGAGGGTGTCACCTGCATAGCAGTTCTCCCACTGTAGTCACAGCTGGTTCTCACAGCCAATTGGCCTGGAGGTCAATTCCTCCCAGTGATACCAACAGCAATCAAGGCTCAACTACAAGACTGTGCTCACAGCCCACAAAGGGGTGCACCAAGGGTGCCCAGTTCTGGTGACTGGGGAGGCTGAGCCACTGAGCCCAACAGGACACCTACTACACAAGGGCACTCTACCAACTCAAGGACACTTAACTCTACCTAATACATGGAAACAAACACAGGGAAGCAGCCAAAATGTGGAGACAAAGAAACATGTTATAAATGAAAGAAATGGAAGAAATGTTATAAATGAAAGAAATGGAAGAAAGATAACTACTATAGAGTTCAAATCCATGGTTATAAGGTTACTCAAGAATCTTCTAGAAACATCCCAGGGACCAGGGACTTAGTAAGGCTTTCAAGGATCTTAATGAGAATGAAAAAAAAAAAAAAAAAAAAAAAAAAAGAAGGAAGGAAAAGGACTCCTCAGAAAGTAAGCATACATTGACTGAAATAAAGAATAATATATAGGGATTCAACAGTAGATTAGAAGATTTTGAAAATCAAATGAACAATTTGAAATATGAGGAAGCAAAAAACACCCAACCAGAAAAGCAAAAAGAAATAAGAATCCAAAAATATGAAGATTAGTGTAAGGAGCCTCTGGGACAACTTCTAGTGTACCAACATTATGTAGGTGCCAGAAAAAGAGAGAGCAATATATTGAAAACCTATTTGAAGAAATAATGACAGAAAACTTCCCCTATCTGGTGAAAGAAATAGACTTACAAGTCTAGGAAGCAGAGATTCCCAAACAAGAGGAACCCAAAGAGACTCACACCAAGACACATCATAATTAAAATGCCCAGGGCTACAGACAAAGAGAATCTTAAAAGCAGCAAGAGAAAAGCAGCTAGTTATCTTCAAGGGAATGCCCATATGACTACAGCTGATTTCTCAATAGAAAGTATGCAGGCCAGAAGGGGAGTGGCAAGAAATATTCAAAGGAACTACAACCAAGATGACTCTCCCCAGCAGAGCTATCATTCAGAATTGAAGGTCAGCTAAAGAGTGTCACAGACAAGAAAAAGTTAAAGGAGTTCATACCACCAAATTAGTATCATATGAAATGTTGCAGGGCATTCTTTAAGAAGAGGAAGAAGAAGAAAAAGATTAAAAATATGAACAAAATGGCAACAAATACATACCTATCACCAATTGAATCTAAAAATCAAAATAAACAAATAAGAAATCTAATGAATAGGATAAACTGGTGAATAAAATAGAATCAGAGGCATGGAAATGGAGCAGACTGACAATTTTCAGAGGGACCAGAGGTGGGTGGGGAGAGGTGGAGCGGGAAGAGATTAACTAAAGATCTTGAATGCAGGTATGCATTACATATGGACATGAATAATGGGGTAGCCATGGCCTGGGGTAGGGGTAGTAGGGAACCAGATGGAGGGGAGTAATGGGAGGGGAAGAGGGACATCTGTAATAATCTCAACAATTAAATTTTTTCTAAATAAAAAAAGGAAGAAGAAAGAAAGAAAGAAAGAAAGAAGAGAGAGAGAGAGAGAGAGAGAGAGAGAGAGAGAGAGAGAGAAAGAAAGAAAGAAAGAAAGAAAGAAAGAAAGAAAGAAAGAAAGAAAGAAAGAGAGAAAGAAAGAAAGAAAGGGAGAAAGAGAAGCGTCCACAGGAGACACACCGTAGCCATGGACCCGCCTACCTGGGCTGGGGCCTGGTGGTCCCTCCCTGTCTTGCCCCAACTCTGTGACCGTGAAATGCGCGTGGCACTGGGTGGGCAGCAGCTGCCCCCCGCCCCGGGGCAGTTACCGTAGGCGTTGGTGAGGGAGTGGAGATAATTGCCCAGCACACACCTGGCGGCCACACATGTTAGGTTCTCAGTGGCAGCTGTTACTCTGATCTCCTCACCAGCCTCCTGGTCCTAGAGCCGCAGCTCCCCCAGGCAGCGCCAGCTCCTGCCACGGAGTGGAGCAGATGAAGGTGAGCCCCCTCCTGAGAGAACCCCGAGAGGCCTCAGATCCGGCGACAGGGGCTTCATTCCCATCAGGGCGTGTGATCTTGCAACACCAGAGACCAGGACGGGCAGGCGGGCCTACAGCCGCTCACACAGGACGTGCAGGGGACCTGGCCCCAGAGAGCTCCGCAAAGGGACTCGCCCTGCAAAGCCTGTGCCACCCGCCCTGGGTGCCCGGTGCCTCGGCCCGGGCTGCAGGCTGCATGCGGAGGGAGGGGCCGAGCACAGCACTGCCCACGGGCCCGGGCTCCGGGTGTGCAGCCCGCCCTGCAGCGGCTTGTCTGGCCCCGTAGCATCCCTTCCCGTCGGTGCTGGCTGCTGTCCGCTCCACATGAGAAACAAGCCCGGGAAATGGGCATAAAGACGGCCTCATCCCGGTGGGCGGGCCAGAGGCCACCCCGCTATGCCCTCAGCGCCTGGCGCTCGGGAGCCGGAACGGGCGTGAGTCACTCAATGCAGCTGCTGCCCCCCCCCCCCCCAGGAAAGCGACTCCCACCACATGGGGACACCAAACGGTTCTGCCGAGAACCCTCCAGCGATGGCGCCTCACCCGCTCAGCACAGCACTCCTCGGGAGCTGGCGACGGGAAACCAGTGGTGGTCCTCCACCAGGGATGGGGGTTGGTCCCAGTCCCCCCTCGGACAGGTCTTCCCAGAAACCAGTCCGAGTTTGTGGCTCACGGATAGAAAGTAAACACAGCCGAAGCCGGTTTGGCTCAGTGGTAGAGTGTCGGTCTGCGGGCTGAAAGGTCCCGGGTTCAATTCCGGTCAAGGGCATGTACCTTGGTTGCGGGCACATCCCCGGTAGGGGGTGTGCAAGAGGCAGCTGGTCGATGTTTCTAGCTCTCTATCTCTCTTCCTTCCTCTCTGTAAAAAATCAATAAAATATATTTTTTTTAAAAGAAAGAAAGAAAGAAAGAAAGAAAGAAAGAAAGAAAGAAAGAAAGAGAAAGAAAGAAAGAAAGAAAGAAAGAAAGAAAGAAAGAAAGAAAGAAAGAAAGAAAGAAAGAAAGAAAGAAAGAAAGAAAGAAAGAAAGAAAGAAAGAAAGAAAGAAAGAAAGAAAGAAAGAAAGAAAGAAAGAAAGAAAGAAAGAAAGAAAGAAAGAAAGAAAAATAAAGAAAGAAAGAAAACACAGACATGCAAACAAAATGTGGGCCTGATCGGAATCTTGAATGAGGCAAGGTTCTCTTGTCCACCATGTACTGTCCAGCTCCCTCTATTTTAAAAAAATATATATTTGTATTGATTTCAGAAAGGAAAGGAGAGGAAGACAGAGAGAGAAACATCCATGAGGAGAGAGAATCATGGATCAGCTGCCTCCTACACGCCCCCTACTGGGGATGGAGTCTGCAACCCCGGCCTGTGACCTGATTGGGAATCAAACCGTGACCTCCTGGTTCCTAGGCAATGCTCACCCCCGGAGCCAGGCCGGCCGGGCTGTCCAGTTTCCCTTACAGTGCCTCCCACTCCAGCGCCTCATCACATCAGCCCAAGGTCACTGCCTCTCGGAGACACTCAGGGGGCCCCGGACCCGGGGACAGAGCCAGCCCCAGGCTGTAGCAGCTCCCCTGAGTCAGCTGTTCGGGAGTCAGTCTGAATGCCCAGCCCAGGTGACAGTTTTCTCTGTGCCGAAGGAAGCCATTCTTGTCAGCCTGGAATGTGCTGGAAAGATGTCTTTAATCCTGTGTGTGTTATTTTAACCGCTTTTTCTTGAAACCCGGGGTAATTCTCCAGAAGAGCGTTGTCTTTTCTCTTCCCTCCTGAGAGTTCCCACTCCTCCCTCCCCGTGCACCTCGGTGTAAACAGCCACACTGAGGAGCGGGGTGCCGAGGGGGAGCGCGGAGATAAAAGTCTCCCAGGTCCTTTTACTCCCAGCCGAACGCGCTTCTCTTCCAGAGGGAGGCTCTCCAGCCCCTCCCTTCATAGCAGCTTTATTGAGAGAGTTCACATCCCGTCAAATGCACTCGTTCCAAGCGTATAATTTAGTGCCTTTTAGCGAACGCAGCCATCACACGCTCTGATGTGAGAGCGTTTCCAGCGCTGACAACAGCCCACCCTCCTCCGCAGTCAATCTCCGCCCTCGCTGGGCGGACGCAGCCTCGGGTCCCCACCAGGCTGCCCTCCGTCTCCGTGGACTGGACCATTCTGCACGTTTTACAGAAACGAACCCTGCACCACGTGGCCTCTGGCGATGGCTCCTTTCACTCAGCGTGATGGCTGGAGTGTGCACCAGGACTTCACTCCATTTTTTTTTTTGGCCAAATAACCCTCCATTGTTCACGTATAGCAGATTTGGCTTATCCATTCATCCTCTGATGGACAGTTTGGCTGTTTCTGCTTTATAGCTATTGTGACTAGTGCGGCTATGAATATTCACATATGCATTTTTGTGTGGCTGTGTATTAGCATTTCTCTCTCGCGCTTAGGAGTGCAATTCCTGGGTCATAGGGTGACTGTATGCATACATAGTTCAGAGAGGAAGGGAGAGGGAGAGAGATGGAAACAGCAAGGATGAGAGAGAATCATTGATTGGCTGCCTCTTGCACTCCCCCCCTCCCACTGGGGACTGAGCCTGCAACCTGGGCATGCGCCCCGACCAGGAATCGAACCGTGACCTCTTGGTTCGTGGGTTGACCCTCACCCACTGAGCCACGCTGGCTCAGCTGTTTAACATTTTTTTTTTTTAAAGTTTCAAATAGTTTTCCAAAGTGGCTGCACCATTTTGCATTCCCACTGGCAGGAATATCGAAGGCTGCCATATCGTCACCCCCTCTCTAATGCTTTGTATTATCTGCTTTTCTGCCATTCTGGTGGATGTGAAGTGTTATCTCATTATGGCTGTAATTTTCATTTTCCTAATTATTCAACCTGTTAAAAAGCTAACTATTTGATGAACATGAATGCAATAATTTATTAATAAAATATTAATATTTCTAGTGAGTGAAAGATGGCAGTTTCATTAGCACAGACGATAGCATTCCAGTGCTCTGGAAAAAGGCATAAAGGTCACAATGGAGCTGAGCAAACGATCCGAGTAGCACTGGAACGCATGAAGACCTGTTTGATCCCTGATTTCTCCTTTGACCTGTTGGCTATTCAGGGGGGTGTGTTTTAATTCCATGCATTGTGGATTGGCCAGTTCTTTTCCTGTTCGTTTCTAGTTTCATTCCCTTGTGGTCGGGAAGGACATGTGGTAGGATTGTAACGCTAAGTTTGCTGAAACTCACTTTGTGGTCCATCATCTGCTCTACACAGGAGAATGTGCCTGCGTGCTTGAGAAGTGTACTCTGCTTTTTTGGGTGCAATGTCTGTAGGCCCGTTTGGTCTATGGTTCAAGTTCAATGTTTTCTTATTGACTTCCAGTGGGATGAGCGCCCTCTGGCGGGAAGCAGGGTAATGGCATCCGTTACTCTTACTGTATGTCTATTTCTCCATTCACATATGTTTGTGTTTGTGTAGTCTAGATAGGTGCTCCACTATTGGATGCGTATGCATTTATGATTGTTACGTCTTCTTAATGAGTTGACCCTTTATTATAATTTCCCCTTTCCCTTTGGCCCTTTCCATCTTTCTATTTTTTAACCAAACCCCTCACGCCGTGTTCTACAAAGCAGAGAGTGAGACACGTGACTGGAGCCTAGCGCTCCTCTTCCGGCTTCTTCCATTTGTTCTTTGCAGGGCGCAGCATTCTTTGGGGGTAAAAATCCGCATAGAGCCCCTTCCAGCTTCTCAATCCAGAATGAGGCTTTGAGTGCAAAATGGCCCACTTTGAAATCGTCAGCTCCTTTTATTTGAGAACCCGTGGCTTACCAAGACCTGCCCAGAAACAAGGATGTGATTTTTTAATGAGAGTTTGGAGAAGCAGTGGTCACACACACACACACACACACACACACACACACCGTCTCTGGAGAAGGACAGCTCTGACTGCAGATGGGTTTTGTGTGGCAGAGCCCTGGGGCTTCTCACAGTTTGAAGGATGGTTTCCAGCCCCGGGAAGAACACACGCTTCTCCTGATGGCCCTGCTTTACATTCACGGCGCTGGAATGACTTTTCCAGAACGCTGCCAGGGAGGCTTAGCCTGGTGGGTGCCGGGCTGGGACGTACAGATAAGGGCTGAGCAAATGCCACGCTGGCACTCGGGCCCGCATAGGGGAGTGATCCTTCATGGCACACAGCGCCTCGCCAGCCCCATCTTTTCTGCAGGGAGACGGCGCTCCCTTCCGCGGACGCCCCCTCTGCAGCTGCCGGGATGTTGCCCGCGCGTCCACAGGCTGCTGGTGAGAGAGATGCCAACCGTACCTCCAGCCGATCGGCTGCAGAAGACAGCCTCCGGTTAAATTCAGGTGGCTAGCAAGCCGTCTCGATAAAATAGATAATACTGTTTTTACAGATGACGGAAGATCTTTAAAATCTGTAGAAAACTCAATATACCCTAGAGCTTCCTCGAAGGTCCACTACCTTCTCCACTGAAGGGGAGAACTTTGCTCAGAAATGTGGTAGGATGTCCTGTGAAGCCACCCACAGCCCACATTCTGCCAGCCTCAGCCTCAGCGATGGGATGCCCCCTCTCTCCCCGCCCCCGCCTCCGGGGAGGCCACCCTCCCTTCCCTGCTGGATTGTCCCTCACGGGCCCTGCTCCAGGGAGCGCATAGTGGCTATTTGTTTATGTCCCTGGCTTCTCGCGTATCCTCACACTCAGGCCATGCCCTAGAGCCAATAGATATTTGTCAAGTAAATCTTAGCCAATAAAGAGGGGATATGCAAATGACCATCACACCATCACAAAGATGGTGGCACCCAGTCCCCTCAGCCAGGCCCGGCCACGCCTTGTGCTACCGACAGTGGCAGCAGCAGAGGTGTGATGGGGCGTCGCCTTCCCCTGATCATCGGGTTGCCTCCCAACCCCGAAGGCTCCCCGACTGTGAGGGGAGCAGGCCGGGCTGAGGGACCCTCTCCCCAAACCAGTGCACCGGGCTCCAGTGAATAAATAAATGGATAGGCACTAGAAATATCACCTGTGCCTTCCTGACTCCGTTGTTGAGGCAGAAGAAACCAATGGGGCGATATTTCTGCAGATTATTCTCCATGAGCTCTCATCCCTAGTAGATCTGTGCACTTCCCAGGCACCTAAAGTAGTGCCGTCCGCCACCGGCTTTCACTCGCCTCGCTGCCCTGCCCGTGCCTTCTGAGGGAGCTGTGCGTGGCCAGCTTGCTTTCTAAAGTGACGACCAGGGCATCGCACTCTGGAGAAGGAATGGCAGCAGCGAAGCCGGGCCCTTCCTCAGCGCCACATGGGACCGGGGTGCAGACCCCCGATCCGACGCTCAGGTCTGCCGACACCTTTCTCACGAAGGATGTCGTGAGAGTGCTTTTTCCGAGGAGGAATGGGGATTTTCCTTCCAAAGCGCTCTCCCTGTCCTATTGTCCACATGCCATCATGCCTCTCCCGGTGAAGAATCACACGCGACTTGCAAACGAAGGCAGGGACCCCGCCGCTGGGGACAGATGGTGCCGCCGCCCAGCGCCCGCACGGCCCACCCCTCGGCGCGGCGCTGCTGCCCGGCTGTGATGTCGGCCCTCGCCCCTTGCTCTGTGTGGAGAGGGGCCCGGCGTTTCTTCCGGAGGGAAGATGGCTCCGGGGGTGTGGGACGCCCCTCCCTCCCCCGCGGAGAGGCCGGTGTGGCTGGAACCCACGGAACAGAGCTGTCCCTCTTCATCAAACGCGTTAACCTCTCGTCACGCCGACATTAATACCCGGCGTGCGACAGGCACCGGGACACACCGTGTCCCAACCGGCGCAGCCTCGGAGAGCCTGGTCGTCAATAAAATAAAATGCCCCTTTCTCTTTAATTAACATATGAAATAAACACAATCTGTGACACCTAGTGTGCAGCAGCAATTAAGAGGCATTGCTTAGTTAAACCTCCTAATACCTCATTTAAATATGCAATTAAGGGATAATTGCCTTCAATCAATAAAAAAATTGAAGTATTTCACAGGGGCTTCAATTATTTTTTGCTCGGCTTTCCGTGCTGCACGAGGCCAGCCGCCTCTGGCTTCCGTGACATCGCCCCCTCCTCGGTCCTGGCGAGTGAGCGTGCCATTAGCATGGCGAGAGGCCGATGGCAGGGCTAAGCCTCGGGAACCGCCTCTGCCGGCCCAGCCAGCGCCGCTCTGGCTCTGAAGCCGCTTCCTCGTGACCGGCCTCAGGTCCTGGGCTTTGTTTTCACTCAGCCGGGAGCCCTCCGTGTCCCCGCCTAGCGCGAGAGAGAAGCCATTTGCTGCCCTTCCCAGGCGACAGCCAGTGCAGGAGAGCGGCGGGGTGGGGGGGTGGGGAAGGGGGGCTGCCCGTGGCCGTGTTGGGTTTTGTCTGCAGCCTCCCGCCCCGAAACACGAGTCCACGTACGGATTTACAAACCATCATGCCATAGAAAGTCATCCTTTAAGCTAGAGCTTCAGACAAACCCTGGGGAGCGGGTGGCGAGCATCGGGCAGGAACAATAGCCGTCACCAGGGGAGGTCAGGGACCACGCAAAGGGCTGGGTGTGTGACTCATGAAACACCTCGGAATTGCCCCCTGGAAGGACGGGAGCGGAAGCCCCCGTGGGGCTGGTGGGTGACCCGGAGTGCTGACGCTGGCTGTCAGGTGCAAATATGAAGTCATCATCATAAACCAAACCATGAAATAAATGAGAGTGTCTGACCCACCAGCAAGACACAGAAGCCCACAGACACAGCCAGGCGAACCGTGGGTGCCGTCTGATGAACGGAAGCCTCCTGAGCAGCCCTGTGACCCGGGCAGGAAACACCACTGCAGCCTGACCGTCGGCACCGTGGCCCAGCACACGCCTCCCTCCCACGCCCCCCGATGGCGCAGTGTCACCTGAGAGCAGTGGCCGGCAAACTCATCCGTCCACAGAGCCAAATATACACAGTGCGACGACTGAAATGTCTTTGGAGAGCCACATTTTTTAAACTTAAACTTCTTCTAAGGCCACTTCTTCAACATAGACTTGCCCAGGCCGTGGTGTTTGTGGAAGAGCCACACTCAAGGGGCCAAAGAGCTGCATGTGGCTCGCGAGCTGAGGTTTGCCGACCGTGGCCCCAAGGGACCCGGGAGGCACAGGAGCTGATCCACCTGCTGATGATCCTGCGGAGTGCTGCCCGGTGAGTAAGGCCTTTGTCTCCGAGCCAGGACTCTCGTGTCTTCGGCCAGTCTCCACGAAACAGCGTTCAGCCAACGAATGAGAGCAGCACATGTCAAACTCATAGGCTAACGTGGGCCAAATAAATGAGGCATGCAGCCCAGGGGCCACGAGTTGGACATGCTTGTATCAGAGTGCAAGAAGGATAAAATCAAGTCCTAGATGGATACTCTTCTTTTAGGATGAGGGCAAGCATGTTCTACGTGAAATTGATTTTCTTTCTTCTTTTTTTTTAAAATATATTTTATTGATTTTTTTACAGAGAGGAAAGGAGAGGGATAGAGAGCTAGAAACATCGATGAGAGAGAAACATCAACCAGCTGCCTCCTTCACACCCCCCACTAGGGATGTGCCCGCAGCCAATGTACATGCCCTTGACCGGAATCGAACCTGGGACCCTTAAGTCCTCAGACCGACGCTCTATCCACTGAGCACACTGGTTTCGGCGAAATCAATTTTCTTAATTGGAGTTTGCCCCTTCGTCCTTTGGCCGCAATGGCCAGGGAACTCTCTGATGGTTGGTCTTAATGACGTCAGCATTGCTGGGAGAAGTGGGCAGGAAGCTTCCGTGGCCGTTTTTCTCTTCTGTGAGGACAAGTCCTCGGCCCGGTTCCTGAGAAGCAGTGTTCATCCCCAAAACTGTCAAATTGCATTGTTGAACGGACGGTACAGTTTCCCTGCTCTGCAGCAGCTTATCACCTAAATTTGCTTTCCGTTGTTTCTGTTAACTTTTTGTTTGTTTCTACAGTGATATTTTGGGGAGGCAAAGGGACAAAATCATGATTTTTTTAAAAAAATACAAAACTATGTACTATATAATAGAGTATTATTTAAAAAAAAAAAACCTATATATTATATAGTAGATATTATAAAAGTGAAAATTCTTGTTCTTTAGCACCATGCTGCAGAGGTAGGTGCTGGCTGGGTGTATGGGGTCTATGCATATTCAAACATACATCTCTGTTTTCTTTCTCTCCCTTTTTGTTAATCTTCACCTGAGCACATTTTTCCATTGATATTGGGGGGGTGGGGCGTGTGGAAGTGGTTGCCTCCCACATGCACCCTGACCAAGAACTGGGGATCAAAGCTACAACCCACGGGCGTGCACTTGGCTAGGAATTGAACCCACAACCCTTCAGGGTGCAGGCCAACATTCTATCCACTGAGCCACACCAGCCAGGGCTACCTTTTGTCTTGATGTGCGTTAAATCATAAATATGCTGATTTAATTTCTCCATTTAACATATTCTGGGTAGCTTTTCAAGTCAACCAAACCTCGTGATTTGTAACAGCTGCGTGGCGTTTGTGTAGGAGCGGAAGGGTGGAGCTGCGTAGTCTGTTGAACTCGTCCTCCGAAGAGGAACTCGGGCCGTCCCCAGCGTCTGCGTTGTAAATGCCTCTGCAGTGAATGTTCTATGTGCATTTCTGTGCCGGAGGAGAATACACTCGGCGAGGGAATTGCTGGAAGTAGAATTCTACAGACTCTGGAAGCACATTGAGGCAGGAAGGGGACCTGGGCTCCCAGAGCCAGAGCAGCAGACACTGAGGGTGACCACATCCACACGTCACCCACGGGGTCATCTGTCGTTACTGTCCTTTGCTGTCCACGGGCCCAGTGCCCGGCGCCCAGAGCCCGGGGCCCGTGGACCGCACCTCCCGGAGGTGCCATTGGCAGCTCCATCCACCGCTCAGCAGCCCTTTGTTCGCTTGCTGGTGGAGCTGAGTCTAAAGCCAGATTCAGCTGTGAATCGCTAAAAGGGTTTTTTTCCCCTAAAACCAGTGATTTGTCTTTGGACAACTGGCAGCCCGCTGGAGCCGCCTTCGTGCCAGGGGGAGCTGGGCGGGCAGGGATGGAGGAGGGCCAGCTGGGTGACCAGCCTTTCACTTGGACGTCGGGGGTGGGGAGGAGGGTCCCGAGGCCCCTGCGGCCATGTTCTCCGCTGACATCCATTTCCAACAGCAAAGGGGAACGCACGCGGGGACAGTGCCTGCCGCAGCTCACCTGCCTGGGCCGCTGTCTCCGGGCGCGGGGAACAGCCCCGCCTGCACGCAACTGGCTGATCTGAGGCACTCGCTGCACCGAGAGCCTTTTGTTAACCAGAAAAGGGGGCCTTGGCTTCTCTGGCTTTTTGTTCCTACAAGTATGCTTCACCTTCCCTGTTTTTCTCTTAAATGGCACCTACGCACACACCTTATTGATGTTTTATTCATGTGGCCAGCCTGCGCCCACTGTGTGAATGCACAATGGCCGCACGTCAATGGGCATCAAACAGCTACAGCTCCACAACGTGTAAGAAGTCGCAGGACCCTAATAACAGCTTAGGAGGGGCCCGCGCGGCGACAGAGCCGAGGCGTGTACTGCAGTGGACAAGGTGCGTGTTCATCGTCAGACCCCACAGGAGACCGGGCCTCTGTGTCCGTGGGGGGTGAACCTACCATCTGCTCAAGGGCGTGGAGGCCGCGCTGCTTCCTGCTCTGCACCGCCCAGACGGGCACGGAGACGCGGCCCCGTGCGCCCAGGAGTGCCTGCTCCGCACAGAGCCATACTGGCCAGCGAGGGGCCTGGAGCAGACCAGCCAACTCCTACCCACACAGCGCCCTCTATGGGCACATCTCATTCACCCCTGAAATCCCAGGGGAGAAGACAGTGCGCCCCCTCACGGGGGCAGACAGCCCTCAGCTGCAACACGGGCTGCAGAGAACTCGGCAGCGCTCTTCCCAGCCCTGGGGAAGCAGAGGCATGGAGTGCCCGCCTCAGCGCGGAAAGCAAGGGTGCCTAGGGGGTGAGGGGAAGCAAGACGACTTGTAAGGAATGAGATGATGAGTTTGAAAGATCATGAGAGCAAATTAAATATGTTTACCCAAGACTTGTATATACATATTTAGTTGATTGTCTATGCAAATAAGCTAGCTTAAATAAATTACAACCCGCCTGAAAAAGTTTAATAGCTACTAGATCTGAAATCTCCATTGCACGTTTCTAAACATACCCTGGCCAGACCCTCCCCTTCCCATGCCCCTTTCCACACATACACACACACACACACACACACACACACACACACACTCACACACACTCACACACTCACACACACACACTCACACACACTCACACACTCACACACACACACACTCACACACACTCACACACTCACACACACACACACACACTCACACACACTCACACACTCACACACACACACACTCACACACACACACACACACACACTCACACACTCACACTCACACACTCACACTCACACACACACACGCTCGCACTCACACACACTCACACACACACTCACACACACACACACTCACACACACACTCCAGACAACTGGCCTCAGGGCGCCCGGCCCTGCCTTTCCCAGAATGCTGTGCACGGCTCCCTCTTGGCAAAGGCTCCTGCCTCCGAGGCCCGTGGAGGTCCCACTTCTTGCAGCTCTTATTCCCTCTGACCGCACGCGAACACATGCGCGCTGATTGAATCGGTCCCTTTCGTGCAGCCCTATTGATTTCTCACCTGCTTAATTTTCTTTCCGCATGTGCGTGTCTTTTTACTGTGCATGAGCAGGTAGTGTCCGCCAAGTTGGGTGGCTGGAGCTTCCAGAGTAAAGACAATGTGTCCTGTTCCCTTCCTCTCTCCCCCACAATGAGTGCTGCTAGCTGGCTAACGCTGGGATTGATTTACGGTTAAGAAATAACGCTCGTTAAGAGGATGGATTGCAGAGGCGGGAACAAGAGCGCCTCCCTGATTCTGTGCAAAATGGTGGCAGAAAACTGTTACCGGGAACACGGGAGGGGAGGACGGGCTGGGCTGCCAGGCAGCTCTTTAGGATTGAGCTCCTGCTTCTGATTTTGGCAGGAGGGGTAGGGTTCCAGTTTATTGCCGGGACAGGGAACATCTCCCTCAGAGAGCCCAGGAAGCCAGGGCCTGGAGCTGAGAGGGCGTCCCTTTGCGAGGCTGTGGTTGCTGGGTCTAGTCTTAGCGGGCCTTGGCAGACCATGTCAGCCCCTGGCGTGGGGACTGCTTAAAACTGGGGCAGCGTGTCCACAGCTCCACTGGGAGATGTATGCAGGGAGCTCCAATGTGTGCGCCTGCAAGCCAGGGTAGGGGGGTGGGGCGCAGCCATTCCTCGGGACCCTGCTTTTTGAACCCCATTCTCTCTGCCTGGTCCCTTGATCACGCTTGGCCATCACTGGGTGTTGACAGCTGCCCATAGTCCCCTCTACATGCATATATATAGTGGGCAGGTCAACGAGCTATTGATAGATGGGAAGGTAGATGGTGGAAGGGTGGATAGAGAGATAATAAATGGAACAGACATGGCTCAGTTACTGATGAGGGTAAAGTGTCTCTGACGACCTCCTGGCTCCAGCAGCTGCTGCAATTTGGCGTCCCATTGGCTCCCTCAGCCTCTTCCAAGGTTTGGCCCTCCTACAAACGACCTTCATCCTAACCTCACGAAGCGAGACACATGGGGATGCTCTACGTGGCTGCTTGTGTTGGCGTGTTTCCAAAGTCCTGGGTTCCCTTCAAGCAGGAAAGCTCTTATACAAAAGAGTCTTTATGGAGAGAGAGAGAGAGAGGGAGGGAGAGAGAGAGAGAGAGAGAGAGAGAGAGAGAGAGAGAGAGAGAGAACACAAATACGGGGTGGGGCAAGAGTAGGTTTACAGCTGTTTGTATGGAAAATAACATTATAAATAACAACACAAGAATAAACTGGGTTCTGTGCACTCACAACTGTAAACCCACTTTGGCCGCACCCTTTCCTCCCCGGGAGATGTGTGTCCTTCATTGTTGACAGTCTTACATATGCCCCTCAGTGTGCTCCCCACCCCTCCTCCTGGCCCGGCCCTCCCCAGCTGTCTTTGAAGAAACAGTTCCTGGTTAAGTAACGGGAGATGGTTAGAGATGGGGGTTGTCTGTTGTTGCTGCTGCTGCTGTTTTTCCTTTTCTTTTCCTTTAGCTTTTAACGTAGAGGCCTTAGGAAGGGACAGGCTATCTGGTGAGACACTCAGGGGGTGGGACCCTGGTGACGTAGGAGGTTTCCTGGCCCAGATCCAAGCAGCCACAGCTCACAGCGGGCAGCGGCCTGCGCCTGCTCCCAGTACCTGACAGGGTTTAACAGATGCCTCTCTTCTGGAGCTCCCGATGGTATGCTCACCCCCACCTCCTCTTCCTCTCCAGGAGACTCCCCTCCTTCTGCGAATGGACCCATTGTTCCCCGTGCCCCGCCTCGTCCCTCCCTCCTCAGCTCCTGGAGGGTTGTCTCCTCTCCACACCCTGAGCGTCCGCGTCACCAAGAATCCTCTCACCTTCGAGACGGGAAACTCTCACCTGCTTTCAATGTCTCCACTTGCTCCTCCCATAAGTGAGGAACCTGCTTGCGCTCAGCTTTTTCGAAAGAAACATCTCGAAGATGAGCGAGCAACCTCCTTCCCAACGGCGGGCGCGCCTATAATAGACTTCTCCGGAGGCCACACTACTGAACACCCGTCTTTCTGGAACCCCCTCCTGTAGTTTCTGTTAGTCAGGGTTCTCCTCCTTCCTGCCTGCCCGTCTCAGACTTCCCCACCGACTGGCCTTGGCCTGCCTCTCGCCACGTTCTCCCCACTGTCCTCCTCTCTGCCTCCCACCGTCTCTCAAGGCCACACGTGCGTTTCCAGCTCCCGACCTGCAAACTCAGTTCCCTGTGTGCCCAGCACAGAACTGCTACTTAATAAGCATTTAGCACGTGCAATTTAGTACATATACTCTATTCAATGTAGTAAATATTTACTAAGCACTCATTATGTGTGGGCACCGTGGCAGAATGGTGGAATGACATCCTGGGAGTCACAGAGGGCATGGCTGCGTGAGGCCTGGCTACCCAGGGAAGGCCGTCCCATGGCCTGAATGTGCCTCTCCAGTCCCCACAGGGGCCAGGTCCCGGGACAGGCCAGGGGGCATGGACCACCACTGTACCTCAACATCCAAGTGAGGTCTGAATAGAACCCATTCAAGAGTCCCACCCTGGGCTGCATTCACATGGTCTTACGGAATTCACAAATGAGTCCTACAGAGAAAATTAAGATGTGCAGCAGGAGGTGGCAAACTGTAGCCCACAGGCTAAACCCAACGCGCTGGCTGTTTGTGTAAATAAAGCCTTCACCGAACACAGCCACGCACACGCCTGTCTATTGTGGAGGCCGCTGTTGTCCCACAGTGGCAGCATGGCTGTGGGGAAACCGCGGGGCTCACAAACTCCAAAGCACTGCTGCTCCGCGCCTGGGGGAAGTCTTTGCCAGCCCTGCTGTGCGTACGGCAACCCGACTTGTCTTTTTTTTTTTTCTTTAAAATAAATAAATTAATTAATTAATTAATTAATTAATTAAAATATATATATATTATTGATTTCAGAGAGGAAGGGAGAGGGAGAGAGAGAGAGCTGGAAACATCAATGATGAGAGAGAATCATCGATTGGCTGACTCCTGCATGCCCCCCACTGGGGATCGGGCCTGCCACTGGCTTGTCTTATTGTGACTATGACCTGGGGAATTTGCTAAAAGGATATATTTCTGGGCCACACCCAGACCAAAGAATTAGAATTTCTAGGAGAGGAACCTGGGACTCGGGATTTTTAATAGGATCAGAAATGTAGAAAAGAATGGCAGAGTTTTTAAAAGCTTCATCGTTCGAATCCTAGGGCTTTGGGGCTACGCTTCAGCTTCGTTCCTTCTAATTCCAGAGCCTGGGGAGGCACTCGCCTCTGGGAGCCTCAGTGTCCCCATCATGAAGCAGGGGACCAAGTACCTTGCCTATAAAGCTGTTGGGAGGATTAAATGAGGAAATGTTTAATCGAAGTGTTTGGTGCCTAATTATCCAGTTCAATAAGCATTTGTTATTGTCAACATCATCATCACTGTCATTATTCTCTCCTCCTCCTCCTCTTCCTCCTTTTCATGTAATGTCACTATCCATATTATCTGTCTGCTCAAAAGGCCAGGGTGTGATTCTACTTGAAACGGTGGGTTCCTTTTCCTTCCGAAGTTCATGAATCCTGAGTTTTGCCTTCTCCTTCTTAAGTTTAAAAATATTCAGCAAATAGATCTTTAAGTGATTTCTAACATATTTTATTTAAGGAGCAGAGAGTGCTTTACAAACCAGTGAGCGTGATGGGGGAGACGGAGAGGGCAAATGGACCGGCCCAAACCACACGGCAAATTCAGCAACCGAGTGCGCGCCGCCTACCTCCGCCCGGTACCTGAGCGCCAGGGCCAGCGCCCCTCCCCAGATTGCCTCATTATCGTCCTTTATTGCCCTCTCAGAGCGAGGACACAGCTCACCTATTAGCAAAAACCCCAAACCGCTTACAGGCCCACCAAATGCTCCCAGCCTCCCCCTCACTCTGCGTGGGAGCTGGGAGGCGAGGGGAGTGGGCTCGCCGGAGAAACCCAGAGCTGCCTCGATGGCGTCGCTCCCTTTCTCGGAACACTCAGTGCGAATCTCCAGGAGACTCAGATCTCCATCACGGGCTTCCAGTCCCACCTGCGTCCCGCACCCACCTGCCCTCACCCGCCCTCCGCTCCTTAGCATCTCACCGTGCGGTGCTGACTCCCACCAAGGTCATGGGCCCGGCCTCACCGAACACGCCCAGGCCTTCAGTTCCCCCCAAAGAAGGAAGGAGCCCTGAGCCAGGGCACGGCGGCCCCTGCTGCTCTCTCCTCTGGCCGGGCTGCACTCGGAAATTATGTTCCGTGCCGGCACAGATGCTCTCGGAGGGGCTCAGAGAAACAGCTGGCCGTCCAGAGGAGAAGGCGGGCCCCGCGGGGCCGGGGATGAGTAGTGACGTGAGCCTGCAACCGGATGGCTGCTTCCCCGTCCTGGCGGGCCTGTCACAGTGAGAGAGGGTCAGGCTGGCTCCGAGTGGCTCCGGGGACCCGAGAGCAGCGCGATGGGTTTCCTGGGGTTTGGGGAGAGCAGTAATGGCCTCGCTCCGGGGGGACCGTGCACACTAAATTGGGCTGTTGGACGCCGGAATGGACTGTTTGGGGGAAGTACGTGAGCGGGTTGTGAGCAGGCTGTAAAGGGGCTGCAGTGCGGCATGTATTTCTGACAGGAAATAGAAGGATGGCGTTTAGCGTGGAGGTGAGCGGTGAAGGGCAGAGCCTTGCAGCCCACACCGTCTGGGCTGGACTCCTGCCACGGCCTTAGACACAGCATAGCGTCAACCTCTCTGTCTCCGCGCCTCAGTTTCTTTGTCACATACTCCCACCTCACAGTGTCACAGGAAAGGATTAGATGGATTAATATCTATAGATATAGATGATGTAGATATAGATATAGATGATATAGATATAGATGATATAGATATAGATATAGATGATATAGATATAGAGATAGAGATAGAGATAGAGATAGAGATAGAGATAGAGATAGAGATAGAGAGATATAGGTATAGGTATAGGTATAGGTATAGGTATAGGTATAGGTATAGATATAGATATAGATATAGATATAGATATAGATATAGATATATAGATATAAAAGCCAAGTGACCAGGACAACTAGAAGGACCGAGATGACCTGAACGACCAGTCACTATGATGCACACTGTGGCCGGCCAACCAGCCTGATCAGGGAGGGGCCAACTGGCCAACCTCCCACTGACCCTCCCCCTGCCAGCCTGGCCCTGAATGGCCCCAGTTGGGCTGGGCCGGCCAAACCCCACCTGCACCCAGCCTCTAGTCTATACATAACAATGCGGAAAAGAAGCTGGCATTAGAAAGCACTACATTAGTGGGGTTTCTTTCTAGTATTTCACAATCTTCATTGCTCAGTGACTATGGAAACAACCATGTGTGTCCCTTACATGCATCACTAAACCCCCTACGTCTTTCTGCAGAACATACGACTGCCACCACAGGCCCTTTACAAACAGGGCACCGCCTTCTGCCCACGGAGGCCCTGGGAAAGGAAGGCTGGGCAGCCCTGTAGGCAAACCCGCAGAGCAGGCTGGGCTCCTGGAACACCCACCAGGGAAGGGCGGGGGGTGGGGGTCCCCGGCCTCTGCCTTCTCATGGCTCCCAGTGCATTTCAGGGGAGCAACAGTCACAAGACAACCAACAGGGAGAAAGCAGATCGCGCGGGAGGATACCATGTTGATCGGGACTGCGCCCAGCACCACGATGGCCCCCAGAACATCCATGCAGCCAGAACGCAAGTCCACTGGGCCCGGGGGTCAGCAGGTGAAAGAACCTGGACTGAAGGCTGGAGAAATCAGGCCGTGGGGAGAAGGCGCTCCAATAACTGTGTCTAAGATTCCTCACCAGCACGGCCGGCCGGCAGCCGCGTATGTCCACCGCGCGGTCTCTCCGTTGCCTGGGTCAGGGGTCGGCAAACTCATTAGTCAACAGAGCAGCAAACCACGGCTCGAGAGCTGCATGTGGCTTGTGAGCGGCAGTTTGCTGACTGGACCTGGGTTATCTCTGGAAGGCACAGGCCTGCTCACGTCCTTCCCCTTTAAGACCTCGTGGGGTGCCCCATTGCTTACACTCCCGGGCTGCATCTCTCTCAAAGCCCTCCGAGTCCGTGGCTGTCTCACCTCTCAACTCTCCCTGCCCCCCTGGGCTGGGGCAGCCACGGGGAATGCCTACCGTTCCTGGACAAAACCATGGTCTTCACGTCCATTCTTCCCCCTCCCCTTCTACTAACAAGCCCCATCCACCCTAAGGCCCAGCCTCCCTGGCCCCCGGATGGAGGCGGTCCTTCCTCCTGGGCAGCATTCTGCTGTGATCACTTCCTCCGTGTGCCTCCTCCACTGACTGTGAGCTTCTTGAGAACCGGCCCATGGAATAACGTCATTGCTGACCAGCAGCAACTGTCCGTGTGTTGTGTTGAATGAACCAAGGAACGAAGGAGAGAGGGAATGAGTGTAAGCATACCCAGGAGCCCGTTAGCCTGGCCTCCCGAATCCCTGAATCAATTCAGAACTATGGTATCTTTCCAGTCTAATTCCATCTAAGGTGTAGCTGGCAGCCCATGAATATATTTTTATGTTTTCATAAAAAGCGTCATACCTTGTTCCCTTCGACACCAAAAACCTCTCCTCCATCCCTCCAGCAGCTCCCGTCTCTGGGAACAGCCAGCACCCGCCTCCAGCTCCGGGCGCGGTCATGGTTGCTGCCCGTGGGGCTGGCCCCCGCCCCTCTCGCTTACATGCTCCGTGTGTGTCCTATCTCCGTCCTGACACGTGTGGTCTCTGCCTGTACCTGTTGACTCCTTTTGTGACTGCAGCATGAGACACACACGGGTGACTGACGGCCTGTTTGTGAATAACGTCTGCGGGTTTTGCTGGAATTCCTTCTCGCTCGGGTCTGATTTCTTCAGGGTTTGGGCGCTCGGTCGGCGCCTGGCCCGCAGGCCCTGTGATTTGCATGACGGCTGCATCCACGCCTCCGGTGCAGCCCGTGTACTGGCGCTGTTCGGAACTAAAGAAAATGTCTGCCCCAGGGATTTGTTTTCTTCGCTGGCAGAGCAGGGTGACCCTGCGTTTCCAGGAGCTGAAGTTGTCAGGACCCTTTAACGCGCCTCTTTGTTCGGCTCGCCGCTGCGGCTGCGAGGAGCTGGCGCTGGGGAAGGGCGCTCGCAGACACCGCGGCCGGGAGCCTGAACATGGCTTCACCGGGACCGGCGGCAAAGGACGCACTGTTCTCCGGGGAGGGACCCGAAGTTCACCCGGACGTGGAGCCGCTATGGCTCTAAATTTGGACACGGTTGTGTCTGTACTGTCCCCATCAGAGCAGGGCTGCTCCCTGCGGCGTTTGGATCAGGGACCGAGGGGGGGTGGGGAGGCCCCTGAGCTTCCCAGCAGCTCTGAGGAAACAGCTCAGCCGCAGCACCAACGGCCCGGGGCCCTGTGACACCCCGAGTGTCCGGCCGTCGAGGCTGTAAGAACCACTGACCAGACCGCTCCAGCCCAAGAACCAGGGCCCGGAGACTCCTTTGAAACCTGGGTTGTGCCACAACCGGGTAGTGGGAGTGTCAGAGAGCAGAGGGCACCCGGGTCCCGTCCTGCAGGTGAGATGTGGCCCCTGGTGCTCCTGTGTTCTGCCCACCGAGGGAGCGGGCACCAGGCATTTGCCATTCCATTGCTGACTCTTCTGCTCAACTGCATGTGCAACCTCTTGTCATGTGACGTTTAAAAACCAAAGTTCAGTGCCGGTCTCTCTTGAGAACGCTTGTCTAGCACAGAGTTCTGGAGGAGTCTATTCCAAAACACGCCCCAGAACAGAAGAAGAAGCACGCCTTACTCCCAAACAGAGAAGGTCACAGGTTAGAAAGAGCCTCGATCTAAGTCTATGCTCTGGTCGTTTTCTATCCTCCTTCTGGAAAGATCCTGGTCTGGATGTAGCACTACAAGCTCCAAGAAAATTCAAAAAGTAATCATTTTTTAAAATCAAATCTAAAGAGGTTCAAAAAGCCAAAAGAAATTAGAAAGATTTTTTTTAAGGACAGATACATTTAGGAAAGAGAAATTCCAAATATAAGATTTATAAGTCTCCTAAAAATTAATTCCCAAAAAAAAGACAAACCAAGAAGGGAAAAGGGAAATTTATTGATTAAAAAATAGAGAGAGAGCAACACGAGAAAAATAATGAAGAGCACAGATAAAACAAGAAATCATCTCAGGATAAAACCTCAGAAAGCCTTTCCATCTTTGCTAATTTGACAAACAAAAACAACTCCCATCCTTTTAATTTGATCACCAATGAAATCAAACATTTGCCCATGTATTTTCTAACCAATCTATTTTCTCTTTTGCAAATTGTTTATTACTGACTAATGCTCAACTTCTCTATTGTTTTTCTCATCAATTCCAGCTCTGTTTGCGGTAAAGATTGATTTATTGTGCCTGGGAGGTAGCCCACTTAATGACACAGTGATAAGCCATAGTTATAGATTTATTTATGTACCGATATATATATAATGGCTTTTGATTCTGATTCATTTTTCAGACTCATCAGTAAGTTATGAAGAGATGCTTTGGAAACCGAGATTCCAGAGAAGTCAACCATGAAAGGTTGCGGTCAATAGTCAGGAAATGTACAAGGGGCAGCCAGGTGGGGGCGGGGAGGCAGCCAGCACCCTGGGTCGGAGTAAGTGTCCGGGCACCCTGACAACAGCGGGCTGCAGCATCACGGAGCCGGTTGAGCCAGGTGCATTGTGGGTGCATTGGAGGACGAGGGAGTGACTCGTGATATTCGGAGATAGCGGGAGACCTGAGAGCCATAGTGACCGACAGCCTCGTGCTGAGGGTCCATTGTTGGTTTAAAAGCAAACGCTGAAGAGAGATCCCTGGTGTAGCCAATGCTGAGTCACACTCTTACATCCTATCGCCTCCCTTCTGTCCTTTAAGTAGTATTTATTATAGCCCTACTATGTGCCAGACTCTGCGTATATATTTCTCTGACTTGGTGGAGTTTACTCTCTAGTGGGAGTGAGACAGACAATAAACAACAAATGAATAATACAAAGGGTGCTAAGAGATGGAACACAGAGCACAGTGGTAAAAATAGTGCAGCCACATACATAGACACACCTAGACCGACCGCAGGAAATGGAAAGCAGGACGCGGGAGGAAGGCTGGAGGGAGAGGAGAGGAGAGGAGAGGAGAGCATAGGAAGGGCTGCTGGAGGGTCCGAGGGCTGTGTGTGTCCACGGAAGACACCCAAGGTAAGCGAGCACAGTGAGCAGTCTATTAAGTTTGTCCATTGGGTTTTTGAAAAATTCTTTCTTCCACAAAGAGCGAGGTTAAGATGCCTCTCCTCTGATAGTATTTACAAAGGAAGAATCTCTTTGATCTGGCATTAGCTTCCCAAATGTTCGGAGAGCGAACTGTTTTCCCATGTCTGCCGGCTGAATCTGTTTTCCCCAAGTTCCTCCCAGTCCCTCCTCCTCTCCCTCGGCCCCTGAGCAATAGTCCCAGCAGGCCCTGGCAGCAGAGGCCTGTCTGCACATACGTGGGGCTGACTTCTGGGGGCCCCAGTATCTTGATTTCAATGTCCAGTTGCCTCCAATCAATTCAGATTTCTTGCTTTAATAATTTCTCAAAAGATCCTTTAATTTGGAATTCTATGGAGTCGGCCAGAGAATCGCTGAAAGTAATAAAGCCACACTGTGGAATAAACAGTGACTGGAGCATCTAAAATTATCACTGAGTCCTTATTCTTCTACATGCATATTACGGGTTACGGCTGTGGCAAATAGATACACGATTTTTAGACTATTCCTCCCACTTCGGTGTTAAAGGGTGACACACGTTGGCATTCCTATAAGGCACATGTGTGTGCAGTGGCAGAGCATGGGAGGAGGAAAGATAAAGACCGGTTAGTCCCATTTTGAAGACAAGAAAACGGCCGTCACACCCTAAGAAACCGGAAACAGTTGTTGGGAAGACTGCGTGCACCCACGTCCATCCTAGCGTCTCCCCACGAGGCTGTCCGCACTGTGGCTCTCAGGCCTCCCGCCATCTTCCATCGATCTGGAAGTGGCCCGAGCGCCCCCGGTACACGGGTGCGTGCGTGTGTGTGTGTGTGTGTGTGTGTGTGTGTGTGTGTGTGTGTGTGAAGGAGGAGCGGCCACACAGAGAAGAGGCCCGCCATTTGCGACAATGCGATGGGCCTGGGGAGCGCGCTCAGGGAAATAAGTCAGACAGAGACAAAGGCCAATGATTTCCCTCGTGGGTGGCCTCTAAGAAACAAACAAACAACAAACGGGACCAGACTCGTAGACAGAGAGCAGACTGGCGGTTAAGAAGGCGGGGGCGCTGGGACCGGGTGAAAAAGGTGAGGGATTGAGACCTACAGAGGGGTGGTCACAGAATAGCCATGGGGGTGTAGAGTGCTGCCTAGGGCCGTGGTCGGCAAACTGCAGCTCTTTGGCCCCTTGAGGGTGGCTCTTCCACAAAACACCACGGCCTGGGCGAGTCTTTGGTGAAGAAGTGGCGATAGAGGAAGTTTAAGTTTAAAAAATGTGGCTCTCCGAAGACATGTCCATCGCTGTGCTGTTGACATTTGGCTCTGCTGACGGATGAGTTTGCCGACCACGGGCCTAGGGGTACAGTCAGTAACGTTGCAGGACCGGTGTGTGGGGCAGCGGGGTGCTTGGGATATCGGGGACCAGTCTGTACAGCGCGTGATTGTCTAGCAGCTGTGTGTGCCTCTGACTGATACCCCGCAACACGGCTGGGAGTTGCATGGAGGAAGGCAGTGGCGGAGAAGGCTGAGCTGCCCTCCGGGGTGGCTCGGGGTGGGGAGCAGGTGTCAAAGGTCATTTTCCAGGCGCTGGTCTCTCCACAGAGCAGACGAACGAGGCCCGTTTCCCGTTGGTGGGGAGTGTCTCAGGGCCAGGCGCTGGGAGTCTGATTTACAATCTCTAAAGCAGCAGCCTCTGGAAACACAGCCACAGCTCCCTAATGAGTGTGCCCGCACCCCCGCCCTGGTCACCCCGAGGTTGGGGAGAGCGCTGAGCCCTGTTGGCAGAGCGCAGCCTCCAATGGAGCACTGGCGCCCTCCTGGCGGCCGAGGTGTGGCTGCCTGGCTGCTGGCATGGAGACCCTCGGTGACATGTGTGTAACACGGAGGGTTTATTAAATGGTCCTCACCCTCTGCCTCCGTCTCTTCCTTCCCAGCCACATCCCCCCCATCCTAATCAAGGCCCCCCGTCCTGTCATCCGAAATGAGCTCTCTGCTGTAGCTCAAAGGATAGCTCCTGCCTATTTCCAGGACTTAATGTATTCTTTTTCCTGAAAGCAATATACGTGTGTAATTAATAAACAATTTAGTGTTGGAGGAACCTAGGAACTTGGCAAATGTTCTGGGGGATATGAAATCTCAAGAAAAGCAGCCCATTATAAGAAATAGTAAGTAATTACTTATGTAAGCTTTCTTTTTAAATTCCGAGAACATTAACTGCTAATTACCGACTAATTACCAGGACTTCAGCAGGTGTTTGCACTTAACTGTGGGCGCAGGCCCTGGCGGAACACAGCCCCTCCCGGCCCTCCCGGGATCGGTGCCGGGCCCGCCGACCTCCACGCCGGCCGGGTTTGGCAGAACCGGCCAGAACCAACGTCCTCGCTCCTTGGCTGGGCCAGGTGGAAGGCAGTGCGGGTCTGTCGGTGTGCCTTTGTCTCTCTGCCACAGGCATCGCCAGCCAGGGGGGAGGGCTGGCCGGGGTGGCAGCAGCAGGGCCGCGGTGACATTTAAAGGACGCCAAGAAGGGAGAGGGACAGAGAGAGAGAAACATTGATCAGCTGCCTCCTGCACGCCCCCCACTGGGGATGTGCCCGCAACAAGGTTCATGCCCTTGACCGCAATCGAACCTGGGACCCTTCAGTCTGCAGGCCGACGCTCTATCCACTGAGTAACACCGGTCAGGGCTCTGGAGTCAAATTTAAAAATAAGGCTCTGTCTTCTGAGTCCAGGTCTGTGGTGCCGGAGACACGGAAATGAAAGGAGCCCTGAGTGGGGAGTTGAGCGAATCGGCCTGAGGGTCAAGCCCCGGGCTGAGTGGTTTCTCCAAGGAGCTGTATCCTCGACTGGGGCGGCTGATGGTGTCCCCGCCACGTCTCGCCAGGTTGCTGGGGAGGAAAATAGAAGCCTGCCTCTGAAAGCACCGGCGAGGGAAGGTGAGGGCAGCCCGCGTGGCGCACAGATGGGTGATTTATAGCCGGAGGCCCCGGGCAGGCGGCGTTAACCCTTCCCGTCCCCCCGGCCGGCCGGTGGGGCCTGCGTGCGTTCATCCCACAATGTGCCCTCCTGTCATTGTCCCTTTCATCCTCCGTGTCACCTTTCCCTCCTCTCCCTCCACTTCCTTCTGAATTTGTAAATCTTGTAAGATGCTCAGATGTGGCGCGGCCCCCGCGGAGCACATGCATATGCATGAGGCGGAGCGCTCGCCCCTGGGAGACACGGATGTCAGGGCCCTGGGGAGACGGCTGAGTAACCATGACAACCTGGCGGGATCGCATCTTGCCTGGGAGGGCCCTGGGGTGGCCAGCCGTCACGCAGGCAGGACAGTGACAGTCCCTCGGCCGGGAGCGCGTGTCCGGCGCTGGCAGACGGCCAGCGGTGACAGAGGGCCCCGCCACGGCCATCTGGCCCCGCGCCCGCCCGCGGCGGCCTGGAGGGGCGGCCTGTGGTCCGTGCGGCCGGGGAGCGAGGAGACGTCCCGCGCCGTCAGGAACTGCAGGGGATGCTGGGACACAGCCCACACGTGGTGAGGCTGGGTCAGAGCTGTGAGCTCCGTCCACTTCTTCCCATCTCCGCGGGGGCCTTTAGGCACCTGCTCAGGACTAGCGTACTGTCTGAGAGTCAGTAACTCAGGCGAGCACAGTGAAATGTGGGCAAAGAAGGACAGAGGCCGGGCTCTGGATAGAAATCAACCAATTTGCCGGGCCCATGTGGCTCAGTGGTTGAGCATCACCTATGAACCAGGAGGTCACGGTTCGATCCCCAGTCCAGGGCACATGCCCAAGCCGGGGGCTCAATCCCCAGTAGGAGGCATACAGGAGACAGCTGGCCAAGGATTCTCTCACATCAGTAATGTTTATCACTCTCTCCCTCTCCCTTCCTCTCTGAAATCAACAAAAATGTTTTTTAAATAAATCAACCAACATGACTGCTCCTGAGCAGTGGCGTTGGCCATATGCCGCTTCCATGGGGCTGAGGATGGCAGCACGAGGTGCGATTCCGGAGGTAGACGGTTGCCCTCCCCGATGGAAATCCTGCTCTTCCTGAATGTGGATGGGGCGGGAGAGGGGGCGCTGGAGAGGGCGGGGTAATGCCCCCTATTTCTTTTGTACAAAGGTCTTCTGGTGCCGGCCCAGCAGGCGTGGCGTGCGCCCCTCTCACCTCAGGATTGAAGTGACTCGGCTGCTTTTTTGGTGCAAAAGGAACCCTCTGCCAACGAGAGATGCCACTCGCGATTGGCGTGGCCCTGACCTTCCCATGGGCCATGATGGCCTCCGACCACCTGCTGCTCAGACCTAAGTGCTCCGCCCGGAAGCCACGTGAGCGGCAGCTCCTCCTCCGCTGTGGCCAGAGCTGCGCTGGTGGCCGCGCTGGCCGCCCCTCCCAGACAGACAGGACCAGCCGGCGGCCCTCTGCGGCGGCCATGCCCCCACTCGGCCACTCGGCCACACCAGAGCGATGGCGGTCACGTGGTCCGAGGGAGCTGCAGCTCTTCCCAGCACAGACCTGTGGCACCACACCGGGCATAGGGCCGCCGGCACCTCTAACCAGGACCCTCCGCCTAAGAGACTTCCACTCCAGCACAGGGCGGGCAGGCTGGCCCCTCTGGCCGTGCTCAGAACCGGCTCCTGAGGATTCAGGCTCTCCTCTGAGCGCCGTGGCCAGCATCCGTGTGGACCATGTGGGCTCTGTGGCACCCACAGGACCGGAGCCCTCCGCCCCGTGTGCCGTGCCCGCCTGCCCCGCGCCAGCACGGAGCTCCAAGGACACAGCCTCTGTCCTTCAGAGCCTGGGTGCCAGGCCTTTTTGAGTAGCTCACCATGTTATTTTTCTCTTCCCATCATGAAGCAAACATTACTTTATAATAAACATGTATTTTCTGTAAAAAAACAAAAAACAAACAAAACAAAAAAAACAGCCTGCATATTGTAAGCACGAGGGTGTGAGTTTTTCTCTTAACCCACCTGTGTTGATGATGATAATTCAGCCTCCGTGCTACTTCCAAAGTGAACTTTCTCAGACGCACCTCCCTCGCCGCTGTGTTTTCCGGGTCTTTTTTAAGGGTAAGTATGTGTTTAGTGCCCTCGCCATGTACTGCTGGGATGTTAGGACCATTGTGTTCCATTTTCTCAGCCCCGCCCGCTGCCAAAAACTCAGACCACAGCGAACACTCAGCGTGCACACGTCGCACCCGTCAATCTCAGCAACATTTCCGCTATTAAAAAATAGTAATTTCAGGGGGCCGCGGCGGATGGAGGCCGGCCCGTTGTGCGGGGCTGTAATTCCCATAGCATTTGGGGAAAACAACCACAAAGCCCCCTCGCTGACAGGATGTGCACATTCCGCACGCCAGGCCCGGACACGTCGGGACGAGCAAGAGGAAAGAAACGGCCACGAGAGCGTCACAATGAACAATGGAGCGCGTGGGCAGCCCCCGAGGAGCTCAGGATGTGGCACCGATACCGTCCCCGCAGGTGGCTCCGCAGGACCCGGCATCCCACGCCTCTCTCCCTGGCACCACTCCACGCTCAGTCCCGCCTCTCAGAGCCCACGGCATCCTGCACCTCTCTCCCTGGCACCACTCCACGCTCAGTCCCGCCTCTCAGAGCCCACGGCATCCTCCACTTCTCTCCCTGGCACCACTCCACGCTCAGTCCCACCTCCCAGTGCCCACGGGCCAGCTCCTGTGGGCCCAGCCTTCTGCAGAGCCCCAGCCCCAGGTACCCTCCCCCCCCCCCTGCCCCGCCATGAGGGCCTGGCACCCGGAGGGACCTGGGTCTCCACTAAGGCTCTCACTGTCTCCGTGGGTGCTGGTCCCCATCTCCCACCACGTGGCCATCAGATCTCTGCTGCTTGTCAACCGCCCGGGACAGCGGGGATCAACTGGGATCCACAAGCGAGCACCTGGGATCCCCCCTCACACACACGGAGAGTTCCACTCTTTCCGCTGCCTCTCAGAGGAAGGTCACAGGGAAATCCCCAAGGATGGTGAGGCCCCGTGGCTGCGTGGGCAAGTACCACCAGGGCCACGGCCATGTTGCCCACACACTCACACGACGACTCTCCGTGAGGCCACGTACACAGACAGAGAGGGCATCGTCTCGGCCACACTGGACACCTTCAGAACCAGAGGCCAGAGCGATGGCTGGGTAGGGCGGTGCCCGTGCAAAACAGGCCTTCATCACTTCTTGTCTCTCCAAGAGACGGTCCTCTGATCAAAGCTCAGGCTGCTGTCACCAACACCTCGGACTGGATTGGATGCGATGGGACTTCCAAGGCGAGTTAGGAACCTGAGCGTCCGGGTTCAAAAACCTCCTGGCTGATGAGCATGACGTCAGATCAGCTGTGCAGCTCCTGCAGCACGTGGCTGCGTGCGTCTTGGGGGAGGGAGACGTTACCTTCCCCGAAAGGACCAGCGTGAGCGACACCCCGGAGGCCAGGCCAGGAGCGCTCCCCGGGACTAGAGCTGCCCCCAGGCGAGGGCCCGCAGAGGAGAGCAGCTTCCCCACAGGAGGCTTCCGGCAGGGGCCGGGGTGGGGCCACGTGAGGAGGGACTGCATGGCCCTGAGGTCCCGGGGCCTCGTGTGGCTCCAACATTAGGGCACCTCCCGCCTTCCCGCCCCAGTGACAGGGCAATGCCGCCATCGGCTTTCTGGCCGGAGCTGAGAGGAGCGGGGACAGCGCTTGTCACATCCAACACCAATCAAAGGAACTGCCCTTGGCCCAGAGGAGAGAGGGAAGGACTGGGGTTCTTTGCAGGATCAGCGACACCGCCCTCACTGAGTGAGGAGCCGCCCAAGGGGCAGGTGAGAACCTCCGCTGAGAACTGGGGGAGAGAGCCCTGCCCAGCACCCACTCCCCGTCTGCGGGGGACACGCACGGGCCTGACTCAGAGGCGTATCTTCTTGACTCCAAGGAAGTGGAGGTGGCACGTTCTAAAGGCTCGTTCTCGTGAGCAGCCACTGCTCCCCTCCACAAACCAACGGCGACGATAAGCGCCCCCTCCTGGTCGCCCACACGGGGCCCCGAGCATTTGTCAAGTTCCTGGCAACGAACTGGCGTCATCTTCATAAAACCAGTACCCTTACCATCGCCCATATGTCAGTGACATACGCCACCTCCTTTCTGGGCGCCTCTGAAGGGGCAGTCAGCAAGCAAGTTAGTGAGAGCTCCGCTCTCCAGCCCCAGATTCTAGCCACCGGGCACCCCAGCTGTGTGATTGCTGAGAGCCCGTGTCCGCCACAAAGCGGGGCGCGACACTGTCCTGAACACCGTCAAGAGGACATGCTCCTCCATTATAAGGTGGACACTGAGGAGAACTGCCGCCTCGCCGTCTACGCAGGGGGCGGCCTCACGTCCAGAGCATTTGCTCACGGCCTTTGGGGTCCCGGTCAGATCACTCAGCTCCTCAGGCTCCGTCGGCTCGTCCTCAGGAAGGGGGACTGACCGAGGCGGTTTAAGTTTCCTCCGGAGATGCGATCCCGGTTACATCATGACTTGAGTCCCAGCCACGAAACGCATTTGGCGAGCGGATGCTGGGTTTGGGCAGAGCCTCATCATTCACGTTCAGGAAGCCATTCAATAACCCGACTCCACACGTGGAGCAGAACAGCCTAACGGCGCACCGGAATCAATTCAAACACAGTCAGGTTTAATATTATAGATCCAGTGGAGGTTTATGAAATGAATGAAAACTTTAAAAATAAATAAATAAATGGAAGTTAGAGCATGCTTATTTAACTTTATTAGGATATCAAGTTGTATTGTGCCTACATTTAAATTAACTCAGATCTGTGCTGGTCTGAGGAAGCGCATAGTAGGTGCTTAATAAATGGGAGTGAGTGAGTGAGTGAAAGCATGAAAAAGCTGACACATTCAGTCCAATGTTGATGCTATTTAAATTATTTCACACCCTTCGGTTTTCACTCTTATTAAATCCATCCTGGCTACCACCATGCTCAGAAGTGAAAACATATTCTTATTTTAAAATGAAATCTGATGATACCAATGACAAATAAAAAATGTGTGGAGATATCTAAAAAAAAAAAAAAAAAAAAAAAAAAAAAAAAAAAAAAAGTCAACATGCTTATACAGGGAATTCCCAAATGAAGTTGCTTTTTTAAGAGTATTATCAAAAGAAATAGATGGCAAAGCCCATGGTCAATGCAAAGTATTGAAGTGAGCCATAGCAACAAGGGAGGCCACGCTGAGGCTGGGATGGGTGAAAGAAGAGATTTTCAGAGCTTGGTTTGTAACGCGAGAAGGAGCAAGAGAAGGTGACCGCTCAGGAAGATGGCATAAGGGTGACACTTCTGCAGGACAGAGTGACGGCGGTCAGCTGCTTTTCTTTCCATCAAAGAACGTAACGCTCACTCGAAAATGGCAGAAGAGTCATAAAAAGGAATGTAGATGCTCAATTAAAATTATAAAAGTTCACGTGTCCGCTGCTGGGAATCCCCGTGCTTTCCAAGAATGCTCGGCCACTACCTCTCACCCATCGCTGCGGATTTCTTTTTCATGGGAGAAAAGCCACCGGGTTGAGGATGGGGAAATGTGCTCATTTACCAGCAGAAGGCTTAAACATGGACTTACTGCCTAGTAAATGAGTCCTGGGGAAATGTAGTCGGAACCAGTAAATTCATGGTTTGTAAACTTTGAGGAAGGAACATGGTGGTTTGGAGCCAAGAGGGGACCCTGAGGACATATTGACGCAATCGGACTGAATCGAGTCGCTCAGAAAATGCTGTAGATTGTGAGTCTGTCACAGGAATAAAGTCTCTAGATATTAGCAAAGGGCTTGAAAAAGCCCTGATCTTTCCTTGTGAACAAAAGGATAAAATATCTATGGAAAGAGACAAAAGGCAGGTTAGTTAGTTAGTTAGTTAGTTAGTTAGTTGAACAATCAAAAAGGATGAATTGATGGCATGGGGAAAATCCCATCCTGCTCAACAGGCTAAAACATAGCACATGTCTAACTTAAGGAAGACAGAATGCTGGGAGAGTTAACCAAAGCCCCATGTTTGTCAGAACTCTTGATTGCAGGGGACAGAAGCCCAGCTAAAGTGACCTCAGAAAACAGAGTGTCCGGGAGGTAAATTGTTTCAGGCAGAGTGGGATGAGTTGTTCCAATGATGCAATTAAGCTTCAGAAACTCTACAGTTGGCTCTGCTTTCCTCTGTGTTTGCTTCATTTCAGGCTAAAAGATAAACGGAGGTTGGGCATGTTTATTTAACTCTACTGGAGCAAGTTGTATTGTTACTAATTTTAAATCAACTCAAATCTGTGCTGGTCCGAGGAAGCACATAGTGGGTGCTTAATGAATGGGAGCGAGTGGATAGCTGTAAAATGCTGACGAGTTCAGTCCAATGTGGATGCTATTGAAATTATTTCACACCCTTCAGTTTTTACCCTTATTCGATCCATTGTGGCTCCTGCAATTAAAGTCCTAGTCAAAGTCCTAGGTTTGTGCTGTTGCCCTGGCTTGGAACATGTGCCCATCACCGATTGTTCATGCTTGGGGGACACATCCACTCACAGCCCAAGGATAATCAGAGGGAGGAAATTGTTCTCCAAAGAAATCCCGTGCAGGCAAAAAGCACGCACACACACACACACACACACACACACACACACACCACACGACCGAAACAATGCTTTAAAAGGCAAGATTAAATAATATATTGAAAGTCCTGGACTTAATTTAAAACCATTAATCTGATAAATTACAGATGGGGATAGACCACTTTTATAGGCGAATGTTTCATGTGAGAAGGATTCAGAGGCTGCGTTAGACAATAAGCTCGTTAGGAACCAACAACAGTTTACAGCAGCTGAAGAACCAGTTCCATCGCAGGCTGCCTTCGGCGGGAGGCCCGGCCGCCTGTGGGGCGGCGCCGTTTCGCTGTTCGCTGTGTTGGCCAAGGGAACGCAGAGGGGCCTGCGCAGGGTGGCGTGTCAGAGGAGCCGATTCGGATACAGAACTAAGAACCCACTTCGGGGGAGTCCTGAAGAGGGTCCGGAGCAACAACACCAACCACATCGGCACCAATCGCATCCATTCGGGGCTGGAAAAGCAAGCTCAGGGACACAGCCTGACTCCATCGGTGCCACTTCCCCGGAGGAAGTCCTCCCGGCCGAAAAGCGAAGGGGAGGTGGAGAGCGGGCTGTTCGGCAAGTAGCGCTGTCCAGCCACAGGCGTGGCTCCGGGCACAGGGAGACTCATGGTGACCGGTGACCGGGTGCTGTCAGCTGCGGTAGGAGCTGATCATCGCCTGGGACTCTCTCCTCGCTCTCGAAGCCAGGAGCCAGCGATTTCCCGGAGGTGTGTTCCCGACTCCATGATGGAAACGTTAAAAGAGAAGGAGCTCGGGGAGAGCAGGCCTCCTGGGCCGGGCAGGGGACAGCGAGGAGGAACGGGGAGGATCCTGAAGAGCGGGGACAGGGAGGCCGTGGCGGGCAGTGCCTCCCGCGTGGAGGCCTCCACGTTTGGTCAGAGCTCAGCGTGTGCTTCTCATCGCTGGAAGCATTGCCGTCCGGTGGCTATTCTCGTACCCGCTTCTTCATGCACGTGGTTCCTATTTCTATGAAAACAATCTGGGCCGCCCATGGATTTCCTCATCGGCGTCATTTTTCAACATGGATGTCGTAAAGACAGAATCAGCCAGCGAGCGTACAAAGAAGAAAGGAATCAGGTAGCTGCAGTGTCCCCCGCGCTGTCAAACGGATATGCACGCAGGGTGTTAGTGCGGCTACTATTCATTCTGCCGGAGGCGCAAAATAAGCAGGGAAAGGGGACCACGATGTCTGAACTGAGAAGCGTTCTCTCCAGAGATGCTCCATCGACCGCGTAAACAGAGCTGTCCCCCCACAGGGGGGAGGATTCCACGACCTGTTACCTGGGAAAAGTGTTTTAAATTACACAGTATAATTCCAGAATCAAAATATCGCCACTGCTTCCTCATCCATTGCGTTTCTCCATCATTCTGCCCGATCAAGTGGCTGCAGAGATAGAGAGAAGTAAACTAGGCCAGCTCGACCTGCTGGTGAACATCAGAATCCCGGCACCGGTGCAGGCAAACTTAGGCAACAGTTTCCCGATGAGCGAGGAACTGCGCTGCAGAGAGCCGGGCTCCGGAGCGTTAATTATTCATTATTGGCCCAGGACACCATCCTAAACAGAGGGACTTTGTGGCCGCCCTGTGTCTCACTAATCACCCTCTTAATATCCCTTAGGTTAGCAAAATCGCAGGGTAAAAGCACTGGATCGATAATAAAAGTATGTTGGAGACCTATATTAAGACTACGTCCTTAAGAGGAACCGTTGAGACCATTTTGACTCTCCATTACCACAACTCCAAAAGGCCGATAGGTAGAGCTTACGAAGCCTGCATATCCTGTGGGTTTCTGTGGTGCTACAGGAGCTTCTAAAAACGAAGGCTCCCAGCATCGAGGATGGGGTCACCAACAAACGCCGAAGTGGAGCCTCCTCCTGGTCCCAATGAGAAATCAGGGGCTCGCAGGAACACGCCCTTGGCCAAGGTCAGTTACGGGGAGCCCGGGCTTACCCAGGAGGCCGGGCTCCTTGGTGCTTTCCAGAAAATGTTCACTTCTTCTTTCGGTGAAATCTGACCACATGTTCAATAAGAAATACTCAATCCATTTGTAGGCATTTCTTTCATACTCCTCATCCTCCCCAAGTACATGCCATTAAACACGAGAGGAGGACTGTTGTAAGTTGAGTGTCATACGTGCAGGGCTGTGATGTGTTTCCAGCCATAGCCATGATTACAGTCAAAGAGGGATAAACATGTTACCCAGCACGGCCGACCCCCACACATGCAAGGAACTCCTCTGCCGCATGTCTGAGGTCTGCAAAGACACATGTCCATGCGTGCACAGCCGCGGAAAATTCAAGAAATAGACGGTGAGTGGGAACTACTGACCTTGTTTCCACTTGGGGGTCAAAAAAATGCAAATAAATTTTTTTTGTTATTTTTCCCTTCCCTGGGAAAAGCACATTGCCTTAATTAAAGAAAGATAAATTTGAACAGTGTGATCTCTTTAGTTTCCAGTGTGCATTTGTCCCTAGCACTACTTTCTCTCTATTTTTGCCTTTTTCAAGAGCAAAAAGAAAGACTTGGGCAAAGTCTAACCCGGTTAAGATGGATGTGAATCGCAATGGTGCAATGCTAATTCGTGTAGCCTTCCTCTATCAGAGGAAACTCATTAGAACCTCATTTAACATTCTGGGGTCATTTTTAGACCATTTATAGGTTGAAATGGAAATAAATACATGTGTAGAATTGGCATTTTAATCAAATTAAGTTTCCCAATTAGAGAAAGAAGTTTTGTTAAGATTACCCACAACTCATACTCATGGAAAGTTTCAGTCCAGATGCTAAAACTCTGTAAGATCCTTTGGAACAAGAAATGTTGATTAGCCAAAACCAGTTTGGCTCAGTGGATAGAGCGTCGGCCTGCGGACTGAAAGGTCCCAGGTTCGATTCCGGTCAAGGGCATGTACCTTGGTTGCGGGCACATCCCCAGTGTGGGGTGTGCAGGAGGCAGCTGATCGATGACTCTCTCTCATCGATGTTTCTAACACTTTATCTCTCTCCCTTTCTCTCTGTAAAAAATCAATAAAATATATTTTTTTAAAAAGAAATGTTGATTACTGCAGTGATGTTGTTATCGGTTTTTAATTCAAGGGTTGAATGTTGAAAATGGTGAGAAACTGAATAAATACATCCCCAAACAGCATTATCCGTGTAGAAGAAGCAAAGAACTAGAAGTTTGCTTTTCATAACAAATGAAAACCCCGAAGCAGTGCAATTGGCTAAATGCTTATCCGTGCTGGCTTTAAAAAAAGACAGGCCACATATCTATAAAGTGTAAGTAAGAGGAACCAAATCAAAACCGAAGGTTGAATCTGGTCAGCTCAGAGAGTTTAATGGCGTCATTAATAATAGATCCATAAACTGTGTCCATTTAAATACCAGAGCTGGGTTCTTAAAGCAGAATAAATAAACATGCCCGGTGGAATCAAAGACGTTTTTGGATGACTCATTACTTTCCTCCCTGACACGCGGCTAATGATGATACATTACACTGCATCTATATCGCATCGCATTCATATCACATTAGGAGCCATTGCATGACCTCATGCTCAGGTTTGTTTTCTTCTTCCTCTTCCAAATTTACACTAAAAAAAACATTCCAGCTCCAAGAGCACAAGCCTGCGCGCTATAATTAGCGTGCTGCCCAAGGCTTCGGAGAAAGCTCGAACCTCCAGGCTCCCGAGGAGATCCACCCTGGAAGACAGATGGTGTGTCCCCGTCTCATCGGCGGGCTCGGAGTCGGGTCTAGGCAGAGGTGCCTGTGATTGGAGGGGATTGGAAAATGTCTCCTCCATCCCTGGCTTGCATATAACGTTTTAAAAATCCTCACTGGAGGGTATGCTTTTTAATTGATTTCAGAGAGTGAAGAAAGGAGAAAGCAAGAGGAAGAGAGACATCAAGGTGACAGAGAAACATTGACCAGTTGCCTCCCATATGCACTCAGACCAGGAATCAACCCGCACCCCAAGCGTGTGCCTGACCGGGAATCCAACCCCCACCATTTGGTATTCAGCTCGGCGCCAGCTGTGGGAAACCGATCATCGTCCCACTAGCAGAGAGGTGTGGACAAGGAACCCGGAGGGCTGGTTAACCTTGGCAGCTCTGAAAGGTCAGAGCTAGTCACTCACTGTTTGGTTGAGACATTGGTAGCTAGCTGAAACCGGTTTGGCTCAGTGGATAGAGCGTCAGCCCGTGGACTGAAAGGTCCCGGGTTCAATTCCGGTCAGGGGCATGTATCTTGGTTGCGGGCACATTCCCAGTGGGGGGTGTGCAAGAGGCAGCTGGTCGATGATTCTCTCTCATCAATGTTTCTAACTCTTTATCCCTCTCTCTTCCTCTCTGTAAAAAAAATTAATAAAATATATTGAAAAAAGAGAGAGAGAGAGAGAGAGAGAGACATTGGTAGCTGAAGCAGCCTCCACCTGTTAATCATATGTAAATTCTTGCTGATTGGCTATTATTGGAATTGCCTGCCTAAAGGCTGTGTGGGCTCCCAGAACCTTAAAAAAAGGGATGGCCAGGCCAGAGTAGGGTGCAGTCCCCTCAGGCTTCTGCCTGATCCCCATTTCCCAGTTAATACTTTTCCGGTCTCTTTCATTTGTGTGGGGCCTCCTTCAGAAATCGAACTCTGAACCTGAACCCTGAACCACGCGGGACGTGAAAGGGATCCCACATCCAACCACCGGGCGGCCATCCGGGGCTTACGTAAAACTTCTTATTCTTAAAAAAAAAAATGTTTTCTAAAGATGCGTCCCTGTGGCCCAGCGCTGCACCAGCAGCGCCACCTGCTGAAATGCACCCGCATGTGACCGGTGATGTTTGTTAACTAAGTGCCTACTATGTTCTAAGCGCCGAGGAACACAGATGAGTGAGCCAGGGCTGCAGCCACTTTGGGGAGTGGAAAAAGCAGGCACAGAAAGAGCTGGTTCAGGCTTCTCACCACCCCCTGATGGCTCCAGGAGTATGGACAGGGAACGAAGCTTCAGTTTCCTGGCCTGTGAAATGGGGAAGACAGTCCCCACAGCTAAGTATCGGGGCAGGTCTCAGGAGAATGCCTTGCACAGACTATTATTACTATTAGCTGTAGACACTGCCCTCGGGACTTGAAGGGAAGAGGGAGGTGAGGTGTGTGTGTGTGCAGAGCCAAGAGACAACGTACAGTGAGCGAGAAGAGGCCGCCCCGAGCTGAACCTGGAGGCTGAGCAAGTGGCTCTGAAAACGTCACAAGAACCTGAGCTCCGAGCAAGAGGGACGCCACCTCCCACCAATGTGGTGCTCAGAGTCGCTCCTGGAAGGCGACGTTTTGATGACTGGGAATGACTTCGGGGGGGGGGGGGGGGGGTGTGCCTCACGGGGGAGATAAGTCTGGATGGGGTGCTGATGGGAGGGCAACTGTGAACACCGGGTGCCGACTCTGAAGCTAAGCGTGCTGTGGGACCCACTGGGCGAGGGGGCGCTGGGCAGAAGGTTTGGAGAAAGCGCCCCCCCCCAGGAGGTTGGACGGGGAGAACTGGCTCCAGTAGCCCAAGCAGAAAGGCGTCTACGGACACATGTTCGTGGCTGAGACCCCTATCCATGGCTGAGACCCGTGTCCGTGGCGAGACCTGTGTCCATGGCTGAGACCCGTGTCCGTGGCTGAGACCCGTGTCCATGGCCGAGACCCGTGTCCGTGGCCGCAATCCGTGTCTGTGGCCGAGACCTGTATCCATGGCTGAGTCCCGTATCCATGGCTGAGAGTCCGTGGCTGAGGCCTGTGTCCGTGGCTGAGACCCGTGGACGGAAGGGGCCGGGAGAGTCCCCACTGAAGGAGTTCCGCTCTCGGGTCTCCGGGAGCCAGCAGCCGCCCCGCCTTTACAAGCAGTGTGAGCGATGGCTCCCGGCTTCCCACCAGCACCCTCCCTCCACCCCAGCCTCCCTGACAGTTACCACCCCTCCAGCTCCGGGGGCTCCCCAAGTCTCCACTCCTCTCCTTGTTGTCCCATTCCTTTCACCGTACATTGCCTGTCTGCCTTACCAGGGATCATGTGCACCTGGATTTAAACAATGACCTTTAAAGGGATATGTAAAAGGAGGGAAGAATACCTTTCATGTTTGCCAACATATTTACCATTTCTGGGCTCTTCATCCTTTCTTTTCCTCTAACTGGTATTTCTTTCTGCCTAAAAAATAATTTTTGTCACCATTATTTGAAAGTTCAGGTTGGCTAGTAATGAAAGTTTCTCAGTGTTTTCCTGGAAAGGTTTTCATTATACTTTCACTTTTAAGGAAATGAAAAGTGAAACCGATGTTGACAGATTTCGGGCTTTGCTCTCCATTTCCATGCTTTAAAGATAACATTTTGTAGCTTTGGGCTCACATGTTCCTGTCGTGGCTTTTAATTTGTGTTCCTGTGTGTGATGGGTGCCTTTTCCTCTGGCTGCTGGGATTTCTGTTTCATCCATTTTCAGCAGTCATGGTAAGATGTGTTTGGTTGTATTTTGTGTGTGAGCCTGTGTTTGTCTTGCTTGTGTTTATTGAAATGCTTGGTCTGTGAGTTGATAATATTGTGTCCATTTTGGGGGTCATACTGGCCCCCCAATCTTTCTGGGGGCTCCAGCTGCACCAATGTGAAACCACGTGGTAGTCAAATATCAACAGCACAACAAATGAAATCTCTTTTGAGAGCCAAATTTTTTTAAATTTAAACTTCTTCTAATGCCACTTCAAAATAGACTTGCCCAGGCAATAATATTTTGTGGAAGAGCCACACTCAAGGGGCCAAAGAGCCGCATGTGGCTCATGAGCCGAGGTTTGCTGACCACTGATTTAGTACATTATGGGACCAGGAGTCAGGAATCCTGAGTTTAATTTTATCCCTATTACTGACACATGAAGAAATCATTTAACTAATTGGTGCCTCAATTTTATACCTATAAAAGAGAGGCAATAATATTATTGGTAAAGTGTTCTAATATTCTTTATCAACTAACATTTTCAAATAAAAGCTGTATTTTCACTGTTAGTTATAATTTCAGACTACAGATGAACCTTGGAAATTACTGAAAAGCCATTGTATTTAACACCAAGATATATATAATTTTTAACTTTTCATTGGTATAAAAGAATTTTTTGATACAGAAAAAATTAGGGTACATAAAATTACTCCTGTTCAATTGAGAGGTAATAATTTACATACTTTAACTAAATTAAAGAATAAAGACAAAATTTAGATATTATTAAATTGGCTTATACTTGAGGGAGAAACATTCACACTAAATTATAATAATTTACCTGTTGAATGGTTATTTTAATAAGAAGAAAAGTCTGATTTAATATCAGAATAAAATTACAGGATTTTTTTTATTTCTAGTAATTGGAAAATTTCCCATTGGCACATACATGCCTGTTTTTATAGGTTTTGCTGAGAAAGAAGGAAGATGAAATCTGAGAGACATTACTAAAATGGCCAAGACATCTGTAACCAATACTCTTCGTTTCCAGCCCAATATCTCATCCTCCCTGCTCCTAAATACAAAACCCCAATTTTATCCTGAGCAGCAAGATTCTTGGGTTAAAACAAAAAAAGTCCCAGCCTCCCTTGCAGCTAGGTGTGGCCCTGAGATTGGGTTCTGGCCAATAAGATGGCAGCAAAAGCCGCTGAATGTGCTTTCCATGGAGAATCTTTAAATGGGTGACAGACGCCTGTTGCCCCTTGCCTTCCCCCGTTCCTATCAGGAATGTGGCCATGATGACTGAATCTTGAGCAACCCCTGCGTCACGTGGAGGAGGGAGGCCAGCGTCAAGCACATCAAAGGTGTGAATCAGAAAGAGCCCGAGTCCCAGGTAACGCCATGGCGTCATCATTGGCAGCTCCTGGACTTCATTCGGGACTCACTACCTCAAAACCTCTTTCTGTGGAGAACAACACCGACCCTTCATTTTGTTTAAGCGATTGTGATGAAGGTGCTGATGCTCGCTGTCAAATGTGATTCCTGAATTCTGTAACACATTCTGCTTCATGAGAAAAACAACCCCAGACCCGCATTGCTTTAGAAAGGTGGGGACAAGAGAAGCACTGGGACAGTTTTACTGCCTCCACTTGCCAAGGTAAACGTTAAATCCCAACTGGTGACCGACCAGCCGCCCTGAGGAACGCCGCGCGGGGTCACGGCGCCTGGGAGCTTTCCTCGCCTTCTCCCAACAGTCCTTCAGGCCAGCAGCGCCCGCCAAGCACTGCAAAGCGGTTCCATTTCGCCTTAAGCACCTGTGATTCCGGGGATCCGTGGTCCCGTGAGGGCGGTGAGGGCGGCCCGATGGGCTTGTGGCCGCTGTTGTTATCATCACAAGTCTCCCCCCGCGTCTGCTTCTTCTCGGAGATGCGCCTTCCTCTGAGGACAGAGACAGCAGGTCCATCACTGTGTCCTGGACAGGCCCTCAGGGAGGACAGGCCCTCATGGAGGGAGGCGGCGTGGCTGAGGGATGAGCTCCGGGTCTGATCCTCAGGGACAGGCTCTCCATGTGTCTAAACTCTCAGACGGGGACGGCGGGAGTGGGAGCCCAGCAAAGCCTTGGGCACGCCCGGAAGCCAAGGAGAGCCGGTCCATTTTTCCCCCTCGTTTCTCTTGTTTTTTCTCTTGTTTCTCTTTTCTCTTCTCTTGTTTCTCCGCTGGGGAAACAGGAAAGGTGGGCACAGAGGGGTGAGAAGGGCGGTCTCTCCTCCCTCCTGCAGGGAAGGCGCTGGTGGCCCCGCCCGTGAGTCTGCCGCCTGTGCCAGAGGAGCCTGCTGTCTCCTCTTGATGTAGGAAAACGACCCACAGCCAGATCCCCAGGGAAACGGTGTGTATGAGAGAGGCGAGGGGGCGATGGGACGGCACACAGAGGAGGGAGCATTTCCATCCACGGGGGAGAGGGTGGTGTGGAAAGCCTGGCGTGTAGGATCCTTGATACATGCTCTGCCCGCGTCCACGCACAGCACTGTGCTCCTAGCCAGAGCCATTCTAAAGAGGGACCCGCTCTCCTTGAGGCTGTGGGTGAGACAGGACGGCCTACTCGCCCCCCACCTGCCCCCTCGCCACGGGCCCTGGTGAAGAGGACAAAGAGGGGAGCCCCGCAGGACGGCTCCCGGCTCCGCCTGGACACAGACCCGGAGGCCACGGAAGTGCTCCCCTCGGTCCTCACCTCCCAGCAGCAGAACCGCAGCTTCGCCCAAACAAGGAGCCCAGCCTCCACCCAGATCCTGGCGGCTAAATCGCCTCCCAGTTCTCCGCCACGAATCCTACTGCTGCTGCTCCTGAAAAAGGAGAGATTCGGCCATCCCTTCCCCACGTGCCTGAGGTGCTCCCTTCATCGGACGGCACTGGAGTTGCAAAGAAGCGATTAGTTAAATGGATTATGCAAAGTTTGAGCGTTACTGCCTAACACCTCCCCTCACAAATGTCTGTTCGCTTCCCCACACAGCCGCCGGCTCTCGGAAAGGCCAGGAGAGTCCCATTAGCTCCGGGCCCGTCTCCTTGGTCACACAGCCTAGGCCATGCTTCCCTTCTGTCCGCTCGCAGCTGTAAAAGTGATTGAGTGCCATCCCGTCAGGGCGCCAGATGCTTTATTTGAAAATAGCTGTTAGGATATAAGTGGAATGAAAACTAATCAGGTTTTATCAATTCAAGTAAGGTGGCTGTTTGAGAAAATCTTGGGCGGCTGAACAGGTGAAAAGGATTTCACCAGATGCCCCTCCGGCAGCACCAGGGAAGCCCCATGTCCTCCTCCCGCACAGTTCTGGGCTCCGTGAGCAGTCAGTGGGCCAGGCCCGCAACACCCCGGGGTTCTCCTGGCTTCTCTGGAACGCCACCTGCATCACCTGGCTCGTGGCATCATGTCCATCAGGAGAATCCCATGAATGGATAGTCTAAGTCTACATTTAGAGAACAGGAAAGTGTAATTCTTGTCAAGCAGGATTACAAGTTCAAGTATGTACTTCTAGATCCTAATAATAAGTGTGGTCACTTCTATGCTCGGCTAGTTAGTAGGGATAACGTGGCTCTGGAAGTTGGTCTTGAAGCAAGTTCAGTTATAAACACAGGCACTGCGCCTTCTTTACATTGACCAATCATACTGGAACAGTGGTCCGCAAACTGTGGCTCACGAGCCACTTGTGGCTCTTTGGCCCCTTGAGTGTGGCTCTTCCACAAAATACCATGTACCCTAATTAATAACAATGTACCTACCTATATAGTTTAAGTTTTAAAAATTTGACTCTCAAAAGACATTTCAATTGTACTGTTGATATCTGGCTCTGTTGACTATTGAGTTTGCCGACCACTGGCCTAGGACAGCTGTGACGGGGTCAAAGGGTAAACTGGGGACATATCTTACCGTATGTTGCCTGTAGGTGCCAATATGGTGTTGAACCCTTGAAAGTTGCTAAGAGAGTAGATTTTGAAAGTCCTCCCCACACACAAAAAGACGTGACTGTGAGGGGATGGATGTAACCCATGTAGAGGATCACAGTCTGGTTCATGCATGTGTGCATATCGATCGTCATGTGACACACCCTACACCTGCACCATGCTAGAGGTTATAGAGGGCCGCCTGACAAGGCACATGGACATCCTTTAAATTGTCAACTGAGCCCGAGGCACTGGCAGAGTCTGTGTCCCCAAGAGGCTAGGGGTGTGGTCGGTTCTGACTTACCTTTGTCCAGGTGTCAGCAGGAAGGGTCTAGATATGTAAATCCAGTGATGCTAGGGCCGAGTTAAGAAAGCAGATAAGCTCCTTTGACCCTATATATAAACCTGCTGCGTGGCTCAGTGCTCGCTGCCTCTCCATCAGAGAGATGGCACCCACCTGGCGCCCAGCCTGATGAATCTATTTCTGCCCCTTGTCTCTTTCTTTCTTTAATTTCTTAATCCCCAGCTCCCCCACTCAGCAACCTGACTGTTTCCTTTTCCGTGAAGGGGTCAGTGTGATCGTGGGGAAGCAGGGAGCCTCTGGCTGTGATGGTTGATGGGGCTTCATAACCCAGCACCAGGCTGGGTGCTTCCACGGAGGAATTTGCCTTCTCGAAGCGCTGGGGGCCTGGGGTCTGGAAAGCGAAGCCACCAGAACTGGTTTCCTCCGAGGCCATCTTCTAGGCTGACAGGTGCTCCTCTCTGTGTCCCCACACGTCTCCCGCTGTGTGTGCTGGTCATGACCTCTGCTTCCAAAGGGGCAGCAGCCCTCCTGGACCAGGGCCCGTCACCCGGCCTGGCGCTGCCTCACCGCCTCTCTGAGGGCGCTGTCACCGAAAGCAATCACATTCCGAGGGAGAGGGCTGGAGCTCCGGCCCTGAGGGTTAGGGGACACAGTGTGCCTGTGACACCTCTTATACCGGGAGGAGCCTTCATGTCACTGTGACAAACCCTTCCGTCCATAGCTGAGCAGACTGATCTAGAGGGACAGGCTTGCCATGGGGGCAGAATGAAGGAAAGACGGAACTAAGCCACGAAGCCTCACGGGCTTCTAGACCATGGCTCTTTCTCTGAAAACCTGGAGAGAGAGAAAGATGCTCCATGCAAACCTTGCTTTCCGCCCAGTAGAGCTGCGGCGTGGAGAGCCTTCCGGAAGCCCTGGGTCACCGCTGCCTGTGCAGGAGGCAGGCCGAGTCCACCTCCAGGCTGTGCTCTTCCGCTCAGTCCCAGGAGTTGCACAGCCTACTATGCTGGAGTTATGAGCATCACGGGGACTTCCCTGACCCATCAGGACATGTGTGCTCCTAGGTGAGCTCAGGACAACCGCTGAGAGCAGGGCAAGCACATTAGGGTCTCCATATTCCCTCCTGAGCCCTCACGTCAGAAGCAGGTGAGTGAGATGCATTAGATGCGTGACTGGCACCAGCCCGGCGTCCGGCGGCACCCGGGGAGGACAGGCATGCCCCAGGGAGGCGCTCTGAGTGGTGCCAGGACTCACGCTTCCACCACGTGTCTGGCTAAATGAATTTATGGTCCCTATCGTCACGTCTGAACTAATTCGCGACTCACAAAACGGACAGATGGCTTTCAAAGACTCTTTCAGAGAAACTGCAGACCAAAGGCAGCATAAATAATACAAGCGCAAGTGATAAGGAGATGGCTGAGCCGGCTACTTTTACTCCTCCACTAAGCTCATCGTCCGACACGATCTGAGGGGAAGCAACCATGACCTAATCGCATGGCACCTGGGCTCGCACTCCTCTCGTGCTCCCTTCCTCGGAAACGGGGCACAGACCCCGCTGGTTCCCTCACATGTGGCCAGGGTCATGCCCTCAAGCACACAGCCTGCACGGAGAGCACTGCGAGGTGCCGAGCACATGCTCCCGGTGTTTACGAGTCCGTGTGCAGACACGCACGTGCTGCAAGTTCTCGCTGATGCGCTGTGTAGCCCCAAGTGTTTGGATTCCAGATCTGCCCTTGAGGGCACTGGGTTGTGTTTTGCTTTGTTTTTAGTTTATTATTGAAGTTTAATATGGACACACGTTGCAGAAATCACAGTGACTTCTCAGGAAGAACGCAGCCACGTCCCCAAGCCAGATGGAGACACAGAACAACTCAGGGCTGGAGGCCCTCTCAGGCCTGTTTCAGTCAAGAGCCCAAGCCCCGGGGATCACCCTATTTTGCTCATGCTCGTTCTAGGCCAGTGGTCGGCAAACTCCAAACACCAACAGTACGATGATTGACATGTCTTTGGAGAACCACATTTTTTAAACTTAAACTTCTTCTAACGCCACTTCTTCAACACAGACTCGCCCAGGCCGTGGTGTTTTGTGGACGAGTCATACTCAAGGGCAGTTTGCCAACCACGGTGCTAGTTGATTAGTAGCGAGTCTTGTTAATCTGGTGCCTGATTCACAAATTAAACTCTATCGCAGGTGTGGGGGGAGCGGGAAGCATGGGGTGAGTAGGGCTCGTTGCTAGCCGTGGTCTCAGGCACCACTGGGCGTCCTGTGACTCATCCTCCGTGGTAAGGAGGGGCCAGATCTGTCATCATATGTTTTGGAAAATGCCCTTTCGCTCTCTGCAGGGCTGCCATTTCCTCTCTCCATGGTCTTTTGACGAACAGGAGTCTAGTCCTTTGGCTCGGTCCCACATATCAACTAGAGCACTGGCATCTTGTTGGAGAAATCTTTGCTGATTAAAAGGTCCTGGTGATGCTCTGTTTTGTGTTGCTTTTTAAGTTTTCTTGTTTTGTATTTAAATGTGGGATTGAATTACTGGAATCACTTCTTGATGTGGTTTCCAGCCGAGGCCAAGACACACCCTGTTCCCTGGACATCCCAGCCAGCAGTTCCGTCTGTGAGAGAGAGATTCCCTGCCACTGCCCGCAGCTGCACCTCGTTAGAGCCTTGCTGTGCGTGCGGGGCCTGGTCCGCCTGTTCTGCTCCAATGCATGGCTCTCCTCTCTGCCGTCGCATCAATGTCACACTCTCTCACTCACTGTGACTTCAAAATAGGTCTTCAGTCCAGCAGAGTGAGCCTCCATCTTTGTTCTTCAAGATCGTTTTGGCTGCTTTATGCTTTTGCATATGAATTTTAGAATTGACTTGTGAATTCCCATCAGAAATGATGGGATTTTCATTGCCATCACATTGGCTCAATTTGGGAAGAACTGACATCTTTATAATATCGAATCTTCTCATCTATGGTCGGAGTGTGAAAAACACAGTGGGCAGGTTGACTACCGCATTTCCTATACAAAGAGCTTGCACCACCCAGAATGTGTAAAGAACTCCTACAAATCCCTAACAGAAAGATGCAAGGAACAGAATAGCAGATCTCATTGGGGGTGGGGAGGGGCAGGGACAGGAAGAGATTAACCAAAGAACATAAATGCATAGCCCATGGGGAAGGCCTGGGTGGGGTGGGAATTGGATGGAGGGGGGCAAAAAGGGAGGAAAAGGGAGGCATCTCTAATACTGTCTACAATAAATTAAAATTTTAAAAAATGTCTCTCAATCTCTGGTAATGATACTTACCTTAAAGACTGGCTTGTCAGATATTAATATAGCTTTACCAGCTTCCTTTTGATTAGTGCGTGCATGCATGCATGCGTGCGTGTGTGTGTGTGTGTGTGTGTGTGTGCGCGTGTGTTTCCTTTCTTTTACTTTAAGAAACTCTCCTTTCAGTTAAGGCATCTACCTTGTAGTCAACACATATGTCCATTTCTGGTTGTTGTTGTTTTTTTTAGTCTCACCTTCTTAGTCTTTTACTAATAATATTAGTCCATTTACATTTAATTCCTTTAATTCATTAGTGATATGATTGGATTTACATATAACATCTTACCATTTGCTTTTTTGTTTGATCAATCTGATCTATATTCTTGTTCCTTTCCTTCATTTGGAATTCAATTATCTGTACGATATGTTAGATAATTCCACTGTGCTCCACATAACTACTCCATTCTCATCTCCATTTCTATCTTTCTTCTGTGTATAAGACATATTTATTTTGAGATATGTTATTCTCAGCTGTCTTCTTGTTCTTGAATCCTGTTTTGCTCTGTGTCTACTCTCTGTTAAGTCCATCTACTGCAAGCATGTCAAATATGCAGCTGGCCAGCCGCAAACATGACATGCGACCCACTGGCTGCGAGTTAGACATGCTTGGTCTACTAGATACTTAGTTTCACATACTGAATTTTTATCTGCAATTTCCATTTGCTTTTTCTCAATTCTAGTAATCTGATGAAATTTTTCACATTTTCATTTATATTTATTCCTTTTATTTTCTTGAGTATAGTGACTGGAGTTCTTTGAAAGCCTGTATCATTTAACCCCAATATCCAGCTCAGCTGGCAGTCTGTTGTCTGGCCTGGTTTCTGGTAGAGCTTGCTCAAGGGAATGTTTCCTGTCATGCCTGACGAGCTTTGCCTGAATGGCAGCCATGAAGACTCCAGGTCACCAGAGAACATTCATGCTTTCTTGGGCCAGATGTAAGGGACTTGGGCCAGATGTAGGATGATCCCCTTCCTCCAGGCAGGCACGAATGAGGCAGGCTGTGTCCGTAAACCTGGTTTCTAGAACAAGATGTTTTTCTAAAAGCAAGAGCTTTAAACCGAGAGCCTGATTAGTCATTGTTTCCCCAAATCAAGAAACTATGAAACCCATGCCCCCTCTGTGTTTAAATTTAGGTTTGTGAGCCTCATGGAGGCCCTCAGGGTTTGGAAAACGTCTTGGTGGAAAAATAATGTCTTTGATGAGGCTCCTCAAACCAACTACTGCAGCCCATGCCCAGAACTGGCAAACCCTTCGGGGGGGAAAGAGAACAGAGATTGTTCACTCATTTCTAAGTGGTTTTCCTCTCTACAGAACTTTATTTTTCATTGGCTTCTCATGTCTTCAAATATATGGATCGTGTGTGTGTGTGTGTGTGTGTGTGTGTGTGTGTGTGTTAAATGTGTTAACTGTGTTTTTATTGATTTGAGAGGAAGAGGGAAGGAGAGAGAGAGAAGCATCCATGTGGGAGTGGAGTGCTGATTAGGTGCCTCTTTCATATCCCCTGTTGGGGATTGAGCCCATCACCAGGGCTGCCCTGACCAGGAAATGAGCTGGCGACCTTGTGGGGCATGGGAGGGCGCTCAACCACTGAGCCACACAGGCCAGGGCACGTGTGCGTGCTATCCACCCTTTCTGGTTGCTCTCAGCAGGAATGGAAGTTTGCTGCAGACTATTTCACCCTCCCCAGCGGCGAGAGTCCTCAGTCTCTGCTTGGGAAATAAAGGAAGCAGCCTCTTCCTCACTCGCTTCCTGGAAAAGGCCTTTTCTCTCTAAGTTTCATCTAAGGAGCTTTTCTTCACTCGTTTTATGAAGAAAGAAATGGTTTAGGGCCAATATTCATGTATTTTTTTTTAATTCCTGCTTGTTTAAAGGCTGAGGGCAACATGGAATAGCAGAGTTGAAAGATCCTTTTGTAGTTTGAAATCTAGCCACGCTTGGGATAATTATAAAAAACAAACACCAACGCAACCAGTTAAGCGACATCAGGCGAGCTGGCAGCAGTCTGCCGAACACGGCGTCTGGCGGGGACGTCCTCTTCTCACTGGCAAGGAGAAGCTCCCGGTATGTTAACCAAACGTCAAATGGGAGAGCTGAGAACACCATGGGCTCCTAACATACACTGCACACACACTGCACTAACATACACTGCACACATCACTGGCCAGCACCAACTTACCCACCAACCCACTTTTCATTACACACTGATTCTGACGGCCGTTCTCAAGGATATAAAATTACAGAGAGTAAACTACGTATGCCCATGGATATACCTCTCTCTGAGGATGTTATGTTGAAATGATTATTTATCACGTTCTTAATAGGAGTATGTTTTCCTTCAAGCATTTAAAGACGCCCAATAAATCTTAGAATAATGTAATGAATGTTTCTATTAAAATAAATAAATCCTTCCACCCCACTTTATCTTTACTTATAATCAGTAATAAAATATTAATCGTTATAGCAGTATAATGCCTGAAGGCTGTTAAATGCATTCCAGGCGTGCGGGCTGCTCACAGGCGCCCTCTTCCTGAGCCATTACATCAGCTGTGGGGGGTGGGCGTGCTTGACCTCATTGCACAGGTGAGGAAACCTGAGCTCAGGCTGATACACGGGGCTACTTTATCCCAAAGCTCACACAATGGACCCTTGGACTACCCTGGGGGTTAAGAGCATCAACCCCTGGGCAGTTAAAAATCCAAGTATAACGACCATCCCAACCACAGAGAGAAAATACGGTTGTCCCCTTAGCAGCATCGGGTTAAATGCACGGACCCACTAACACTTGAGTTTTGGGGCCCGCCCGATTCAAACCTGCGTTGTCCAAGAGTCAGCTGCGCTCTGAACCACACTGTAAGCTCTCTCTGAGGATAGAGGAAGTTGACGTATTGGTTTCTTCCGAATTTGATAGATACCTATTCCTTGTTCATTTTCATCATATGAATTCACAGGTAAAGAAAACAGCACAAGGGAAATTCATCAGTTTCATCACGTGTCGAAGGCTCAAATAAAAGTTGACTGCAGAGAATAGATGGCAGTTAACATGAATTTCGGGTACTGTCTGAAGATCACAATTTTCTGTCCCTTCTCTGTCCAACAGGAACTTTTTTTAAAAATGGCTCATTTCTTCCCATCTTTGCTCTTCCCTTCAGGAGAGCGCTTCTGCCCTCACGGTCTTGCTTGCTCTTCAGAGACCAGTGGCCTCGCCTGATCCTTTCCCGTCCAGCAATCGGGTCTAATGGAAGGCTCCGTGTTAACCCCATCAGCTAGCAAGGCCAGTCCATGGAGTCACATTTAGTAATTAATTATTGATTGGATAAAATCATAGCCACATAGAATGACCTTTATCTATCCACACCCCCTTTTCCCCTTCACCTTTGCTTTTAATATCAGCATCCCTGCTGCTGCTATAATTGTCATTATTATTGTTCGTGTCTTAATTAATGCTTTCATTTTGCACCGTTTAGCCAGACACGTCTACCTTCCTGATATTTCCCCACCATATGCCTCTTCCTTGTTAAGGTCTTAATAGAGATATCAAAGACTCCAATCTCATCACACTTTAATTGTATTTCCTCTGGGATACTTAAAAGTTTTAGGTCTCTATAAAAGCATCTGCTATAAATGTGTTTATTTTTTTTTCTATTCTGCAAGGTTTTTTTATATCATCTGTTAATCAAAATAGTTGGAATAAAAGTATATCTTAAGTAGTAATCCCCATGCCCGTGTTATTAGCATGATCTTCAAGTTTAATTTTTCTGGCCTTATTACCATTTCATTATTCAAAGTAACCCTTTCCTCTTTCCTCAGATTGAATCAGCTCGCAGTTTTCAAGGGTGTTGTTAAGGGTTTTAGACACTTCCTTAGATAAATTATCTACATGACAGTCTGGTTTGGGGAAGTCACCATTCTGAAGATAACCCCTCTGCACTCCAGCAGATAACACTCAGGGAAGCAGCGGTGGGTGCAGCCAGGCCACCATTGCACAGCCGTCACCTAGTCCGGTAGTGAGGAGACTGTGAAATATGCAGGCAGAGGCTCCGCAGAACCTCTCTGGAGGGGACGTCTTAATATATTAGCATTACAAACATGTCTCCAGCTCCCCGATCTTCAATACGTAATTTGTGAATAATATTATGGGCTGCGGTTGGCAGTGAAGTGTAATATATTGTTAATGCCTTTTGCAAATGTTAGCCGGGCTATCTATCCGGACTCCATTGTCTCTGATGGCTCTCGTACAGAGCACAACCCAGAAGGCATTTCAATCTCCTGCTAAACTGGAGATGCTCCTGTTCTGTGCATCACTGGAATTTTTATGACATCCAAATAATAAAGGCTGTGATTAGGGTCCATTCAGAGCTACGGCGTTGGCGATTTCAGGGTTTTCTCTGTGGGTTTGGCCTGTACTCTCTAGAACCTAAGGTTTCCGTTGGGGGTGGGGTGAGGTGGGGTAAGTTCACTCTCTGTAGCTTTCGTGGGCAGGCAGACAGCCCTGGCCACGTTCACATGCTGAGCCAGAAGCCACGCGTGTCAGCCTCCAGTTACCATTTCCCACCCAAACCGGTCTCCTTCCCGCTCAGGCTGCAGGAGCGCGGGCTGCTTGGAAATGATTATGAAATTTCCTCTGTCACACGGCCCTGCACGGTGTCTCCAGGCGATTCCGATGCCGCTGTGCGGGGAGCTAGGAGCGGGCGGGAGGGCCCTGCCCCACGCAGCGGGCGGAGCCGGTGCATAATGTGCTACAAATTGCTCTCCACGCCGGAATGCGAATTTAAATGTGAAGGTTGATTCCGATCTGCAAGGTATTTTTGGAGCAATCCCAGGTACTTAGGAAGTCCCCTGGCAATTCGGGTACATTTTGTCTACCAAACAGGCACTCTGACGGCACTGAGCATCCAGGCACATGTTTAACATGCAGAAGGGAGTTCGGGAGAAATTGGATTTTTAGGCCCCAAGTGTTCCAAACAGGGCCTCTGCTTGAAGCACCCAGGCCTGGAAGACCCTGTGGCTGGGATGGCGCCTCCCCTGGTCAGCAAGCCCGGGTCAGCACAGCAGTGCCCCAGGCCCCGTGCCGGCCGGCGCTTCCCCCATGGAGAGAGAACAGGGCGTCTCCTCATTAACAGGAGAGACATTTCTTTCCCAATGTCTTTATTGAGTAAGAACACCTACAGTTCTCTCTCTCTCTCCTTCTCTCTCTCTCTTTCTCTTTCTCTCTCTCTCTCTCTCTCTCTCTCTCTCTCTCACACACACACACACACACACACACACACACACACACATATACACACACTGGCAGCTGCTCTTACACACACACTCACACACACACACTCACACACACACACACACACACACACACACACACACACACACACTGGCAGCTGCTTCCACAATAGCCGAAACCGTGCCAGCGTGAGAACCAGTGTGCAATTTGGCTACTGAGCCAACAGAGCGGTCCTGTATTTTGGTTACTTGTTGACACTCGCACATCTATCATGCATTTCTTGTTTAGAATTTGAGACTACACTCGGCACAAACAAATCGCAAGTTCGAGTGCCTGCATCTAACCTGAGGGGGAAAGGCAGGGAGGCACAGCGAGCTAATCAGCGCCCTGTCACCAGCGGTGAAGGAGCATTCCCGTGGGCTGGCCGCCAGCCATTGTTATCTGAGCGGGTGGCTAGCGAGGAGCCACTGAGGGCTGGGAGACAAAGAGACGACTTTCCTCGTGGCCATGACCCTGGTCTTTGCCTTTAAAAAGCCCCAGGAGAATTCTTCCTCCCACCTGAGATCTGGCGCACTGGGATCGCGGGCTGTTCTTAACCATGTTATCGATGGCGAAGAGGACGGCAGAGGAGAATGGATGTCCCCAACGGCAGCAGAAGGAAATCCTGGGGATCGAAGGAGAAATAGGAGGAATAGGAGCCAAAGGACAATAGGAAAGATCAAGGACACTTAGGGCTGGTTCATGGAAAACATAAATAAAATGGGAAAACCTGTAGGCCGACCAACCAAGACAGAGAGAGAGGGCTAACGTAAATGAAACCAGAAATGAAAGAGAAGCCACGCTGAGGGCCTCACGCTCAGTAAAATAAGTCAGAAGGAGAAAGTCAAAACCATGTGATTTTACTCACATGTGGAATCCAAAAAAGAAAACAGAATACAACAAGAACAGACTCACAAAGGCAGAGAGAACTGACAGGTGGTTCCAGAAGAAAGCGGAGAGGTGGTGAGAAGGGTGAAGGGGGTCAATTGTGCGGTGATGGGTAGACTTTTGGGGGCGACCACTTCGAAGTGTGTGCAGGTGTTGAATTATAATATTGTGTACCTGGTACATGGTCTAAGAAGAAAGAAGAAAACATCGCAACAAACCAGAAAGAATCAAGGCCCTAAGCCGAGCCTAACTTCACTGTAGATGAGAGAGAGAGAGAGAGAGAGAGAGAGAGAGAGAGAGAGAGAGAGAGAGAGAGAACAAGCACCGGCCAGTGTGGCTCAGCGACTGAGCATCCACCTAGGACCCAGGAGGTCACAATATGATTCCCAGTCGGGGCACATGCCCGGGTGCAGGCTTGATCCCCAGTGGGGGGCGTGCAAGAGGCAGCCAATCAATGACTCTCTCACATCATTGATGTTCTCTCTCCCTCTCCCTTTCTCTCTGAAATCAATGAAAATATGTGTGTGTGTTTTATAATTTTTTTAAAAAGTGAAAGGATAAGTTCTGGACTGGCCAGAAGACAGAAGTGAATGTGAGCAGCTCTCACGTGGATCCCACAGGCACCCACAGAGAGAGAACGGAGAGGACGTGAGAGCTTCAGAACTGAGACGGACCGGAGGCTTCAATCCGGCGCTGCGCGGGATGAGGAGGAATCAATCCACGCCAGATTGAAGGGGAATCTGAAAGCTGCCCCGATGACAGATGACCTACAAAGTAACGGCTATTAAACTAGGAACAAAACCTTCATTAGCAGTAATACGAGCCAGAAGACAATGGAATGATAGCTTCCGGGTGCTCAGGGAAAGAACAGTGAGCTTCAGATTGAATACACAGCTAAACGTTTAATTAAGAGTGAGGGCAAAATGCAGGCTGTTTTTCTCTTCCAGAAGTGGGAATGTACCACCCACAGATGCTCGTTAACAGAATTATTAAAGGATGCATTTCAGCAGGAAAGAGAGGGGAGCCAGAGCGAGGGTGACTGAGTGAGGCGCAGAGACCCCATCCCCGTGCCCACCATCCCCACACCCCCCACCCCGGAGAATTCTACTTCCTGTCCCTCTGGACACCAGGTTTGGCCACGTCACCTGCGTTGGCAAAGGAGCGTGAGCGGAGCTGGTGCATGATTCCCTTGCATGGAAGCCTTAAGAGCCAGCCCGTGTTCCCGTCCCCTTCCCTCTGCCCAGCTGCCAGCACCGCAGACTGGGGTGCTCTTTCGGGGGGCTGCAGATGCATGAGCTGAACCCCTAGCCAACCTGGAAGGTAAGCGAGAAAGAAACCCTTCTTGTTGAAGCCATTGCTGCTTAAAAGTCGCTCCTTCCCATAGAGCCGTTCCTGAGACAAAGGGCAGATGCAGGAAATTGGAAAGGTGACCAACAATGACCCAGCATGCTGGGAAAAGGAACCAGAAGTCAATTCTAAAGGTGCTAATTCCTAATGAGTGTCCACATCCCCAGGCAGCGAGCATGCGGGACATGTTCAGAGGAGGCCACAGCACGCTCTGGAAGACTAGAAATGCTGGATACTCTTAAGCTCTGTTTGAAAACAGACAGTACATGTTAAGCACACGTGTTCGTGATTTAAAGATACACAATAGAAAGAATGAACGGCAACCGAAAGCTCTCAAATGTTCGGGTAGAAAATGGGGAAGACTGAAAACTCACGCCAAACATGTGAAATTAAAAATAGGAAGAAAGAGGCAAAGAAGAATGATGATGAACAGAAGTCATAAGAGAAGGTGGCAGAAATGGGTCCAAATAGTAAAATGACAATAAAACAAAAGGAGTAAAGTTACACGTTAAAAGGCTGGTTCAGAGTGCACCTAATCGGATTGCTTTTCAAAAACATCATCATTTGTTTCTTTACAACAAACACACCGAAAACAAAGCCGCACAGAAAGGATGCTGAGAGGGATGCCAGGCTCATGGTCGTTGCTATGGGTGGCACTGTATTCCCCGCCAATAAATTCATACGTGGAACTCCTCCCCAGGCCTGCAGTTGGGGGTGGAGTTTATAAAGAAGGAAGGGGCCCTGATCCAATAACGCTGATCTTCCTACAAGAAGAGGGATTTGTGCGTCATCACATACAGAGAACGACGAGGTGCGGGCTCAGTGAGGCGAGAGCTCAGGAGAAACCAGCCCATTGGCACCTTCGTTTGTCCCTGCCCTGAAGCCTCCAGATGTGGAGATCCATTCTGCTGTCCAAGCCGCCGGCATGAGGGACGTGGCTATGCAGCCCTGAAACTACTACCCAGATCCACCACCGCCATGCTCTCTGCTAGCACCCGGCTACAACGGGCTGAAGGTGAGTCTGAGCCAAACACACTCACCACCTACAGGTGAACATCAACCATGGCAAAGGCCAGTCCCCTGCGACAGAGTCACTGTCCCCTGACCCTTCTGCCATCGAGCATTAGCTTCTCCTCTTCCAAAAGGATCGCTCCCATCGGTATTACCAAAGACCTCCACAGCACCAAACCCAACGGTCGGTTATCAGTCCTCAGCCTACACATCTTCACTTCTCTCCCTGGACTCCCCGCTCTCCCCTCCTCCCGCCCGTCCCCAGCCCTCCAACCTGCTGGCCTTTCCCCAACCTTCCCCCGGGAGAGGGTGCTGCCGGTGGCTGCCAGGAGGCTGTGTGTGGGTAAGAGTAACTGCAGGTCCTAAGCTTCCTGTCACACACACCCAAAGAGAGCAAAGATCGTAGAAGCAAAGGTAGAAACACAAACAAAACAAGCAGAGAGGGGGAGACTGGCTTAGTTCACTCGTGAGAAGGAAAAGCTTTCTACCTCAGAAGACACCACCAACAAAAGGAGAGTCTCGCCCCAGCCTGGGGTTAAGCTATATCATGAACATAATATACTAGAGGTCTGGTGCACGAGATTCATGCACCCGGGGGCCCCGCAGCCTAGCCTGCACCCTCTCGCAGTCTGGATCCCTCCAGGGATGCCCGGCTGATGGCTTAGGCCCACAGTCAGACTTCCTTAGTGCTGCTGCGGAGCCCTGTGCTCGCCAGCCATGAGCCCAGCTCAGGGCGTCTGGCTGAGTGGTGCTCCCCCTGTGGGAGCACATTGACCACCGAAGGGCAGCTCTTGCACTGAGTGTCTGTCCCCCTGGTGGTCAGTGTACATCATAGTGGCCGATCGTTCTGCCATTCAGTTGATTTGCTTATTAGCCTTTTATTATATAGGATATCAAGCGCTCAAGGCACATGTGAAAAACTTATGAAATCAGGAAGGGCCAGCTAGCATAAAGCGTGAGTGTTCGCCAACGGACGCGAAAGGGCTCAAGCTCTACACCACCGAGGTCAGAGCAGGCCGCTGTGCTCCGGCTCCTTCCATCATCAGCTCCCGCACTGGGCCTCGCCCACATCCTTCCCAAACCCTCCCTGCCTGTCCCCCGTGGAGCAGGTGCTGAGCAAGCTCCCTCTCTCGCCTCCCCCTTCCTCACCAGGGACACCAGCCCAGCCTTCCTGGGCCAGCTCCAACGCTGTGGGGCTTCCTGCCCAGCACTGCCAGGCGCCGGCTCGACCTCACCAAGGGCTGGAGCACCTTTCCAACTCATCGCTGCATTTCCGTCCAGCCTGCCCAGTGCCTTATATGCCCTCGGTGTTCCAGGATAGTCCAAGGAACACACATGAACACGCTCTCATGGATGTAGCACCTACTAATAAGTCTCCAGGCGCTTTTACAAAAGTCTGATTTTAACCCTGAGCGTCTGTCACCAGTAGACCCTCAATAAGTAAGTGTGTGAACCACTGGATGGCTGAGTGGATAAGTGCGTGGCTCTTCCTGCACTTGGTCCCTGAATCATAGGTTCACTGAATCACAGGTCACTACGTGTCACTGTCGGTCGCCCCACGCTCCTGCTTGTGTCTTTTTCCAGGATCCTTGGCAAACATTTCTAAGTTCTGCGAGCAACAGATAAACATTCGTTTTATTTACTATGGCCCAGCAGGGAGATCATAAATGCAAGAACCTGTGCACATGGATATAAACGCACTGCACTCCACATTGGAACCGTGTTAATCATGTAATTGCACGTCATTCTACTCCTTGCTTTTTACTGAGCCCTCTTGCGGGAGTCATTTCCTTGACTCATAATGGGAGCTAGCCATTTGATTCTCTTCAAAAAGTCACTCCGTCTCCCTCCTAAGGACCAATAACATCTTTCCCTTCCAAAGGCTGCTGCGGGCCATTAGGTCATGCTTTCTCGGAACATTCTATCTTTCATTTATAATTTCTTTAATTATTTCTAATGGTAAGTTTGGTGTCTTGAACAGAAAAAAAAAAAAAAAAAAAAAAAAAAGTGTCGCTCTGACTTCATTGTTGAACGGAGACGGGAAAGCTCCAGGGAGTGGAAATTGATCATTAACCCGCTCAGCTCCTGCCCCTTGCAGCCCATCCGCCCCAGGCGGGCCTCCAGCGCCTCCTGCTGTTCACAGCCCAACACGAACCTGACCACACGGAAGTGGAACTCAATTTTTAAAAACGTCAATCAACCCCTCTTACTTCCAATGTAGTATCTGCACCCGCACAGCATTAAAAATATCTAGGCGCTGACCTCCCGCCAGCTGGAAAAGAGGCTGACAACACTTCACTCTATTTCAACAAGAGTGACGTCCATTTGGGGCCTTTGTTGTGTCTGGAGGCTAGGTGTTCCTCCTGGGCCCTCACATGCCTTGGTGCCAATCAAAGTCGAGAGGATGTCCGATGGCGCCCCCGCCAGGCCGCATCTGGCCTGGATCTGCAGATGATTTCCTGAGCGGTCATCGGGCACAGGGTCATCTGCACGGAGAGGGGTGCCTCACTGCTCTGTGGGCTCCAGGTAAGACGACATGACAGGCAGCCATCACGCTGGTAACCATCCCAGTATTCGGCGACTGCCGCCACTCGCGGCCACAAGCAGAACGCAGGCCTCTGCCGTCTCGTCAGGTCAGGGCTGCGGGCATGAGAGATGTGCTTCAAACACCTCCGAGCCTTTTGCTCCTCCCCGAGAAGTCTCCTCGCACAGCCAGAGCCCCGATCCCACGTCTCATGTAGAATCCTCACGAGTTAACACTGATGGGAATCCTCTCTGCACGCAGATGGCTTACACCCATGGTTGGCAAACTGCAGCTCACAAGCCACATGTGGTTCTTGTCAAATTCATCAAACAATATCCATTCGCTCCATCAGTAAATAGTAACTAAACATCTAGCGCAGGGACCTAAGTGAAGAGCTTGGAAAAGAACTGTAAATAAGACCGTGTTCAACTTCAAGACATACTAGCATATATTCTACCTAGGAATTCAGATGTTAAACAACAGTTACACGTACACTATTTAGCTATGTTTGGAATTTAGGCCACTGAGAAGACGTATAGAACTTTCCATGGGAGAAACAGTCCTAGTTTAAGGCAAAGAAGGGGATTTCATGTAAGAGTCTCTGAACAACTATCCTGTTTCCCCGAAAATAAGACAGTGTCTTATATTAATTTTTGCTCCCAAAGATGTGCTAGGTCTTATTTTCAGGGGATGACTTATTTTTCCATGAAGAAGAATATGGTACACATTTATTGTTAAATGAAAATAAAGGAAATTTATTACCTGTATACAGTACAGCAGTACGGTAGTTGTCAACACAAACCAGACAAACTGTGAATCCTACAGTATCAAGAATTTACTCATTTATTCAATGACAATCATGTCATCATCTTCTGGAACATCATCATAACAATCCAATTCCTGAATTTCCTGGTGCATTTCTTGTGACTCTATTTCTTTCAGAATCAGTGGACCAAATCTCTCATGTTTAGCCTAGGAAGGCCTTCTTTTCGTGGGGATGTCTTATATTTCACTCAGAAGGAAACCTGTAAGTAGATCTTATTTTCGGAGGATGTTTTATTTTTGGGGAAACACAGTACCTTGAGCTAAGTGGTGAGGGTGAACTAACTGGACAGAGAGAGGAAAAACCATTCCAGGTAGAAGGAGTAGCATGTGCAAAGGTCCTGGGACCAAAAGATGATGAAGCACTTTAGGAAATAAAAGAAAGTTGGTGGGATAAATAAAAATATGTGTAAATATTCCACATTATTAAGTTGAAATAGAGAGTACTCTCTTTGGACAAATATTAAGTAAATACCTTCATACTATAGACTTTAGGATCCAACATAGAATTCCAAAATAGAATTTTAGGTCCCTTATGTAGAAACCAAAAATCCCAATGGAGAAAAAGTACAGGCAAAGCCCAAGTATGGTTTAGAAACCAAATACATTAATACAAGAATAACTTCATAGAATGCCACTGAGCTCCTTTCAGCTTTGTAAAGGCGAGCTTCTAACAGGGAAGTCAGACATCAATCTCTGAGCTAGACTTCAAGGTCATAGCGAGATGGCAATGTAAACACTCTGCAGGAGAAAATGTCTGTATTTTCACAAGCGTTTAAAGGCAAAATGTCCTTGGAGCACTCAAGGTTCAGGAATAAAATAAAATAAAAAACTCCAACATTCTGTATGCAGAAGGAGGCCGTGCATCCATTCCTGGCCCTCCAGCCTCCTGTGGTTCCTCTCGCTACTGCAGGACCTAACTTCCCAGGGGCCTGGCTTTCCCAGTGTTATATGATCCCTTTTCATACCCACAAAACCAAGACCCAAGACAAGGATTGCACAGTGTCCACCTGAATAATGAGGAATAACTGCAGCAAACACTCTCCTTCTTCTTACTTCCAAGAGTGCTTAGGGTTATGTTTCCTGAACTATTGCTCAAGTATCAACTTGCCTGTGTACACATTACCCGTTCATGCCCAAGGTGGTGGCAGTCCTCCGTGTAGACGGCATTGGCACAGAACGGAGAGCGTTCTGAGCTGCTTGTGGGAAGGTAAATGTTGTCTGAGGCTGTGCGTTGCCCTACGGTTTCTGGAAACACGCGTTCCTGAGGCCTTTGGCTGCGCCGAATGGTGAACAAGGACAGCGCTGAGCACCTCCGTCACCTGGCGACTCCCCCAGATGGCTGCCCCGCAGGCCGGCGCAGAGCTAGCTGGGGACCCCCCGAAACAGTCAGCGGGTCTGGATTCTGCAGTCACGGGCCCAGAAGGGAGAAGCTTCCTCACTTATCTTTCTATTCAAAGCGCGAACCCAGCTTCTCCGTGACACCCTAAAAGCCAGGGCACCACGAACTCCGTGACACCCTAAAAGCCAGGGCACCACGTTTGTGGGGGGAAAGCAGAGCCTATTGTAATGGGATCATTAAGAGCAACCCTAAAGTACGTTCACAAATATCAGGACGGCGCTGTGGATGCTAATTGCTGTCTGGAAACACCGCCCCGGCCTAAGTGCCGGATCAGGGGGGCGCTTTCTGCCAAATGCTGCCTGCCCCGTAGTTGAGAGGGTCATTCGGAGCCTCCTGGAGGAGTGCTGGGAACGCCGGGAGGACAGGGGCTGGTCTGACGCTCAGCCATGGCCAAGGACACCGCGTCAAGGGACACGCACAGGGGCCAGACTCGGGAGAGAGGGTGTGAAGATGGCGGTGCAGAATGCTTTGCTTCTCCTTGCTCGCCAGTCCTGGGCTTGCTGCCTCTGTAAGCCACGCTGCGAGGGGATTGGAGTCCTGGGCGCTTCCATCTGAGAACTGTACCTCCACCTTATGAATATTTGATCCGGCTACAAACTTGAAGAAAAAAAAAAAATCACCAGTCTCTGAATTATTTAATTGTTTTTGCCCAAGCCCTAAATTATTGTTCCTGTAATATTAAAAAAAAAAAAAAAAAAAAAAAAAAAAGTATTGGGTGGGAAACAAGACTCCAGAGGCAAATTCCAACCCGAGCCGTAACGGCCGAGGCTGCGGCCACTCTGATTTTCTCTACGACGTGAGTGGCCTCCGTGGCTGCCAGCAGCAGAGACGCGGGTCAATACTGTCGTCCCCGCCGGCCAGCGCGCAGACTCCGTGCGTCTTCCTCTGGATTAACGTGCCCGCAGGCTTGTTCTTGTAGGGAATAATTAAGCAATTGGCCCAAGTGCCTGAGAGAGATCTGATGTTGACACGAATTCTTTAAAACACCTAAGCCAGCCTCGAAGACTGGAAAGGTCGTGGTGGGAGAAGCACATTTCCTTCCTCTAACGTTCATGGGAAGAAAATAATGAAAATCTGGGAAGGGACTGAGGAGCGTTAGCAGGAGGTCAGGGGCAGGATGTGGCCTGTGGCCATGGGGACCAGGTAGGCGCCAGGTTTGGGGAAGGAATGTGAGGAGAGACTGTACTGGGCTGTGTGTGCGGAAAGGGGAAGAGGGGGAGTAAAATATTGATATTAAAAGTGATTAAAGATTTCTAACTAAGAGGGCTCGTTACATGCTGCAAGTTCACAGGAAGACAGACGATGTAACACTAGAAAAACATGGGCAAAAGGTTAAAGAGAAACAGCCAGCCCGGGTGTCCATGTCGGTGGAGGGGTTGACAAGGACAGTCTTCAGGGAACAGTCAGAGCCATCGTGACACCTAAGGAAACAATGGAGCTCCAGGTGATGCTAGGATGTCCTCGTTGTGTCACCTCTGCACACCCGTGCCCTGTGTCATCCTCCCACTGAGTGTGGGGAGGACGGTGATTGGCCCTAACCAGGTGCCAGTGCTCCGTGCGCGTGATGGTGGTGCCCATGGAGAGGAGGGTCACTCTCAGGCCAGACAGCCATGTGGGAGGGACCTGGGGACCGCCTCCAGCTAGCCGGCAGGACCCTGGACACCTCAGTCCGAGGAGCAGAGCGCTGGGGGAGCCCTCTTCCCTTGTGCAGCCCCCCACCCCACGAGAGCAGCACAGTGAGCCCCGGAGAGAGGACCCACTACACGGTGCCCATAAGCTGGCCTCCTGGAACAGCGGCTGAGCCTGGGCAGCTCTCAGTGGCGAAGCTTTCGGCAATATTGTTCTGCAGCAACGAATACGGAGCGATACACCAAGGACTCCAGCTGAGTTACTTCATTCCCAAAAGCCCTTTCCTTTTGACCATGTGACCTGCAATCACGGAGCTACAGAAAAACAAAGAGGAAGACACAGAGGACCAGATGGTATGCCGAGCTATCGCTGAAGAGAGCGATGTGATGTAGAAGAAACTATAGAAGTGGTACTTGTGGGTCTCCATTTGCCCGCCATGGAGGAGTCCTGACTTCCTAAAGACATGGTAGCCATCCAGGTTTGCCGGCAAGGAGAAGAAATTGGCCTTTGGTACATCAGAAGGAGCTTTGGAGCCAATCAGATTCAGGCTTAAATCCCATGTTGGCTGTTTCCTAGCTTGGACAACTTATTGAATCTCAATGGCCTCATCCGAACAACTGAAATAATCAAACCAACCCCAAATGGTGTTGAGAAAATGACAAGGTACATAGCATTGGGATGGAAAATAACAGCTACTCAATAAATATTATCCTCTTCCCCTTTCCTTATAGCCTGAGATTAGTGCATCCCAAATTCTAGATGAGAATACATTCTTTTCATCAGGGAAAGTACAGCACTCAAAGGAAGTTGGCCCTAGAAGTACTAGACACACTGAAAAGAAAATGGAAGTCTGTTGTCTGATCAGGAATGATGCTAAGAGAAAACATCCTGTGGATTCAAGGTAGCTGCATAGCATATCCTTCAGTAAGTTCCATTTTTCATAACGTAGGTGAATGGAAAAAAGGGGGAATTATATAATCCCTGATTTGGAAGAGAAAGTGACAGCTTACAAAGAATGTCACAAAGCCCACAGGCCAGAAGCTAACGTTGGTATCAAGTACACAGACAAAACGCAACGCAAGTACTGTGCTAAGTTTGAAAAAGAGATAAAAAGTGAAAGGGACCGCGTCTTTGAGGAAGATGGTATGAAAGCTGGTATGATAATAAAACTACTTGTACTTTGCAATCATCCTCACCAACGAGGATGACCACCAAATGGAAAAGTGAAAACCAAACACAATGAAGACTTACCCAAAGAGGAAGAAGGTGGAACTGATAGGAAGGTCGTCTTGGCTCGGACAGTTTACTCCTGGGGTGAAGAGTTTGCAAAAACAATTGGAGAACCACCGTCAGTAACTTTCTAAAATTACCGTAGAAGCAGAGAGGCCCCCAAAACTACAAAAATTCTAATTGTTTAAGTAATAAACACTTCAGCGTAAATCTAGATCTGGCGCCCAACCACATTTTCTAACAAAGCAGATGGCCCGTAAGCACTTGGAGAGCAAAGTGATTAATTATGAGGAAGAGCCGGAATGGGTTCACTGAGAACTCATCAGGCCAAACAGGTCTCAGTTACTTTCTCCCAAAGTCACTACATTGTAAATTAGAAAATAGGGGAGATCTGGGAAGGGAGATGGGATGAATCCGTGCGTGTTCAGCTGGAGGAAAGATCTGGAAGGAGGTGCTGTCTTCCCAGGCTTCCCACGCCATCCCAAAGGGTTAACTCGCAGAGCTTCCCTGCAGCCTTGCCCTCAGCTGAGATGACGCTGATTTTCTCCTCTCTGATCAAGTTCAGGTTTTCCGTCTGCCTATAGATTATTGTATTTCCATTCTCGTGGAACCTGCCAGAGTGCATTATGATTGCCGGCCTAAGTGCCTGCCTCTCCAGGGAATTCAGAAGGCAAGATCCATAAAGCCAAGGACCCAGTCGGTCCACGGCATTGCCTTGTCCCCAGGGTCTGCTGCTGTATCTGATGCATGGAGGGTGTTCCATAAATAGATGCCAGTGGGAGGAATAAGTAAATAAATGAATAAAAAAGTAGTGTATGTCATAGAGATACCGTTTTCATCTCAATATAAAAAAGAAATTTCTTATAATGAAGAACCTTGATAATTCCTTCAAAAATCATAAATTCCTTATTAAAATGTTCAAGAATAACTTGAAAAAAATCATCTATCCAGTATTTTATGGAAGTTCCAACAGTAGACCTCTAAACTCCCTTCTAACTTGATTCTCAAAGACATATCAGCTTTTATTTTATTATAAACTAGATCTGGGCTGCAGGGATCAGGCCAAAACCGACTCTCTGACATCCCCCGAGGAGTCCTGGATTGCAAAAGGGCACAGACCAGGTGGAGGAACCCCACCGGTGCACGATCAGGGCCAGGGAAGGACCGTGGAGGGCTCCAGGGAGTGTCTGGCCCATTTCACCCAGTCCCCACTGGCGGGACCCCAGCAGTAAGCTAACCTACAGGTCAGAGTGCCTGTCCCCTGGTGGTCAGTGCGTGTCATAGCTACCATTCGAATGGTCAAAAGGTCACTTAGGCATTTTCATATATAGATGGAATCAGTCCTCAAGAAAATTCAAACCCACACCCCCCAGGAGGAGGGAGGGGCATGCGCACATGGGTGGACAGGCATCAAAAAGAGCCACACGGAGCCTCCGGTCATCCCTGTCCCTTCAGGCTCCCTGGGCCCGACCTCTCGTCACCCAGAGGACCGGATGCTCGTGAAGGGGGAGCGTGCACATGTGACTCCTGCCACAGGTCACATCTGATGTTCAAACCTCACCCCTGCCTCTCCCAGAACGTGGAGACACTTTGAGGCCCTGATGGCCCAAAAGACTGACCGTTTCTAGGAAAGGTGGGATCTATATTGTGCAAAAAAATAAAGTAAAACAAATGAATAGTGTGTGCTTGTGAAATTAACGCACTGCTTGAAGGCAATCAGCCTCTCCCGTTACTTCCTGGTCGTGAATTTTGTGTCGATGCTGGCTAATTAGCCAAATACTATGAATGATGTATGTATGTTTTAAGTGTGTACACATATAATAGGTGGTTACTTTCCCCCTTTGTTTCATTGTGAAGCTAACCATTTGATGTGGCTCTGCATAAAACTCTCAGACACATCAAAAAGCAATCAACAAACTCCGTGAGTACATCAGAGTCGTTTAGATGGCTTCTAATCACGATTATGAAAATATAAGTAGGCGGTTTCATGTTTGTTGTTCACTCTGCGTGGGGAAAAGTGAGTCTCCACATAGAAAGTACAGGCGATGTTACACAGAAATCACAAGAGAGTGCACACACACACCGCGCACAGGCACACACACATGCACACACATGCACACACACACACACACACGGAACCCACAACCCCTTCTGCCAGCACATCAGCAGCCCTCACACTTTAGGAGAATGGCATTGCCTGCCGGATGCCAGAGAAATGGTCCTTAATGACCTGATGGCCCTGAAGCGGGCGTGAAGAATGCACCCCTTTGCTGTCCTCGGGAGCTGTGGCTGTGGCTCCCCCGCCCCGGCCTGGACAGGAGAGGGGCGGGGGAGAGGGGGGCGGGGGACAGTCCAGGGCGGTCAGCTGAAGGACGGAGCCCTGGTGGCCCCTCTAACCCACCTGCCGTAACCCTGACACGCACTTACCTCCAAGCCCAGCGAGGGCGGGGAAGGGCCGCACCTGCTCCCGCAGAGGACGGGTTGCCCACCGGCCAGCTGCGGCCGCGCAGCCTGTCCTGGCCTCGCTCCCTCCCCCGGCCAGGTGCCAGCAAGTGGGCCCCCACCCCCAGCCCCCGCTCCCAGAGTCCCCTGCGGGGCTCCGGGGAGAGGCCCACGCAGGCCGGCCGGCCCCTCAGCGGCTGCATTCCCTTCGGTTCGGACGGAGCAGGCGCCTCCTCAGAGGCCCCAGGGCGGCCCCCGAGGGCTCAGTCCCGGGCCGGGCAGTGGCTGTGGGAACGCTCAGTCCTGGGCCTGTGGATGGGGGGTCTCGGGCCAGGATGGGGGGGACATCTTTTATTCCCCAGTAAGGTCTACAAAGGGGGTGGCTGCCGCCTCTGGCGAGAAAGAAGGGGGCTGTGAGGGCCTGGCTGGCTGCTCCCGCCAGCAGTCGGGGTCCCCGCTCTCCCCACGGCAGCCCCCCGCGCCCCTGGGACCCAGCGCGGTCACACGTGCTCCCCGGGTTGTGGGGGGACGGCAGACACGAGGCGGGAGCAGCCACTGTGTCGCGTCCCCTCCAGCCATGATTACAGTGGAAGCAGGTAGTCAGTCATGTGACGGGCCTGGCTGTACACGGGGTACCACACTGCTCTGAGGATCGTTGCCATGGTAACCCAGACAGAGATGGAGCAGCAGTAAAGGAGACTGCCCTGAAAGCAAACTGTTATTGATTAGATGGAGGTTTGGGCGGGGGGAGGGATGTGGGGGTTGGCTGTGGTGGGAACGGGGGCGGGGGCCGGTGAACCCAGGGTCATGGCCATGTGCAGAGGGGAGAGGGGGTGTGTGTGGATATTGACAAGTCTCGTCAGGAGTCCTCAGACACCGGAAGTTAAATGGTCAGCGGCACTTGCTGCTGTGTCTGGGCTGAGTGCTCTGACTCCGGCAGCTCGGAGAACATCGATTGCTTCTTAAGAAAACCTAAGCTCCTGTTCCCCCACCCCCGGTGTGGCTCCGTGGGTGAGTGTTGACCTATGACCCAGGAGGTCACAGTCCGACTCCCGGTCAGGGCACAGGCCCGGGTGGCAGGCTCCATCCCCAGTGGGGGGCGAGCAGGAGGCAGCGGGTCCATGATTCTCTCTCATCATCGATGTTTCTCTCTCTCCCTCTCCCTTTCTGAGTCAGTAAAAACATATTTAAGAAAAGCAAAAGAGCCAATCCAAGGTGGTGGAGCGGTGGTGTTCTCTGAGTCCCCACGGCGCCGGGGACAGGGCTGTCTTCGGCGGAGTGTCCGGCTGTGCCCGCGGGCACCGGCTCCTGCTCAGTGGCCCACGTGCCGCCCTCATTGTTGCCGTCCCCATCAGAGGCAGCTGTGTGTGCAGGAGGGGGCGGCTCTAGTCTGTCCTTCATCCCCGTGGAGAGCCCGCTCCCTGTGGGTTCCTGGCATGGTGACCTCGCGACACTGATATTTCTCAGTCCACAGGCCCAGGCTCTCTTCACTGAGCCACACCGGCTCGGCGGCACTGATTTCTCCGTCTCAGTCCACAGGCCCAGGCTCTCTTCACTGAGCCACACCGGCTCGGCGGCACTGATTTCTCCGTCACGGTAACGCCGAGAGGAGACCACCGTCCTAAGGCTCAGGATCATTGTGAGAAAGAGCGTCCTAAGGGTGAGAAAGCAGCTTGACAATGCAGGCACGCCACGCAGCAAGATGATGAAGCATCACAGAGTGAGTACTGGCCACCATTCTGTCGAGGCCACCGTGAGGGGCTGCGTGTGCCCCAAAGTCCGAGGGGGGGACTGGGAGAGGCAGGTCCCCCATGTGGACCCTGTGAGGTGTGAACCGCAGACCCTGACCCCTGACCCGCCATCTGTGTATGACCGCCCCGTCCCTCAGGGACACGTGGCAGACTTGGCAAGAGTGGAGTTTTGTTTGTTTTGTTTTGTTTTGAAGGAGAAATGTGTGGTCTCATAGTCAGATCCTCAGCGTGCCTAACCATGCGCTGGTGCCACGATGTTCTCCAGCCCCCGGTTCCGCTCGGTCCCGAGGCCACTGCCCTGCCCTCTGTCCCCTCCCTTCCTGGTTGGCAGCGGAGTCGTTCTAATTAAAACTCTATAAAGAAAAATATAGATAAATTAGGGGAAATAATCAGGTTCTTTAAGATACAATAAACCACAAACAAAGCTAAAAGGCAAACAACTAGGAGAAAATATTTGCATAAAGTACTTTTCACACAACAAATGATATAAAGTGTAAAGACTTTTGCAAATCAAAATAAAGCAACCTTAGAGGGAAAAGTGGACAAGAATATAGCTAGCTTCGATTGAGAGGATACTACTTGCCAGGCAATATCCTAAGCATTTTACAAAAAACAAACTGATTTGCATAGTAACTCTTTTGATCAAATACTATTAGTACCTCCATTTTTCAGGCAAGAAAACTGAAACAGAGAGAAATGTAGGGACTTACCCAGAGTTATGCAGTTAGTAACTGCTAGAGTCAGGATTTAAATCTTTAAATTCTGACACCAGAGCCAGAAAAAAAAAAATACAAATAACTGATAAACTTAAGAAAAGTTGTGTAATATTAATACGGTCATGGAAAGGCAAACACTAAAACACAATGAGAAATTCTTACCTACCAGTCAGTTAAAAAAGAACCACATTAGTGAATAAGACCAGCATTGCACAAAGTGTAGGGAAGCAATTACTCTGAGACTCAGTCATTGGGGAGGTCCCTTCATTGGGCATTTTTAGAGGGCAATTTAGCAGCGTCCTTCTAACTTACAAGGGCATGCCATTTGAAGCAAGAATTCTACTCTATCCTATAGAAATGCTCGCACATGTGCCCAGAGATAGCCAAAGTGAGAAACTGAAAATAGCTTATATGTCCATCAAAGGGTATGGTTGTCAAAATGATTATATATCCAATCATAAATGAAATGTAGGCAAGTGAACAAAAATGAGTTATCTACACTAATGAGAGAGAAATATGTAAATTGACTGTACCTCCGCAACGCCCACCAGCCAATCAGGAGGGAATATGCAAATTAGCAGGACAAAGATAGCAGCGGCCCTGGCCCCCAAACCACTCCAGGCATGGAGTGGCCAAGCAGGCAGGATGCCTGCTATGAGAGGGAGGGCGGAGGGCGGAGGGAGCTACAGGAGCAGCACTCTGGCCTGAGTGAAGTGAAGACTCCGGCCAGAGCAAAGCCTGCATACTCCCGCCAGAGCGAAAGCCGAAGGCTGCAGCCAGAGCAAAGGCCTGGGTCCCAGGTGCCAGAGGAAAACCATGCCAGCAGCCAGGTGAAGGAAGGCCTATTGCACGAATCTTTGTGCAATAAGCCTCTAGTATCTAGATGAATGAGGTGGAAAGATCTCTAAGCTACCAAGTTTTTAAAAGTTATCAGATAATATTATATATAGAGAACTTGATGTGATATACCAGTATGCATACATAATGCCCTTGTTTCTTCACTTAACCACAAAGTTAGCACCTCTTACATGTCAGGAGCTATTTGAGTCATAGAGATAAAGTGGTAGGCCAGACAATCTCTCCTAAAACTCACAGGCTGGTGAGCAGGCAGATGGTAAACAAGCAAACCAATAGAAATAAGAGTAATTTTGATGGTATATTAGTTTTTCATTGTTACTGTAACAAATTACTGCATACTTAGATGGTTGAACAACACAAATTTATTATCTCACTGTTCTGTCTGTGAGAAGCCCAGCCCAGACTCACCCAGAAAGGCCGGCTTTCCTTCTGAGGGCTCTAGGCAAGGATCTGTTTCCTTGCCCATTAGAGTTGGCAAAATTCAGCTCCTTGTGGGTGTAGGACTGAGGTCCCCATTTCCTTACTGGCTGGTATCTGAGGGTCACTCCCAGCTTCTCACAGCCATGTAGTGGCCTGCTGGTGGCCTGCTTCCTCTATCTTTAAAGCCAAGAAATTTAGGGCAAGTTTCTCTCACACTCTGAATTTCTAGTCTTTCTTCTCCTCCTCTCTCACCAACCAGGAAAGGTTTTCCACTTTTGAAGACTCATGGAATTCGATTACGCTCCGATGATAATCCAGGATAATCTCCCTGTCGTCAAGGTCTGTAACCTTCCATATCATCACACGGAAGTCCCCTTTTCCAAGGAAGGAAGCATACAGGGTGGGGCAAAAGTAGGTTTACAGTTGTGAGTACTCAAAACACAGGGTTTATTCTTATCTTAATATTGATGTATTATTGTATTTTTCTTCATACAAACAACTGTAAATTGGTAACAAGTGCTATGAGGCAAACCAAAGGATGAGATGCAAAGGTGGGATGGGATGGGATGGGATGGGATGGGATGGGATGGGATGGGATGGGATGGGATGGGATGGGATGGGATAGCACAGGTGGTCAACTTAGACTGTGTCATCAGAAATGGCCTCCCTGAAGAAATGGCATCTTGTCTGGACCAGATGGCCCTGACCCCCGGGGCGGAGCTTCCCAGGACGTGTTCACATCTGCAGAAAGGTAGATGTCGAGCTGGTCACAGCTGCCTCCCAGGAGGAAGGGAACGGAAGTGTGGGGAAGATTCCAGATGTTACTCATGGATGTCTACTCTTCCTCTGTTTGAATGTTTCACTTGCAGAGTTTTTAAAAATCATTTATGGTTTTAAAGGCTCAGCAACAAAAGAAAGCCATGCGTCGTTCTCCTGGGCCCAGGTGAAGCAGAGGGCGGACGATTGAGGTGTTGGTGCGGCCAGGCATGCTCTGCCCGTTGCGCACCTCCGCGTCGAAAACAAACATCGGCTTCTGAGAGAGCCCCGACGAGGCGGGACTCACAGCCGATGCCCTTTCGCTCCCGAGCCTTCAGGAGGGCTCTTGTCAGGCAGACGCTTTCACACATCAACAGCCTCGGAGCCTCGCGCGGCTCTGACCTCTCTATTCCGCTCCGAGTCCCCACGTGGTGCCCCGCTGCCCGTTCTCACTGCGCTCTCGCCCTCGTTTCATGTTTTTTTCCGGGAAGAACACTGAACGCTTCTTTGCAGGGGAGGCAGCTGGGGAGGGTTGCTCCGGGCTCTGGAGTGGAGGATGGGGGCCAGCAGGAGGCCTTGGAAGGGAGCGTCCTGCTATCGGGCAGGAGGAGGGCAGGGCAGAGGCCACCGGTGGCGGATCAACACTGACTCACGGCCACGGCCACGGCCACGCAGAGAGGAGGCCACGCGGAGAGCAGGCGGGAACCCCGGGCCCTCCCAGGACGTGGGGAGCAACGCCACCAGCCATTTGGGCGTTTCAAGACTCCGAGATGCAACTGCAGAAAACAGCCTTCCTGGGTGTGTGTGTGTGTGTGTGTGTGTGTGTGTGTGTGTTCGCACACACATATGTGACGATCAAAACTGCAGCTCATTGGAAAGCAGTACAAAGCTAAGGGTCGCCACAGCTGCAAGTGAAGGTGTCTGCGCACACATGTGTTTTCTCAGACGCCCGCCTATCAGAGACAGACATGCTCTGAGCAGCATGTTAATGAGAGTCCAGCAGACCTTTCCATTGGACCGTCCGTCCCTTCGTCACCTCCATGATAAGCCCGAAGCAGATAGAGCACCGGCCGCTCACAAACACCCCCTCCGCCCTTCCCGCCTCCGAGAGGCCCGCCCGCCCCCGGGCCCATCACCTGGCTCCAGAAGCCATGCCCAGCTCATCCTCCCCACAGCCAGGCGGCCCCTTAAACCCTTTTTGGAAACAGGAGGAATGAACCACATTTCATCAGCCATCAACCCTGTCACCAACGATTTTCCCAGCCCGCCCCCCTCCCCGTTCCCACTGCGCCCTCCATGGAGGCGCTTTCCCAGGCGTTTATCTGTCCGGCTTCCTCGGCAGCCTCCCACCGCCTATCGCCGCCGCCCAGTCTTCCAGCTCTCCCCGCGGGCACCAGCACAGACTCCTTATCACCCGAGGTCTGGCTCTGAGAGCCCTTTGGGTGAGGCCGGGTTCAAAGGCAGGAGGCACGGCTTTCCCAGCGGATTGCTCCCAAGTCTCTCTGGTCTCCGGCCGCTCAGAGCCGGCCACAGGTCAGTCCTGTCTGCTCTGGGGCAGCAGGTGGGAGAAACTGCCTCCTCCAGGGCGGCTGCCTGGGCTCCGGGCTGTCAGCTCAGCTCCAGGCAAAAACTTAGTTCCCTCCCCTGCCCCTCCTCCCAGGAGCACTGGCTGGGAACTGAGCCTCTGTCCTTGCTGTTCAGAGACACGGGGAAGCGTGAAACCGGACAAAACCAGGCTCAGCACAGCAGGGCCAGGGCAACTCAAGCCCGTGTGGTCTGTGCTCATGGAGTGAGTCCTCCTCCTGCCTCTCACCTCTAAGGAGAGAAAGAGGGGAGGGGGAGAGGGACAGGGGAGAGGGAGGAGGGAGGGAAGGAGGGAGGGAGTCGGTAGTGCGAAGAAGCACAGTTCTGTCTACACAAAAATGTATAGCCCGAAGTTAAACCTTTCTCACTTGTTTTTTGTTTGTTTGTTTGTTTGTTTGTTTTGCAATAAATGGTTTTCATGCACCTACCACGTGCTAAGCACTGACCAAAGCAGACAGAAGCACTGGCCTCTAGGAACTGAAGTTCTGGTTTGGGAAATGAACAATAATAATTTTTTAAATTTATTTTATTGATTTTTTACAGAGAGAAAGAGAGGGATAGAGAGCTAGAAATGTCGATGAGAGAGAAACATTGATCAGTTGCCTCCTGCACACCCCCTACTGGGGATGTGCCTGCAACCAAGGTACATGCCCTTGACCTGAATCGAACCTGGGACCCTTCAGTCTGCAGGCCGATGCTCTATCCACTGAGCCACACAGGTGGTCAAGGCAATAATAATTTTTTTTTAAAGAAGAGCAGAGTCATGTCTGGCAGCTACAAGTCTATGCAGAAATAAAAGGGAGCGAGGCGAGAGGGTGCAGGGGCCCCTGTGATGCCGGCTGGGAGGTGGCATTGGAGCCGGCGGCAGGCAGCAGCCAGGACTGTGCCCTCAGGCCAGCCGGACACGGCTGTGCGCACAGGCTCACGGGGCCGCCCTGACAGTGCCACAGACTGGCGACTTGGCCATGACAGCACCGTCCCCAGGTCTGGGGTCAGAGGTCCCAGGTGAAGGTGCCAGCAGGGCCATGCCCCTCTGAGGAAGGCACCAGGAAGGAGCCAGTCCAGCCCCCCACCCCCACCCCCGCCTCCGCGGCCCTGGCTCATGACATCTCCCCGTGTGGAAGGCCGCACCGAGCTTCCCGTCCATGAAGACTCCGCCAGGCTGGCCGCCCACCTGCTTTAGGCTGCCCTCCTCTTCCCGACCGTCTCCGCATCACTCCCCGTCCACGGGACCCACGCGCGCAGGTGCGGGCCCCGGGCCCTCAGCACATCACGTTGTGGGGGGTGGGGGGGCACAGTCCAGCCCAGACAACGTTTCTGTAGTGAAGGGGCCCACTCAGGGGCGGGGGACAACGTGACTGAGGCTGTCAGAGCAGCCCGAGCGCCCTGCCCGACCCCGCACCCAGCACCACGCGGGCGTGGAGGCAGTGGCTGGCGGTTAATTACCGGCACGTCCTACACCAACATTCGGAAACGCGGGTGGACTGTGTGGGGCTGCGTGGATCTGTGTGTGCCAGCCACAGGGCTCACGCTGAGCAGAGGAAGTCTTACCCGTCCCGGGTCCTGTCTGAGGAGGAGCTGCTCCTGGGTTCGCTGTGGACAGGCTGGTGCATCTCCCCCTGCGTTCGCCCGTGGTCCCCAGCCCGCACCCCGCACCCCGAGGCCACAGAGTGGGGCACAGGCCACGTTTGTGGGAGATCCGAGAAGAGATCTGGGGAAGGGACGGAGGGAGACGCAGTCATCCAGGCCTCGAGGCAGCTCAGCCTCCTGCCCAGCGGGGGCCCCCACAGCTGCCGGGCCCCTGAGGGACCAATCTCCCCGCATCAGAGACGCGGTCCCAGCGGCTGGCGGGGACCCCAGCCAGCAAGGAAGCAGCTGGTCTTGGCAGACAAAACACAATGCCTCCGGCAAAGACAAAGCAAGAGGGAGCCGGCAAAGCTCCTTCTGAGGATCCCTTCCTGCCCGGGCCGATGTTTCAATCCAGTGGAACATTCCAGGCTGCGTGAGGAGCACCAGCCAACTCCTCGGCCCCGGCGCTGAAAGCCTCGTGATTGGGATTCCTGGAAAGCCGTTCCTTCCCCCGCCTGCCCCCATGCAACATCCCAGGTTCTGAGTGTTGTTTCAGTGCAATCCTTTGTGTGTGTGTGTGTGTGTGTGTGTGTGTGTGTGTGTAACACAGACCGTCATCAGACCTTGTGTCATTCCTTGAGGACTTGCGCTCCATGGAATTGAATGGTGAAGTGTGACTTACTGTCCCCCTGTGTTTATCCATGAAATGAGCTATTCATGACATGCTCCTTTCACTGGTAAAAATCACACTTTTGTAGACACATACATACGGAATCTCTCGTGAACTATATGCTTGGTTCCTCTATTAAGTGTCACCAGGCATGAACCCACCAGCCTGAAGTTAGCTCTTCAGAAGGGGGTCCTCCGATAAGAACAGCAACCGCAGACACAGACGGAACGAGGTCAGGTGGAATCGTCACAGACAGACCTCACCGTGAGGTTAGAGCCGCGGTCGGCAAACTCATCCGTCCGCAGAGCCAAATACCAACAGTACGATGATTGACATGTCTTTGGAGAGCCACATTTTTTAAACTTAAGCTTCTTCTAAAGCCACTTCTTCAACATAGACTCGCCCAGGCCGTGGTGTTTTGTGGAAGAGCCACACTCAAGGGGCCAAAGAGCCACATGTGGCTCTCAAGTCACAGTTTGCCAACCACAGGGTTAGAGTCTAAACCAGAGACTTTGCCATTCCTGTGACGAATGGCAAAACCATAGCCAGGATTGGTTACTGAGTTTCTACTAAGTGACAGACGCTGGGTTAAGCCCTTTGTAACTACCTTATCTCAAATCACGTCAACACCATGGAACCCTGCGTGTTTTGTCCACGATCAAGGCTAGCATTGGCAACAGCTGGGACTCAGACTTGGGTTTGTCCAATTTCAAAGCCTAGGCAGAGTCCCACATATTACAGAGACAAAAAAAGGAAAAAAGAAGCAATCAAAACATTCTTCCAGGATTAAACGCTACAGGGGAGAGACCACTATGACCTTCTAGAATGCTGATTTATAGAAGGACCTTCTGGGAAAATCAGCAAGCATTGCTCCAAAGGGTAAACTGAGGCATGGGATTTGAAACCACAGCTTTTCTGGAACCTATTTTGGAACCGTGCTTCAAAAAGATGGTTTTGAGGGTAAGTTCCAGAAGCACTGGAGACTTAACAGCGATAAAAATGACATGATAGCCTTTTATGCAACAGACTTACTGGGGACAACATCGCGCCCGGGATGCTATTTTAAGAAGAACTGGTCCTGCTGGGCTAAATTTCCCAAGAATGCGACTGAAGCCACAGCCAGGTGTGCTATGAAATGAAGGGGCTGCTGGGCTCCGCTCGGACTCCGAAGGGTCCATCTGTGGACCTTCTCCCGCCGCCGCTCATTAAGCCGAGATTTCATTTCTCCTCGTCCTCGCAAGCTGCGGCCGGTCGTTGAGCTGCCAGCTGGTCTCGGGACACGCACAGGTGCGGCTCCGAGCAGAGGCGCCGCGGGACGGAGGACGTGAGCACCGCCCGGCCCTCGCAGACGGAAAGGAATCGGTGGTCCCTGCAGCCTCGGTTTATTACCCCGCGGCCTCATCCAGAGCACCATAGCACACATGCACATGCACACACAGGCACAGGCACGCACACATACATACATACACACGCGCAGATCTAAACCGCCTCACCCCCCTCCACAAGCACACGCCGAGTGTTGGGTGGAGTGGGACTCTGGAAGACCAGCCCCGGGGCCTCTGGCGTGGGAAAGGGCACGTGGGGCCGTGGAAGTGTGAGCGTGGCCATCCGTGCAGGCTGGAGGAGCGGGAAGACGGAAAGCGGACGTGGCCTCTGGACCCAGCCCGGCCCCTGTGACACGCACTTTGCGCCTTCCTCTGCCTGCGCTCGCTTCCGACATGTGACCCAGTTACTTGTCCCCCCCCTCCCGCTGGGACAGTCAGCTGCTCGGGGTGCGGGGCAATTCCCGCTTTGTTCCCGTGTTCCCGCCACAACGCGGGCCTCCGGGGAGCGTGGGGCCCCCACGTGCACGTGGGCTGGGAGGAGAGGCAAACAGGGTGCAATGGACACGCCGAATAGGTCCCGGCAGCTCGGGCCAGAGGGGCCATGCGGGGCCGCAAATGGCTTCCTCTCATTGTGCACACGTCTGGCCACTGCTGTCGCCATGAATGGCGGCCAGAGAGCACACGCATGGAAGAGAGAACAGCACCCCCGTACGGTGACTGAATGTCCGGTGGGGGAGGCAGCACCGCGATGGGAAACGGTCTCCCCACCACGTGTGAGTGTGAGCGGCTCCTGGGAGCGCCCATCATCCTGTCCCTGGGCCCCGTCAGCCCTAAACTCCCACTGCAGATGGTCAGCCGACATGGGACCTCAGGGGGCCCAGGGGCCGCGGGCTGAGACCGGCTGCACGCTGGTCCGGGGGAGGTCGGTCCGGCCCTGAGCCCCGGGAGCAGCCCCCACGGTGCTTGTCTGCCGCTGCCACCCGGGCCAGGCGGCCTGCCGCCAGCCACGCGTGACGCGACCTGAGCCCCGTCCCGGAGCAGGAGGCCCCGAGGCGCCGCGCCCCACGCAGTCCTAACGAGGAAATGGCAGCTGGTGGAAGCCGCTGAGCTGTAAGGGGCTTTGTGGTTCGGCACCAGGTAACCAGGACACCGAACCTCGAGCCAAAGGGAGGCGCAGGATGTGGAGGGAGGGGCGGTTTCGGAGAAAGACGGGTGTGCACTGCATGTGGAGTGACTGGATTTTTAGAGGTGAAACGCAGGCTAAGGTGACTGCTCTACAGAGATCCCCCCACCCCGAAAACCGTGCCTCCTGGTGTCCACGGCCTGGGATTCAGTCCTCTCCCACATGAACGTGTGACCAGCAGAACCAGCAGAAGTCACTCTGTGTGACTTCCAGTGTGACTTCGTCACAGAAACCGTGACATCTCCTGAGAGAAGCCATCTCCTGTGTAACAGGCCAACAACCCGCTCTGCCGTGCTGGGGGGGGGGGGGAGGTCCCAGCAAAGAACGCAATGTCTGCCAGCCCCCCCACACCACCCTCCCGCTGCACCAGCCCTGCCGGCTGAGGTGGCCAACCCGGTGATGACAAAGCCGGTGGGTGTCCAGCCCAGTCGAGTCTTCAAGTCCCCCCGCCCCGGCCTCGGTGTCTAACTCCCATCACGTGAGACCCCAAGCAAAACCCGCAGGTGAGCTGGTCAACCGCAGACCGAGGACCACAGAGAGATGCTAGAAGGTTGTCTTTAGGCCAATACGTCTGGTTTGGTTTGTGGTGCAGGAACAGGTGGCCGAGAACTTAGATGTGTACAATGTAAAGATCGCAAACCTTCCGGCTCTTCTGTGCAAAAGTAAAGGACAAGGCAAAGTCTGGCATAGCCTGAGTATGACCAAAACGTCAAGACAGATCGATGCCATGGGCAGTCACAGGAAGGAAAAATAGCGGAGAGTGACACTCTACCATCTATCAATGGAGAGACTGACATCTGTGCACTATTCCCAGCGCAGCAACGGAAGTAGGGCACCTCAGTCGATATTTAGGCTAAAGAACCAAGTAATCCTGCTTAGCCCTCTGCCTGGACTGCCTCCTCCCCTCTGCTCCGTGCCTGCTCATGTGTCTGTCTGATGATTACCTTTCCAAAGCTCAGCCCAAGAATTTTCTCCTCAGTGAATTTTCTTTCTGGCGATTCCCACACCCTAGGGGCTGGGCGTTCTCTCTCCCTCTTTCCCTTTCATTGGCACCAGGAGTTCCATACCTACTTCCATAGTATCTATAACATGTTAGTGCGTTTCTTTAAATGCCTGTGTCTTCCCCTCCTGGGCAATAAAATTCTTAAGGGAAGCCCGACCTTATTCATATTTCATAGCCTCGGAGTTTGGCACCTGCTTTATACATATTGAAAGAATTAATGAGTTAACAAATTAATTCATTAATGAGTAATGAACAAACCCACACTAAAAAATCTATGGGCTAGAAATGACAAATGTCAGCTATGCACACGTTTCAAAAAATTTTTTTCACTCAAAATTTCAAAACGCTTTGTAAGAGTAAAACCATCCATTCTAATCGCGTCTTGAAGCCAGCAGAGGTCGTGGCGGAGAGCCACGGCTGCCACCAGGGAGAAGCCTCCTGGAGCCCCAGGCCCTGGTGCTCACTTCCGGAACCTTCTCATTCCCAGGAACTCAGTCAGCTCAAGGTTACAAAACCCCCCCCAGAGCCACTGGGGACCACCTTTACATGTCCAGCCTTCATTTCAGTTCCATCTGTACCTTAAAGTGATATGCCTTCCAGAATTCCCCACGTCAGCCGGCGCTCAATGGGCTAATGGCAGCTCCTAAAGAAAGAAGGGCTGAGGGAGAAAATGCCGGGGAGGGAGAATTGACAGGCCTGAAGCAGGAGGCGGGTGAGGAGGAGGAGGAGGAAGAAGAGACCAGAGGACTCGCACAGGAGCCAAGAGAACAGCTTGTCCGGAGAAAAGATGAGAGACCCCAGGCCAGCGGCCTGCGTTTGGATTCTCTCTCTCTCTCACGAGCTGCGCGGAAATGAGCTTTTCAAATTGGGAGAACGTGGCTTTTCTGTGCTCAGAGAACAGTGGTCAAGTGTAGGTTCTGCTGTGAGTGCTGCTGCTGTTGTTGGGGAGAAAGCTAGACTAATAGCAGTTGGGGTGAAACTGGGTCCCTGCAGAAGGGGCTCTGGGGAGGATGGAAAAATAAGCTGGAATGGGAGTATGGCGCTGTACGTCATTTCCACCCGTTAATGGTGAGTCGTATCTACCTTTAGGGCATGAGGTTCCCTTTTATCTCCCTGCCCTCCAAATGTGATATTTCCCCAGCCACCCTCCTGTGTCCAGGCCTCCCAGCAGATCCGCCCTCAAATTTCCAACCCTGCCTTATTTAAGTGGAAATGAAATTTCATTTGGGATACTTACAGGTTGGAAGGGGATTGTTAAATCTTTTTTTTTTTTAAGTAGAGAAGCATCGTTCTAAATGCAGAAGCCTCCAAGAGAGACGCTTTTCGGAGGACATTGCTCTGAATATTACATAACCGGGGCATCTAAGGATGAAAATAAATCCCAGGAACATTTGCCCCTTCTCCCGCCTCGGACAAGGGCATTGCCGAAGCTCTCAGCACCATTTCCCCAACTGCAAAGGAGGCTAAAAATGTAAGTATGATATTACTCTAACAGGAATGGTTCTCGTTTGAGAAAAAAGGAACAAGGAGAGAGGAGCAAATGAAGAAAAAAGAGAACACGTATTTGGAAACGATTACACGTTATTAGGTTGGGGGGATGGTGGCATCTGCGGGGAAGAACTGGGAATGAGGAGCGCTAGCCTTGGTCGCTTCCCCTCACATGAGCCATGAATGGATCTGCTCCATGAAGAGAACGAATTGCCTGATCTTTACCTGCCTCAGTTTTCCCTGGATACTGTGAACTTCCAACCCGTGTCTGGTCCCCTGGGTTCTTGAAGCGATGGGCAGCTTAGCAAAGACACCACTTCCATTCAGCGGGTTCCTGAGTTCTTACCAGGATGGTGACGAGACAGCAGTCATCATACCAAAGGGACATCCGAGGGTCTCGTGTGCATTACCGACACCATCGTCACTCTCAATGTTTTTGCTATTTTCTCTCTATAGTTTGGCCCCAATGTATTTACAGTCAAAAAAGCCTTTCTACTTTAGACAGAAACCATGACATGTAAAAGGTTATTGTAAAATGTTGCCAAATAAACTATTTCTATCCAATAGTTGGAGAAAAGCAAGAACTGAGGTGCGAAGCGAGTGGACGCGCGATTTTGTTCTTCAATGGAGGCATCACTCAAGGCAAATAGAGACTTGTTAGATGGCTACCAGGCTTGCACGGGCTCTTCCTAGTGTTTGTGGTCATGCCTCTGGCATCGGCCTCCCCCAGCCCTTCACAGGGAAGTGAATTATGTTCCTCATTCCCAGACTCAGTTCCTGAGCCAGTTCTGCCTCAGGGCCAGAGTATGTCAGACATCTCAGCACATCCTGCTGCTCCGGTATCACCCCGACGTAGCCACAGCCCGGTCAGGGTTCACACGGTCTCCCTAAATCCCTTTGCTGCGGATTAATCAGACCCACCTCCTAGATTCCCAAAAACTCCTTGGTGTCAGAATGCTGAGTTACAGCTCTCCAATCAAGACCCCACACCCATCGCACGTAGAAACGATCTGTAAGCCCATCATGCTAACCAGTTATTGTGCCCCTGTGCCCCGACATAGACGGAACAATAGGCATGTCAGCCATGACTTGTGAAGACATGATTCACCTCCAGAGGCTCTTGCTGAGCCTTGAATGTGTCAGTTCTTGAGAACCTCGTCCCGGCTTAAAATGGAGTGAAACTGAAATCATTGAGATTGCTTCCCATCCAGTGGGATGGGGTTCTAATAGGATTAACCATTTGGGAAAATAAAGTAATTTTGCATGTATCTCTGGGTTTGGGGCTGAGGTACATCTCCCTGCCTCTTTGCCATCCTCCATCCTCCTGGGACCGTCGACACTTCCACCCGCTCCGCTGGCTCTCTGCCGACGGAGAGAACTCGCACGTGACACGTGACTACCCCTCTGACTCCCATGTGTGAACCATCATTTGGGCAGCTACTCCCTAGAGCACACATGGTACCGATCCCTTTCTCTGCTCTGCCTTCCATCTCTGTGGAAATATTCCAGCACTCTGGCACTAGACTTTCTCCGACAACCCTAGGATGGTCTTTCTTAAGCAATGGCACTCCTCAGGAAGGAGCACACACCTGTGCACTAGTGTCAGGGGAATGGATTCTGACCCATGGGCTTCACTGACCTATCAAAGCCAGTGCCTGGGCCCAGATTAAAGCCCCTGCCTTCAGTGATATGGCCCAGTACACGCTCAGCTCCTCCTCTTACCCGCTGCTAAGAAAAGCAATGGGCATCCCCACTCCAAGCCACGGAGGGTAATGTCAGATGCTGCAAGGCAGCCATCCAGACTGACTGCCCTCCGAATGAGTCCGGGCACTCCTCTACAACACTGTGTAACACGCATGGTATCACTTCAACTCTAAATGGTGCGTGTCATTCGAACAGATATATATCAATTTTATAATCAATATGGGGGAAATGGGCTTCACTGGGGGAAGGGGGGGGTGGAATTTGTCTAGAATCTCAACTGGGACTGTCAGGAATAAATATCCAAGCAGTGGAGCCGAGGACCGACTGGCCCCCGCTAAGGACAGGGTTAGGAAGGTGATGTTCAGGCTGTGCTCGTGGCCAGGGTCTAGACAAGCAAGTGCCCTGCTCACCTCTGAGAGGTGGACAGACCCCATGTGAGCGGGAACTTGAGCAGCACCTCCTGCCTCTTCTTTCTAAGGTTCTGTGACTCGCAAGAGCTGAGCACAGGAGTGAAATCAGTAAGGTTTTGTTTTCTTTCTCCTCTTGCCAACCATCGTATCCATCCGCATGGACAGAGCCAAGGCCAAGACTAGGGTGAGCCTATATCATAAATATTTTTACGTTGTTTCTTTACATAAATAGAATCATGAGATCGATGTTGGAAAGGTCATTTTATCTCCTAGAACAGTGGTCGGCAAACTCATTAGTCAACAGAGCCAAATATCAATAGTACAACGATTGAAATTTCCTTTGAGAGCCAAATGTTTTAAAACGTAAACTTCTTCTAACTCCACTTCTTCAAAATAGACTCGTCCAAGCCGTGGCATTTTGTGGAAGAGCCACACTCAAGGGGCCAAAGAGCAGCCTGTGGCTTGAGAGCCCCAGTTTGCAGACTACAGTTCTAGAATGAGTCACTCCTATTTATTAAGGACTCTGAGCATAATGACTCCCTGGGTCCTGAGCAAACATTGTATGCCCCTGACATTCACTCAGGCAGCAGAGATTGACTGTGTATATATGTGCCCCATCTTGCGCCGGACACCAGGGAGAGCAGGCCTGCCGAGCCCAATGCTCTGGGAGCCCATGGAACCATGAGGCCGTCACCCCTTCAGTGGCCCACCCCACATAAGGCGTTTCTTCCTCGCGTCGAACTGAAACCCGTTTTGTAGCGGTCAGACCCATTTTTCCTTGACACAAATAGAGACGAGATAGTCATCTCCTGCTAAAAGCTTTCACCTGTGACATCATCCCTGATTCTTCTCTTTTCTTGGTTAAACAGCTCCGGTTCCTTCCACATCGCCCTCAGGACTGACTTCCCTGCTTCTGATCCTAACATGCCTCGCATGGACGCAGGCCTTTCCCACTGACCGGGCGCGGTGTGATTTGCAGGCACTTCCTCGTCATTATCACACCGTGACCCTCACCAGGGCCTACGGGCATCTGCTGAGCACCAAGTCTGCCCAAGGCCCTGCTCTGGGGTCGGGGGCGCCCGTGCCACTTTACACTTGTCCCTATTGAAGTTGACCCATTTTCTAAACGAGTGAAGGCCGTGGTGAAAGTCGTTTCTGTCCCGCAGAGCAATAACACCCCCCACACACACACCTTGGGGTCAGCTGCACATGTAAGGAGCACGGTGCTCTGCCTTCATCCGAGCCATGGATGCAGTTACTGAGCAGGACCCCTGGGCCAGCACTCAGTCTGTCCCCCAGGCTGCACTGGCCCTGGAGGACACCCCGCAGGAGGGGAGACAGGAGCGCACGCCTCTAACATGTCAAAGATGGCGCCTGATCTGAAAAGTCAAAATCTTTACCCAATTGGAGCCAAACCTCATCTATCGGTTCCCCTGGTGGCTGCAGCCTCTCACATCATGGCGGCGGGGGGGGGGGGGGGGGGGGGGGGGGGGGGGGGGGGCGGGTTAAATTGTTCCGGCGCCATTTGCTCTTTACAAAGCTTTACTGATTGCGACTTAGTATCTCACGTTCTTCCGGGTGTTATGCGATTGATTCTTCGATGATTTATTCCAAGATCTTCCCAGATATGGATGTTGAGCTCACAGGTCTGAAATTCCCTGGCCACCCTGCTCTCTCTCAGAGATGGCACCTCATTTTCTGTCCGTAGGCCTTTCCCGCTCCTCTGAGCTCTGGGGGAAGCGCTGGCTAATAGTCCTGAGATGAAAGTTGAAAATGCATTCAGTCTCCCACAGGGCCGGCCATCAGGGCCTGCTGACTGGAACATATTAGGTTTTTCTGCGTTTTCTAACTGCCGTCCCTGTGGCCTTCTATCCTCCTGTTACACCTGGAACTGATTCCAGGAAGCAATTTATAGCTGATATTATCTTCCCCCTGAGGGGAGGGAATAAGAGGACCTTGTAAAATAAAATAAATAAAATAAAAACCCCTACCTTTTCCCTTCCTTCTGCCTCAGCCTCTCCAGCAGAGACAATGCCCTGTGAGCGAATCCCATGTCCTTTTTCTCTTCTTGGCCACCCGGGAGGACTGCATTTCCCAGCCTCCCTTGCAGTTACCCTGGGGGTCCTGGGATGGGGATGGAGTCCATCTAATGATGGAAGGACTGACAGCCACCATCTCCTGGCCTGGGCACAACTCTCTGCACGACCCTCCGTGCCTTCTCTCCCCCTTTGCTGACATCATGGGCTCGTCGGTGAGGCAGCAACGCAAGAGGGAGGAGACCAGAGCCCTGAGGACCGCTCCTGGGGCTGCCGAGAGCTGCCACCGGGCAGCACCGGCCTAAGTGAGAGGCACATCTGGTCCCATTAAGCCCGGTGAGTGGGGCGTCTTTTCGTGTTGATGCAAAGCCTCTCTGCCTTCATTCTTGCCACGAACGTTTTGGCTTCTGTGATTGCACAGGGGCTGTTCCTCCATTAATCACAAAGCAAACTTTCTGAGCGTCCTTTTGGGGCTATTGGCCCCCCTGCTGCAGCCGGCACCCGAGGGAGTCACTGCCTCACACCCCAAAGCCTCTCTGCTGCCGGGAGGGAGCACGGGCGACCAGCTCTCCCTGCGCGGTTCCAGGTCCATGTGTCCTTTGTTTCACCGTCTGGGTCTCTCTCTTTCTTCCTCTCTCTCTCAACTTGTCTGTTGGGTTTTCATTTTTTTTTTTTGGGGGGGGGGGGGTGGTTGCCCCAGAATTTCCCGAAACGTTCCAAACCTCAGCCAGGCTTGCACCCTCGCACCTGCCCTCAGGCAGCGGCCTGTGGAGTGTGCTGTCCCACTGTATTGCCCCCACCCTCCCCCACAGAGAAGGGCTGACCGGGCCATCAGATAGATGACGGAGTCAGGGGGCACCAGGCATGCAGAGAGAACGTGACCAAGAGTCTCCTGGAACACCTGGCCTCCGGGCCTCCCTCTCTCCTCCTCTGAGATTGTCTCACCCCGGTCTTCCTTTAGGCTCAGGTAGGAGATTCTCTCCTCTGTCTGCCTTACGCTACGCGATCTGCATCTTTAAGGAAATTCTTCCCTTCCACGAGTCTAATCAAAACGACTTTGTTTTGCTCCTAATCTCCCACTGCTCCTGTTCCTGCTCCAGATGAAATTCTGCTTTTAAGCCTCCCCGGCTCCTCCCGGAGAATCTCGGGCACGCTGGTTCCCAGAGACCCACCTCAGACTTTTTCATTTCCTTTTATTAAAAAGATGCGATTGCAATAACTTTGTTGTGTTTTATTCCCACCTACCCAAAGAGGCTGACAGCCCTGCATTGGAAGGCCCGTCCCTCTTTATGGATTCACTAACAAAATCCTGCCAGAGTCTCAACTCCAGGCTGGGTCCTTGGAACCGACAGCCATGATGGGAGGTCACGTAATTAACAGAGAAAGTCCATTTTTTTATTGACTTTAGAGAGAGAGGAAGGGAGAGGGAGAGAGAGAAATAATGACCAGTTGCCTCCCACACATGCCCCAAATGGAAACGGAACCCCAAAACCAGGTATTTACTCTGACCTGGAATCGAACCAGCGACCCTTCAGTATGTGGAATGATGCTCAACCAACTGAGCCACACCAGCCAGGACAAGGGAAAGTAACTTTGAGACCATGTTAGGTAAGGCAGGGCATTGGCTTCAATAACCCATGAACAAGCCACATCATACCAAGAGCGTAGTCTTGCTACTGTCCCCTCTTTGACCCTAAAACTAGTTGGTCAAAACAAGTTTAAAAAACAGGACTCGGGGCAGCCAACCATTAAATGCTAGCCAATCCCTTCATAATTCAAAGGCTGGAGCCATCCACACAGTGCTCGTAAGTCCTGGCCTGCAGAGAAATATGTAAAGAGTACAAAGATGCTCCCACTTATCAATGCCAAAAAACCTGTGCAACCAAAAGATACTTTTATTTTATACCCAGTGCACCTGCTACGGTCAAACACAGCCTGGAAGAACCACCGCGCACCTGTGACTGCCTGCAATAAAGATGTCACAGCTTGTGAAGAAGAGCCCGGGGACCCACCCTCTCCACAGCCTCCTTCCAAACCACAGCACCAGCATCCCCAGTCTCCTCTCCCCACGCTGAGGCCCCCACTGCCTGTCCAGCATCCAGGCTTGGGTCCCACACTTTATGCCGTCAATAAGAGTATGAGGAAGCTACTAAATTGGACACCATCTCCATTTTGAGTTCTGGATCAATTTAAGAGTAAAAAAAAAAAAGATTTTAAAAAAAACAAAACACCAATTTTATTACCAGTACAGAGAGCGAGACCACTCAATAGTTAGCGAAAAGGAGAAAGCTCCAAGGTACGGTTACATTTTAAAAGCTGGGTGCGTAAGTATGGGTGATGTATGTCATCTTTATGGGTGCGTGTCTATCCACCTGACCAGAGACCACGCCGTGCCATCAAGCCTGGGTTTGGGGAGACAACAGAGCAGATAACTAACGAGGCCATCACCGAGAGGATTGCAGCTCCAATCACCCCGTTGAGCACAGAGCACTGAAAAAGGAAAAGCCGTAGATATGTAGCCACCTGTAAGCTATTAACCCCTTTCAGGAGAGAGAGAACGGATTTAATACCCTCACCACCTTGCCATTCGCATGTATCTCCTGCTCCCATGGAGCCACCGGTGAGGGGGCCGAGAGGAGAGAGTGCTTCCCGATACTATTTGTTGCTACACAGGGGAGCCAAGCAGGTGTGTGATGGCATATTTTAACTTCTTTGGTGCAAACTAGTCCATAACACAGTAGCCAGGGGACAGGTGTCGCTGAACAAGTGCATCTGTTCAAATGATGCCTACCCCTACAGCCTAACCCAGGGATCAGCGAACTTTTTCTTAAAGGGCCAGATAGTAAATATGTTGGCTCTTTGGGCCTTATAGACCCTGACACAGCTACTCAATTCATGTGTGTTACTAATGCGAATGGGTGTGGGTCCATGCCAACTGAACCTAATTTATAAAAGCTGGTGAGTGGTAGTTTGCCGATCGGTAGTCCAATTGGTCAGGGCAATGTCCCTTCTTCATCTAAGAAATTGGATGCAAAAAATGCGGAGAATATATCCATGGCCTGGACCCGCTACTCTCTTATCCAGACCATCATCGTGACTTCTGATTTCTGGCCTTAGCTTCTCCCCACTCCCCATCCTCTTCCACCAAAGCTGACCTCCAAAATTCAATCTCGATTGCATGACTACCTGCCTAAGAACTTCCCGTGGACAAAAAATAAAAAATGTCAAATATTAGGAAACAGTTTAATAAACTGTGGAATAGCAATACAAACACCCCAAAACTACAACTCCCCATGCCTCCAATTGTTTCAGGAATGAAATTCAATCTCTTCGTCTTATGGCAAACCCCATCTGATTGCAGCCTCCTGGTGAAATCCTTCCTCCGTATTTTTCCCAGCTCCACTGAAATGTTAGACATTCTCGAAGATGCCAGAGTTTCCTCTCTCCTCCAAGCCTTCCCACACACGGTGCGGGTTATGACCTCCAACAACCACCACAGGCACTTAGCACAGCACCAGCCTACTCCCCCCACTCCCAGGACGTCTGACGCAAAGGAGGCTGTCCTTCATCCCGTGACTCAGGGATGCAGGTCCCCTCTCAGGTGGCTCAGCCATTTCACTGCGTTCCCACCAAGCCCGTGGCAGCAGGAGAAACGGAGGAGGCGCACCAATGCTTAGTGTGCATGTCAGGCAGTGCATCCTTTCTGCTCGCAATCCCATTCGCTAAGAGTCAGTCACATGGGTCCAACCCAACTGCAAGAAACCTATAATAGGGGAGTGCGTGGACAAACAGGGAGCACAGACTGTCCCTTACACGTACCCTGAGGCCATTGCTTCAAATGTCTTTCCACTTCTTCTTTTCCTGGCAAACACACGATCGCTCATCTTCCAGACCCTGGACCAGCGTCACCTTCCTGACTTCTCCAGACATTCTTTTCCTCTCCCCTGTGCTCCCAACCTTTGGCTGTCAATCTCCACTAGGCCCGGGTCATCCCACAATACAGTTATTTATCTGCACATCTAGCGCCAGCTCAGAGGACAGAGAGAATGCCTTTCCCTTCGGCGGCTCCTCACTTCCCAGCCCTTACCAGGCACTAGAAACACACAGTACACATGCGACATGTATGTGAATGAATGAATGCATGAATGTGTCCACCAAGATGGGCCAAAGGCAGATCGGCACAGAAACAAAAGTCACAGAGTTGCCGAAACTGGTTTGGCTCAGTGCATACGGCCTGTAGACTGAGGGGCCCCGGGTTTGATTCCGGTCAAGGGCATGTACCATGGTTGCAGGCACATGCCCAGTAGGGGGTATGCAGGAGGCAGCTGATCGATGTCTCTCTCTCTCATCGATGTTTCTAACTCTATCCCTTTCCCTTCCTCTCTGTAAAAACTCAATAAAATATATTTTTCAAAAGACACAAAGTTGACGTTCTCATGAGTCCTCATCATGAGTCTGAGTTATTCGTTAAGGATGAAACGGCCTATGGACCATGAACTCCGAGTATGGGTGATTCCTGGGCCAATGTGTTAAAGTTGCAAACAGCTGAGACTCAGTGAGTACAGCGAGGGTTCTGCTCCGGGGCGGGACGGGAAGAGAGTCCCGCTGGGAGCAGGAGCGCTGTGGGACGCGCTGTCCAGGGCACCCTGAGGCCCTGGGAGGCAGGCGGTGCCACCACATCAGCACCCCTGCCGGGGGGGTCCGTCTCTCCAGCTGCCAGTCAGGCCCCGCAGGGCATGCCCTTTCCTGTACCTTTAACAGGACGGCCGAGTTCAGAGCAGTCAGCGGCTCCAGCTCCCCTCGTACCCAGAGCAGAGCAGTGGGAGGGCTGGGCGCTCCCCCCCCCCCCGCCCCGGGAGGAGGTGGGTGCCCAGAGCAGCAGCTGCCGCTCGGGCTGCGGTCAGTAACGGAGCGAACAGCAGAACCCCGACTCCCGGGGGAAGCTGCGGGGCTGAGACGTTCCTGTCGGTGACGGCCCACAGGAGCGCCCGCCTGCCGGGGGCGCGCGCAGGCGGGACCGGTAAGCTGGTGCCAGTGGAGCCGTTTGGTCCCGCGGGCTGGCACCCCTCCTACCCAGAGGACTCAGCCAGGAGCCAGGCCGAGCATGTCTGGCTGACGGACAACAGCCGCCTCCCTGTCAGCCCTGTGGCTTAGACACTCACCGTCTCCCTGGAAGGATCTAGAATCACAGTAGCTGTGACTCTGCTGAGCACGTCTCCATGCACCCTCCACCCCGCCATCAGCACCAAAAACCCCAGCGACTGACCATCTGCAGGCAGGGGGCCCCTCTGACCAGCCCGCCCTCGGCCCCCCGAGTTTGGAGAGCATGGCGCATCCGAAACCTCCACCACAAGCCATGTCTCACCCGTCCGCCGCCAGGACAAAGGTCCGAGCACATTGGCAGTGCCCCCTGCACCTGTCCACCCGCCTCCTGCTCCCGTGGACGCCCTCCCTCCAGCCCCGGCCCCTCCAGCGGCTCATCCAGGGCCTCCTTCAGAGCCTCCCCCGAGGCCAGCCGACCCCGGGCTGTCCCTGAACTCCTGTCGCCAGCACCCAGGAGCCCCCCCAGCACCTAGGAGGCCCCCTCCGGCACCCAGGAGCCCCCCAGCACCCAGGACCCTTCCCAGCACCCAGGAGCCCTCACACCCAGGACCCCCCAGCTCCCAGGAGCCCCCCAGCGCCCAGGAGCCCCCCAACTGGGCAGAGCGATCCGGGGGCGGAGGCTGTGCCCCCACCCGCCTCTCGGCCCACACCCACCTGCTCCGGGCGGCCGGTTCACCGGACGTGGCCTGGAGGGGCCTCTCCTCGAGCTGATGGAGAAGAAGCCGAGGCGCTGAGCGTCTAAAGATGCGGACCCGCGGGGCCGTCTCTCCGGGTGAGCAGGCTCCGGGGAGCGGGGCCCTCAGGACGCGTGGCCGCCCCGGGCCAGGAGAGGACCTGACCAGGCCCAGTGGACCCTCCGCCCGTGACCCTGCGGAACCACTTCCGGGTGAGGAGGGAGGCTCCGGGGAAGATGGGCCACACCTGCCCCTCCGCAGGCGCCCCGCCCCGTCCAACGCCGCCAACAGCCTGTGGAGCCCAGAGGCCCGGGCCCTGCACCCCTGGGTGTGGCTGCTGCTGAGCCTCTCCCCGAACCACAGCCCTCTGGGCAGCGGAGCCTCTCGGTGCCCCGGCCAGAAGGCCCAGTGCGGCTTCGTGAGGGAAATAAATACAAAAGTAAATGCCAACACCTTTACGTGGGGACTCGTGTGCGGCCTCACTGCAGAGCCTGCCCCTGCTGGTGGGGGGGGACGTTGAGGAGGGGAGGTGGGTCCCGGGGCAGCTGCCGAACCCCCTCAGCCATTGCAGTGAGATGTGCAGGAGCCAGGAGGCAGGAGGGGACAGAGCCCAGGAAGAGGGAGCCATAGGAGCCGGGGAAGGACTGGCCGAGGGACCATGAATTCATTCTCGGGCACAAGGAGCACCGGTGCCAGAATCTCAGGACGTTGGGCTGTTTAACACATTGATTATTGGTGTGTTTGTGAGTGTAGACCGACTTCATAAAACATCAGTCACGCAAGCCAGTACACTGCGTGTGCCGAAGCTTGCTGGCCAGAGGGAAGGACAGCGTCCATCGTCTTGAACGGAAAGCCCTGGAGACCCGTGGCCAGGAGACACGGAAGCTGCCGGAAAGCTTCAGGAAGGAAAGCATGCTCACCTGCAGCCAGTGGAGGCGAGGCGTCTCCCGTGTGGCCCGCAGGCCACAGAATCCCTCACCCACAGCTCTTCAGAGATGCAGATGCCTGAGCATTGACCCAGGAACCAAGAGTTAAGCGGTTTGATTCCACATCAGGGCATATGCCTGGGTTATGGGCTCAATCCTCATTCGGAGGTGTGCAGGAGGCAGCCAGCTGATGACTTCCTCTATCATCATTGTTGTTTCTCTATATATACCTCTCCCTTCCACTCTCCCTAAAAACCAATAAAAATATTTTTTAAAAGAAATGCAGACTCCCAGGCCCCAACCTAAATCCACTCCTGCAAGACCACAACAGGAGAGCTCAGCATCTGTGTAGAGGGGGGTCCTAATGCCAGCTGAGGTCAGAGAACCATCGATCTGGGGAGCACAGGGGATATTCTCAGCTTTTAACCCTGCCACGGGCTCAGGTGATGGCCTGTTGAAGTCCACTAACACTGCTGTCCTTCCATCCATCCAGAAAGCCTTTTATTATTCCCACCCTGGGTCCAAGCCTGCCACCTTCCGAGTGCAGGCAGATCATGTAGCCAGGCCAAGGTAAAGGAAGTAAATATTTGAGGTTTTACAGGTCAAATAATCTGTCATAATTCCTACCCTAACCATAACCCTAACCCTAACCCTAGCCCTAACCCTAACTCTAGCCCTAGCCCTAACCCTAATCCTAGCCCTAATCCTAATCCTAACCCTAGTTCTATCCCTAACTCTAACCCTAGCCCTAGCCCTGACCCTTCAGGGTGAAAGTTAGGGTTAAGGTTAGGGGTTATAGTTTAGGGGTAGGGTTAGGGTTAAGGTTAGGGTTAGGGTTAGGGTTGGGGTTAGGAATAGGTTGAGGCATAGGGTTAGGGTTAGAGGCAGAATTATGACAGAGATTATTTGACCTGCAAAACCTCAAATATTTACTTCCTTTACCATGGTCTGGGTACATGCTCCGCGCATACTGGAGCAGGAACTCAGAGCAAGTGGGAGGGTGGGTCAAAGCGGGGGAGGAGCATGGACACAGCACAGGAGGCTCCATTGAGAACGTGTGGACAGGACTGAGGGACAGGGGCAGGGCCCCCTTGTGAAAGGCCTCTCTGGTGAATGTGCACAAACTCGTCCACAGACCATCCCTGGAGGAGTGGGGGCACCTGCTATCAGATCCAGGCAGACAGCATGTGCTCGTCACTCTGTGAAGCTCAATAAACACAGATCTGTCCGGTCCACACCGCCCCGATTGCAGCTATAATTTTTTCCACTTTCTAACAAACATGGAAGATAAATTTAAACTTCCAGGGACGTTTAAGTCATTTGTCCCAGAAAGTGGGCTTGCTCCTCTAACATTCTCCATTAAATTTATACGAATACCCCAACACCATCCTAGTCGAGGTCACTTTAAATGAACAGAACCCAACTTCCAGCAGGCCAGGGAGCTGATCGGAGTTTCACCTGCATGATCACACGAGCAACGTTTGTTCCGATGTAACCTTCAGGCGTTTTGAAATTAGGAAGCTCTAATCGCTCAGAACAAGCAGGCAGGCAGGTAGCTTGCACCTGTCAAGGGAATCCTCAGGGAGTCGTGAGAAAGCTAGAACCGCTGAGCCTAAGGTAACGAAGGAAATGTTGAGGCCTGACTGTCAGCCTTACAAACAACTGCCAAATTGTTCGGAATCCCAGGAGTATTTCAAAAAAGAACTTTGTCCTAAAGCCGAGGTGGGCATCGTGTTTTCTTTTTCTCACAAAAGCTCTCTAACCCCACCATGGAAAATGTAAAAAATAGAGAAATCTGCCTAGAGTCCCACCATCAAACCCAGTCATTGTTACCAAAAAGAGAAAACGCTTCGAATGTAAAAGAGGAAGCCATCTGCTTTCCGGGGAGGGGAGTGGCTGTTTCTAAGTGGTGAGCATGCTCATGAGCACCTTTGAACGTCGGTTATAACAAGTAGCGAAGACCAGCTCAGCATCGGTCCCTCGCAGTCATCAGCACACGCTCCCTAGAGCCCTTTGAAAGGGGTCGTGACCCACAGGGTGAGAACCGCTGCTGTAGAGCCCAAGACCATCGGAAAACACAGATATTTACATTATGATTCATTAACAGCTGCAAATGTACAGTTATGAAGTAGCCACGAAAATAATTTTATGGTTGGGGTCACCACAACATGAGGCGCTGTATTAAAGGGCCACGGCATTAGGAAGGCTGAGAACCACGGATCTAGAGGAACCGGGCCAGCTCGTTAGATAAAGAGAGAGAACCTGGAGAGGGACCCCCCCAGGCCCCCAAAGGCCCCAGTTCCTCTGAGGAACACAAACTAACGGTCCGGCTGAGCCCCCCTGAATCGTCAACCCCCCAGATCATGAGCCAGTGCACCCTTGTTTCAGCTGCTTCATCTGGGGGGAGTTTGTCACACCGACAGAGCGAACCCACACCAGTCGCTCGCCCCAAGTCACACGGGCAGGACTGAGATTCACACCCAGATGGTCTCGACTCTAGAGCCCAAGGGCGCGGCCCCAGGTCACACTGTGAGCTCCATAAGCGCAGTCGGGGCCGCCGGGGAGCCGGCTCGGCGCTGATGCCTGTCCCCTTGAAGGCAGCCTGGCCTCGGCTCATCCTGCAGCCGGGCCCCGAGACGGGCCCGTCCCACACGTCGCCGGTGGTCGTTCATTTCTAAATTCAGACTGGAGGCTCCTGGGAAATAATTAGCGGCAGTGCGGCTGCTCTCCCATCACAGGTTTGAGGGCAACTCTTTATTTTTGCTGAAGTTAAACTGTTTGTGGCAACAAATGCTCCTTGCACTGTTCTAGGAACAGAAATGTGTTTATTTTTAATCAGTTGGGGACTCATTAGTGAGGCTGTCTTCATCTCCCCGAGCCTGTGCCTTCTCTGCTTGTTGTTTTCTTTGGGAGGTGGCTGGGGGGGGAGGGGGGAGCTGTATTCGTGGGTTGTTTGTTTTCTATAGAACTCTCTGGAATAAACTCTAAGGGGCTGAACAAGTCAGAAAAAGAAGCAACGTCGATTGCAACACAAGAGTCAACCCCTGTAACCTAAGTATTTCCACAATCCTCCCCTATGCCTAACAGAAATGAAAGAATAACTGATTATTAAAAATAGAAGGGCTGTTATTCAACATCGGGCTGAACGAGGCATTAATCTGGTACAGAGCTACCAAAGCGTTTCTCAGAAACACGAAGCATTTAAGATATTTTCTCACAACGGACTCTTAGACTATCTACAGATGGATGACTTAATTGGATAAAGTAAAAGCAAATGCGGGATACCAGATTACAAAGCAATTTGCCCTATGACTACACGTGTGGCCTGAAGTGGTCACTAACAATTGTCTCTGCCTGTGAAACGCGGCTGGTGGACTTTCTTTCCTGGAAAGATCCACTAGTGCTTCCGATAGTATCGGTCATCCGTCAGGAAGTCTTTCTTTGAAAGAAGAGTCTTTCTTTCTTTGAAATTTCTTTTTTTTTAAATATATTTTATTGATTTTTTTTACAGAGAGGAAGGGAGAGGGATAGAGAGTTATAAACATTGATGAGAGAGAAACATCAATCAGCTGCCTCTTGCATATCCCCCACTGGTGATATACCCGCAATCAAGGTACATGCCCTTGACTGGGATTGAACCTGGGACCCTTCAGTCTGCAGGCCGACATTCTATCCACTGAGCAACACCGGCCTTTCTTTGAAATTTCAATGTAAGATGGCAGCACAGGCAAATGCAGTACGCGCATCTTCCCACAAACACATCAAAATGACGGCTGAACTGCAGAACACCCACCATTCGGAACCACCTGAGATCTGGCTAAAGGGAAATTCTACACCTAACTGAGTATGTCCCTCCCTTTGGATTGCAGTGTCCTGGACAGTCAGTCCTTCCCTGGGAGGAAAACGGGGTTGGCCCCAGAGCCCAGGCATATGTCCCTGACCTCTTCCACATCTCATCCACTCCCACGTGGCCAACAGGTGAAAACGTTGCAGCATTTAAGGGGAGAAATCTGTTCCGTTACCCTAAGGCCCATCAGAATTGTCTCATTCTGCCAAAACCAGTGGACAGAGCATCAGCCTGCGGACTGAAGGGTTTCGGGTCTATTCCAATCAAGGGCATGTACCCAGTAGGGGGTGTGCAGGAGGCAGCTGATCGATGACTCTCTCTCATTGATGTTTCTTACTCTTTATTCCTTCTCTTCCTCTCCATAAAAAATCAATAAAATATTTTTTTAATTGTTTCATTCCATCCTGGAATGTGAACAAAAAGAAGAGAGTGTTACTTAGCTCTTGCTTATTTATCCGAATGTTCCCCATCGCTTCCAAAAGAGAAAAGGCCATTTGAGGAAGAAATTTACTTTTCCTCATGTAGATTTCAACCCTAACTTTTTCTTCTACCGTCTTTTCCAGTCACATGTTGTTCAGCGCTCTCTCCGGCACACACAGAGGGGAGAGCTTGGAGTGGGGTTGGTGCTGTATTTCACCGTGAAGTTGCGTTAGTTGCATCCCCTTCCATCCCTACATTTCTAGGGGAGCTGTGTACCATTCGAAGATGTATTCTTCAAGCTTGCATCTCACGATCAGATTATATGCCTATTTTTAAAAGGGGGTAGTAGGGTTGTTAAAGATGAATCCATTTTTCTTGGCAGCTCTTTAGCTTTCCCAGTCCCATTCAGAAAGTAAAGACAGATGAGATCAGCTTGGCTCTTGAACTACCTGGTCCCATTAACTGTGTTTCATGCTTTTCCTACAGCATAGGCACACAGATTCTTTACACCTCACAACGCAGAACCCCAAACGGTGTTCTCAACTGTAAGCCATAAAGCATTCAAGAGTCCCTAATCTCCTCTTCTCAGTCAAGGGCTCCTTGGCACTACCCAACACTCTCCCAGAGACAAATTTCCCTTTAAGCTCGATTTACTCGGAATGAAGAACTCGGGCAGCATGCTGCTGGAATTCACTCAGCCCCGTGTTTGCCTGTAAAAGGGCATTTACTCTGACATTTTTGAAGATATTCATTTTACAACCCAATTTTCGCAATCAAATAATCACCATCTGTGTTGTCCAGTTTTAAATGATCATAGAAAGGAAGTTGCCCTTCACGTGGTTTTCTCTCTTTTGCTTTGTTGGTGGGAGCGTAATTAAACTTAGAATTCCATTTCTAAGTACTGTTACCTTATACGGAAAGGGGGGGGGGGGAGGCAGGTAACGAGTAAAGTGCATTAAGCCCTAGTAAGCTTTTGCTCATAGAAAGTTGTCATTATTGTTGTTGTGTTGTACCACTTTTGTTGCCCATTTTGCCATAGTCCACCAAGTCAGAAAGAGAATCCATCTTTATCCAAATTTGAGATTCTTTAATGTCTGAAAGCCAATTTAGTCTGCATCTTATATTTGGTTTATAACTCAGTACACCTTAAAAATATTCTTGGTGTGTTAAAAATACCTAATGGTGTGTTAATTTCATGATATCCCTGAGTTCTGCCAACGTAAGGAAATATCTACCTATTTAAGAAGCTAATACGCTAAGTGGCCGACCGTCCAGGTAATGACATCAAATAGCAACACCTGGCTTCCTCTCCCCAGCAATGACTAGCCTCGGGTGAAAACACTTCACACTGTAACCAAATGTCTGTGAAGCGTTTTCATGTGCCTCATCTCATTTGATCTTCACAGAAGTCCTGGAGAAGGTGGATAGGAGACTCGGTGGAATCCTATTTTCTTTTCATTAGCCAGGAAACGGAGATTTAGAAAGCTTAGAAACTTGACCCGACTGAAAAGAAGAAAGAAATGGTGGACCTTGGAAATGACTTCAGGTTTTCTCCCTGCACAGAATTAGTCAAACACTTCTGCAATTAAACATTTTACCCTTTGTTCTCCCTGCGTGATCTACAATAATAACCTGCTTTTGTGTTGATATTTACTGCTGTGTTGCTGACAATTACCTGAACGAGAAGTTGGGCTGCTTCACTGGGCTGGAAAAAGTTGGGGTGCTTCACTGGCCTGGAAAAAGTTTAGCTAAATCAGAAAGCAGGTTGATTAAGCAAGTTCCATAGCTGTAAAAGGCTAAGTTGACTCGCGAATGCACGATACATATAAAGCTCTCGCTGGAGCCAATCGCACCCATGTGTTTCCATCTGTCATTGTTGATGGTGAATTTGGTTGTTTTTGTTGACATTCTGAAGTGGAAAGAAAGTGGCGGCATCACACAGAAGTAACAATGGCGATTAAATGTGGTCGTAACAGTGATCCAGGTAGATATAATTCTCCCCATGTGACCGAAGTTGCTGTCATATTCAGAAACAAAGATGGGAGACCTCTTTTTGAAAGGGACTTGCTCACTCATCATAAACCAGATCCCAATAATCGAATGCCACTAAAATGAAACAAATCAGTGTCCCGTTTCCTACATTAGGTGCAATGATATATTCTATTCTTTTCCCATATGGTGAGAAAGGCTGGGGAATGGATATTGCGTTAAGACTCAGAGATGACAGTGTAATCAACAATAATACTAGATTCAATGGATGATGCCAAAAAGGAAATTTTTCCCATTATTCTTAAAAGTATTACTCCTTTGGGAATGCTGTCATAAATTAGAATTGAAAGTGGGTGCAATCATCATGCCTCTGAGAAATCTTAATAGTAAATGGGGTCTTTGTAATGGCACTAGATTTATTATCAAAAGATTGCAACCTAACATAATCAAAGCTAAAGTATTAACAGGATCTGTGGAGGAGAGGTTGTTCTGATTCCAAGAATTGATTTGTCCCCATCTGACAATGGCCTCAGTGTTAGAATAAGCTTAATCAATTTATCGATCATGTTTCTATCAATGTTGTTTTTATATCATGTTTTTGTGGTTTTTATATCATGTCTTTGTTGTTATTGTTTATTTATTAATCAATTTTCATATACATTTTACTGATTTTCTTTCATCTCTGACACTTCTGTTATAGAGAAAGGGTGAATAGCAATATTAAAATATTTCTTCTAATTAATTTCCTTTCTATGTGCTCGAATTCGTGCACTGGGCCACCGGGCTCTAAATAAAGCAATCAATACCACACCATTTTCTGGAGTCCTGTTACTTTCCCTCTTGCAACACTCATCACATTCAAAGTTATTTGTTCCTGAGCCTGTTAGTTCCTGTCGTAGCTCACACCATGTTGGTTTTACCTACTCCTGGAGGTACGGGCCTCCTCCCATTCTGTTTGGCACTCTCAATGCCCAGTAAGTATCTATTAATTGGATTAAATCAACGGACGAATGATGAGTTCTTTTCCTTTTCTTTCTTGTACTAGTAAGGGGATCTGAGCTCATCGTGCCAAAGATCTGAGCTCATCCATCCCAAGAATTACTACCCCTTCTTTACCAAAAAAGGAGAGCACTCAAAACAGTTTGCATGAAAGGTGGGATGATTGCCTGAGAAAAATACGTGTTTTTTTAATTAGAGCGTATGCTGATAACACGGCATAAAGAGGGGGGAAATCTGAGAGTCTGTACGAGGACAGAATTTCATGAAACCTTCCCTTGTTTCACCATATTGAAGGCTCGATCTGCTCGACAGGGTTGTTCAGTGGACCTGTGGTTCCTTTACGACAGAGCTAACACATGCCCAACAAGAAAGCGCAAAGATGAACACCATCAGTTACCGCTCTGCGTGACGAGCTCACGTGCTCGGTGAGCATCCGCAGTGACAGGTACCCACCAGGCCGCACGCCGGAGCTGGGCACCGCGTGGGCCCCTCGGAGAGCACGAGGACGTGCGGACGGAGTGGAAGCAGGTCACTCCCGTGAAAGCAGACGAGCAGGAAGAGCTCTGTTCCCGTCTTTGTTGGAGGAAAACAAACACGTTGGGCAACTGGAATGAGTAAGCGCCTCTCTGTCCGCCGAGAGGGCAGCGTGCTGGCGGCTGCACACGGCTCCGTGGGGCACACACACCTGGAGAAGCAGCGCCGTTTAACATCTGTGCTCCCGGAAGTGGGCGTTGCTGCGGGGACCACACCCGGGGCCATGCACGGGTTTCCATTCATCAGCCACGTGACTTAATCAAACTGCTGTTTTTATTATCGCATTACTTGGTGAGGATTTTCCTCACCGAAACCAAGTCCCATAACATCAGGCCCCTCGTGGTTCTTCCACGGGAACTGGCTACATCTAGGAAGCATGGACCCAAATGAGCTGAAACGGGCAGCGCCCTCATAAGACAAACACCAGCGCCTTGATTCCTAGAGCAAGCTCCCAATGCCGACTCCCCGGGCTCACTGCACACACACCCACCTCTCCCCCTACAGCACAGACACCCACATCTCCCCCTACAGCACAGACACCCACATCTCCCCCTACAGCACACGCACCCACATCTCCCCCTACAGCACACGCACCCACCTCTCCCCCTACAGCACAGACACCCACATCTCCCCCTACAGCACACGCACCCACATCTCCCCCTACAGCACACGCACCCACCTCTCCCCCTACAGCACAGACACCCACATCTCCCCCTACAGCACACGCACCCACATCTCCCCCTACAGCACAGACACCCACATCTCCCCCTACAGCACACGCACCCACATCTCCCTCTACAGCAGACATCAGAGCAGAGGCAGGTGCACGCACAGTCCAAGACACAGTCAGACAAGAGAGAGAGAGAGAGAGAGAGAGAGAGAGAGAGAGAGAGAGAGAGAGATGGGGGAAGGAAAGAAGGAAGGAAGGAAGGAAGGAAGGAAGGAAGGAAGGAAGGAAGGAAGGAAGGAAGGAAGGAAGGAAGGAGAGAGAGAGAGAGAGAGAGAAAGAAAGAAAGAAAGAAAGAAAGAAAGAAAGAAAGAAAGAAAGAAAGAAAGAAAGAAAGAAAGAAAGAAAGAAAGAAAGAAAGAAAGGAAAAGAAAGGAAGGAAAGAAAAAGGAAGGAAGGAAGGAAGGAAGGAAGGAAGGAAGGAAGGAAGGAAGGAAGGAAGGAAGAAAGGAAGGAAGACGAAAGAAAAAGAAAGAAAGAAAAAGAAAGAGAAAGAAAGGTATCCAGGGATTAATTCACAACATTTACCCGAAAATGGATGGCAGCTGCCAGGGAGTTGAGTTGCACGGAAGTCCCATTAGGTCCCAGCATCCTAGGTCTTGCAATTATCTCTCGGCTTTCATCAGCCTGGCTGGGGAGGCCTTCACCATGGGTCTGTCTCAACCACCACGCTCACACCGGCACTACCTAGGCCCGTGGTGGGCAAACTGTGGCTCATGAGCTACATGTGGCTCTTTGGCCCCTGGAGTGTGGCTCTTCCACAAAATACCACGGCTCAGGTGAGTCTATTTTGAAGAAGTGGCATTAGAAGAAGTTTAAGTTTAAAAAAATTGGTTCTCCAAAGAAATTTCAATCGTTGTACTGTTGGTATTTGACTCTGTTGACTGATGAGTTTGCCAACCACTGACCTAGGCTGCTCTGAAAGCATTCCCAGGCAGGAAGGGAGGCCATGGGGTGTCCCCCCCCCCCCCCGCCATTGTTCCCTCTGTCCATCTCTCTCTCTCCCTCCCCCGGGGCAGGGAGGGGGCTGCTGAGAGTGGCAGCTGGTTTTGGTCTCAGGTGCCCAGAGCGATGGGCTGAGGGAGGCCTGGGCATGCGCTGGGTGGAGCCCAAGCTTGGGACACTGGCAGCTGCTCTCGCCTGTCTTCTCCGTGTCCCCGGTGCCTCCTTCGGGATGGGAAATGGAGGAGATCGGTGGGAAAGTTTGCTTTTTTCCCCTCCAAACAGAAGGGGCGCGGTCTCACTCTCATTGTGGACACGCTTATTATCGCACTTTCTCATAGCTGAGGAGGACACAGACGACCATGAGGAAGGACAGTTTAAAGAAAAGGACCAACACGACTCAGAAGTTCACCGGCCGCCAATGCCCGTGCCGAGGGTTGAGATGACACGTCACAGGGCCGTTCCCATGCATGAGCCGCACTGGCCTGGTGCCTCATGGGGCCACGCTCCTACTTAGCCTCCTGCTCTTTCCCCTAGCGAGAAGGTGGGGATGCCGTGCGAGGCGAGGTGGGCGAGTACAGGTTTACATCATAATTGTGAAGTGCCATGTAGGTTCTCCTACATGAAGTTACCATCATGGATTTGACTTCAGCTCTTTTCTGGAGCCTCCAATCATTTCCCTTTCATTACCAAAACAATGTTGTCATAAACTAGAGGCCTGGTGCACAAAATTCGTGCACTGGGGAGTGTCCCTCAGCCCAGCCTGCACCCTCTCCAATCTGAGACCCCCTCAGGGGATGTCTGACTGCCTGGGATCAGGCCTAAACCTGCAGTTGGACATCCCTCTCACAATCCAGGACCACTGGCTCCCAACCACTCAGCTGCCTGTCTGCCTGATGGCAGCACTGCCCGTGAGCGGAGGGAGCCGTGTCTGAGAACTCAATGCCAGGCCCACAGCTGACCGGGATGAGCGGCACTCCCACAACGGGCCAATCCCTGCAGGCCACGCCCCCACCAGTGCACGAATCCCCTGCACCGGGCCTCTCCTGTGAACATGATGCATTACAGACACTTTTATAAGGGCCTGAAATGTAAGGCCCAGCAGCCCGTGGAGAGCGGGTCTTTGCATCTTCTTTCTCTCACCGCCTCTGGCTTCTCTGCTCTTTATTAAACCCCTCCGTCTCCGACAGCGCTGCTTCCACAGGTGAGGCACAGGAGTGCTTTCAAGCAAGGACGTGAGCGGCGAGGTGGCACCTTTTCCCTTTGTCCGCTCCAAGTGTTCTCGGGAAGCCGTCACGTTAAAGCATCCCAGTCCACACGCCGCGGTGCGTGAGGCAGCGCCGATGTTTAATTTATCTTGCTGCGTGTTACAGTTAATTAAACAGCAGACAGACGTCACCCGGATTGCTCCTTCCTTCCACCGCCCGGCAACTCGTAGGCTCGCCCCGGGAAGGCTCACAGCCGGGGGTGGTCAGAGGAAGTGCGAGCTGTGTGTCTTCTTTCCTTTTTCTCACCAACAGACAATGTAGGTGAGTGCCCCATCTCCCAACTTACCTTTAACATATATAGAGCCCGGCCAGCGTGGCTCAGTGGTTGAGCATCGACCTGTGAACCAGGAGGGCCTGGGTTTGATTCCCAGTCAGGGCACTTGCCCCAGTTGCAGGCATGCAGGAGGCTACTCGATCCATGATTCTCATCACCGATGTTTCTATCTCTTTTTCCATCTCCCTTCCTCTCTGAAATATATATATATATATATATATATATATATATATATATATATATATATATATATAATATAGGACTTCACAGATGTTTAGAAATTCTTTTTTTCTGAACCTAAAACATTGGTTTTAGAAAGTAGCAAATTCACAGCAGATGACAAACTTGTATATATGTATTTAATTATATAGGAAATACATGAATACACTCAAGTAAACATAAATGGCACCGAGATGCCTGAATTGAGAACACTCTTATATTCAACCTCCCTGTCCACCCCACTTTCCCCCAAACACGAAGAGGTGGGGACATCACCTCCACTGAAATAAGGATGAACCGGACCACTTTACTGAAAACAAGTGTTTCAGAGTCACTAGAATGTGATCACAGGTCAAAATCCAGCTTGCAGCCCGGGCTGTGCTGGCTGCCAGTCCTCTGTAGGGATGCAAAGAAGCAGTAACTGGGGGGTTGGCACAAAAACAGGGTCCTCCTCTGTGAGCCACGTTGTCCACCGCTCCTTCACTCAGCGTTATGTATTGACAACATTTCTTCACGGGGGCCTATGGGCCTCTCTCGTCCTTGTTTAAGCATTGTATGCCATCCTATCTAATGAAGAGGAAATATGCTAATTTACCCTCATGCCATCGCACAGATGGCAGAGCGCCTATAGCCAAAAAGGAGGGAATATGCTAATTGGCTGCTATACCCTCAAAGCTGGTGGTGCCCACAGATACAAGATGGCGGCAACGAGTCCCCTCAGAAACTTGAGCTGCCGGCAGTGGCAGCAGCAGAGGTGTGATGAGGCAACGCCATCCCCTGAGGGCTCCCGGACTGTGAGAGGGGGCAGGCTGGGCTGAGGGGCCTCCCTCCAGGGCATGAATTTTCATGCACCAGGCCTCTAGTTGAACAATAAGCTGTGTCATTGCGATCCTTCTCTGGCGTCCAAGATGTCAAAGAGAGGACGTGGTGTGTCCTCCAGGTGAAATTCCGGATTTCCCTGGGTCCTTCGGCAGGAGCCATGATCAACTGTGCCGACAGCACAGGAGCCAAAGCTTGTACATTATCTCTGTGAGGGAGATCATGGGACGACGGAACAGGCTTCCTGCTGCCGGCGTGGGCGACGTGGTGATGGCCACAGTCACAAACGGCAGACCAGAGCTCCGGAGGAGGAACGCCTGGCGGTGGTAACTCGACAGCGAGAGGCAGACCGGAGACAAGATGGCGTGTTTCTTTACTTTGAAGATACTGCGGGGGTCAGAGTGCACAATAAAGGGGAAGTGGAAGGCTCTGCTCTCACAGGACGGGGTGCAAGGAGAGTGTGGATCTGTGACCCAGGACGGCATCCTGTGCGGGAGCAGTGCGGGACTCTCTGGTGTGTTTGCAAAAGAAAGACCATTAAAAACTGGTGACATGAAGAAGAAGAAAAAAAAACACACACACAAAAGAAACCAAACAAAAAGATGCGTCATTGCTTATTGAATCACTGCCCTATTGATTTAAGATTGCTTCTAACACTGTCTGACTTCAAACAATAATAAACACCTCGCACCACCTCGTAAACATACGCAAGCACTCCCCTTCGGGAGGTTTATACGCGTGAAACTCCTGGGCCCACGGATGTGCTGATACTAAATATGGGAAGATAGTGTCAAATTCTGTCAAAAAGGCAGGAATACTTAAGAAGCTACCGGACCTTTGGGGGCAATCTTAAAGGTTAGCCTGGGAGGGTGCTTGCCACTGCCCCGTGAGAAACCTTTGGGTTTTAGGACATTTCTGAGGCCTACGGCATTGAAATGCGGGTCCAGAGTCCTGCAGGCAGACTCCAGCCCAGGTTTCTTGGTTTGCCAGCCGGAAGCACAGGATGCCCCTCTTAGGGGACAGAATGAGACTTGGGTTCTGGAGTAATGCTTTCCAGCCGAAGAGCGATGTTGTGCAAATAATTAAAAGCACGTTTCCCTCCTGTGGGTCCTCGGGCCGCGGTGAGGAGCGCGGGGCCTGCGCTGTGGCTCCCACACGCGGAGGGAAAAGCAGCCACGGAGCAGCCCACCGGGAGACTCTGGAGACACAGGCTCCACGTGACACGGGCCCGGGCCCTGTGTTCCTCACGCAGGACGCTAGGGAAGGAGGCTGCGGCCCCATTGTTTGCGGAAAACAGTCCCATCCATCGCCTCAGGAGCCGCTCCGTGACCTATGGAGAGCAGCCCTCCGACGCCTGGGTCAAACAAAGACCCATTCAGCCCTGATTCCCCCACTCTCCCCACCACACACACACACACACACACACACACACACACACACGCTGTGTGCATGCAGCAGGGCTTTCTCCTCTCTGCTCTGTGGGGCTCCGCCTCAGCTGGGAAGGCTCGGCCACTGCAGTGACTCGCCAGCTGGACCAGACCAGGGAAGGCACTCTCTCTGGCCACCTGGGGGGGGGGGGGGCCGCAGGGCTCCTCAGGGTCCCGGCTGTGGCATTGGCCTGCCGGGCACCAGGGTCTCTCCAATCGGTACCTACGCTGCTTTACAACCCAGTGACCAGGCTCCAGGAGCAAGTGT
>OY882864.1:84967119-84984619 GCA_963693515.1 Pipistrellus nathusii | reverse complement strand
CCCCCGCGCCTGTTCTGGACCTCAGTGACGGCTCTGCCACTGCTCTTCCCAAGCCGGAGCCGGGAGCTGCTCGGGCTCTGCACCCCCTCCCCACCCCAGCCCGGGGTCAGTGGCCTCTCCAGGAGCACAGCCTCCCCCATCGTGTCCGGTGGGGACACTGTCCGGAGGGAAATGCTTCCCCGGTCCGAATCCGTTTGGAAAAGCCGGGGCGGGTGTGGTTAGGCCTCCGTTACAGGACTCGGCAGTTCTCTGAGGGACCTCGCACCGCAAGCAGGCATGACCGGGTGCACATGGCCATCGCTCCTGCTGTTTCCCAGACTCCTTTGCCCAGGGAACCTGTTTCTTTGCAGAGCAGCCCGCAGCCTCTGTGCCGGACCCGCTCTGAGAAGGGGCCTCCGGGTCACGAACGGTCTCGGTCAGGACCTGCCGCGGGAGTGATCGGTGCTACCCGGGGCACAGACGGAAATGCATGCGTGACGTGGAGGCCAGAGACAGGAAAGAAAGCATGTCTTCCGACTATGCCATGAGAAACAGCCCCGAGAATGTCACTGACACTCCGGGCTTCATCAGGAGCCGTGCTTGCCGTGTGCGCGGGGACAGGCTGCAGGCGGGTGCTGGGTGGGCACCAGGGGCCTCGGCGGGTGGTGAAGTGGAAGCAGGAGGTTGCCTAGCCTCAGCCCATGGGTCCAGAGGTTTGACTTGGTTATGCAAGCGGCTGGGATATTGCAGTTCGTTTTTTCCTGAAAATTGTCGATTAATGAATTTTTTAACGCCTGCCATCACAAACGCTATTTTTCCTTTCTTTTATCTCTATGTGTTTTGTGTCTCTTCTTTAGGCCAGCGCTGTTTATACGATCTGAAAGGACATGAACGCAAGGAGAACCAAGGCGTTCCTTAAAAGGCAGAATTCTGGGAGAACTTGCCTGGCCAAGGACCGCACGGTCCTCACAGCCAGTCACTGTCACAGTGAGAGGTGGCGCCCGAGCAGAGGTGGACAGGAGGAAATGGAATATAAACTCCCCGAGTGGAATCAGATGTGAAATGAGTGTGCGGTTACAGTCGCACAGAAGGAGTAGAGGAAGATAAACAATAAATTTTATCAATATAGTAGACTATCTATTTCCCAAATAAATATGCTTCTACTCCTAGCTTACTAGTATTTTTTATGCCACAATCAATTCCAGATGAATCAGAGACTATAAAGTCATCTCTGAAGCCAGGAAAATAATAGAAGAAAATGTGGATAATTATTTTTATAATCCTGGTTGGAAGGAAGTCTCTTTAACCGCATGTAAAAAGCCAGAAACAATAACATCAAAAGATTATACATCTGACAACATAAAAATTCTCCAAAGCAAAAATTATTGCAGGGCTAAAATACAAACAGTACACAGAGCAAAATGTCTGCAGCGTCCATGACAAAGGACTGTTAGCACACGAAGTTCCCTTGCAAATCACTGCAGGAAAGATGACGACCTGTGACCCACAGAATGGAGAAGCCCAACCTCCTAAGCGGAGTCTCAATCAAACTCCAGTTAAAATAGAGATCACAGCGTCCAGCAGCAGGAGATGGAGAGGAAATTGAGGGAACAGACCGCCGCGCGAGCCTCGCACAGTTCGCGATGGAGATAAGGGGGAAACGGCAGGACATTTAGCACTCAGGTGCCCACATCTGAGGCTCAGATAAAGATAAGCAATGCAAGGTATTTACAGCTCAAACTAAGAACATAAATATCACCCGAGTTGAAGTGGAGGTTCTTTCTTATCATCTTTATGCTTAAGCACTGTCTCATCATTGCAAACTTGAACCTAGGTCGGCCATTTTCAAGAATTTCTCCTGTGAGGTTCTGGTTTATAAATGATATTTCATTTCATAACCTTGAGGTTAATAACTATGCTTATTTGCTTATTATAGAAAATTTCATTCACTGTTCATTTGTTATATGAAAATGAATATGAATTAATTCAACAAGGTAATATTAAACCCACTGGCTCTTACTTTATTGACATTATTTTAAACTAGAGGCCTGGTGCACAAAATTTGTGTCCTGCGGGGGGAGGGAGGTCTCCCTCAGCCCAGCCTGCACCCTCTCCAATCTGGGACCCCTCGGGGGATGTCAACTGCTGGTTCAACTGGCAGTCAGACATCCCTCTCACAATCCAGGACTGCTGGCTCCTAACCACTCACCTGCCTGGCTGCCTGATTGCCCCTAACCACTCTGCCTGCCATCCGAATAGCCCTCTAACCACTCCCCTGCTGGCCTCATTGACACCTAACCACTCCCCTGCCAGCCTGATCACCCCTAACTGCCCTCCCCTAAAGGCTGGTCACCCACAACTGCCCTCCCCTGCAGCCCATCTTATGACAATGTGGGGGTGGCCATCTTGTGATGACATGGAAGCAGCCATCTTGTGGTGGCCATCCTGTGATGATATGGGGGCGGCCATCTTGTGATATGAGGGCATGAGGGTCAATTTGCATATTACCTCTTTATTATATAGGATAATTCAAAGAGCAAAGAAGAAATGGAGGGAGGACAGAAAGGAGAGAGAAAAGAAAAAGAAAAAAGGACGTTTTCCTGGAGTTAGAAAACCATCTCTTTTTCTCTTTACATAAATTAAGTGAAAAAGAATGGTAATTACAGCCAAAACGATGCAGAATTTCAGCTTTTTCCTCAGCGTGCTTTAAAACAAAAATTAGCAAAGAACATGGTGGAGAGCTACCGAAAACTAACCTGGCTGAGCTGAGCCGGCACGGCCAAGGCATCCTCAGCCCCGGGAGCCGTGTGTGCCGCCAGCTCAGCCAGGTTCCGAGACCCCGGGTGGCGGTCGTGAAGGATGAGAAAAGACAGACAAGAGAGGGAAAGCTGGGACTCAGGGGGTGCTGCTTCCCTGATGGGGGCCCAGCAGCGCCACGGACCACACACCGTGCCTTTATTTTATAGCAGATGTTAGAAAATAGCAAATAAAATAGCATCTTACTTACGGGGCACAGGAAGGCGTGGTCGATGGTCACAGCACTCTGTGGGTTTCGATCCTCCACATGCACCTGGTCCGGCTTTGTTCACCGCAGCCTCTATCTCTCAGGCGCGGGGGCCAGTGTTCGGACCGCAGGGCCAGGCTCACAGCCTCAGCCGTTGGCTCTCACGGTGCTGGGAGGCTCTGCCCCCGGGCCGGGACCTGCCCGTGGCCACGGGGACTGGGCCCTCTCCTCAGTCTGAGGCCTGAGCCTGTCCACACGCTGTAGCCGCCCCACACCTTGTGACAATGAGCACTCTGATTACTTCCTATAACAAGAAGTCTGCGGCGGTAAGACATTCTGGGGACTGGTTCGGGCTCTCACTGGAATCAACATGCTAAGTTCCTATCTCTGTGCTTCTCTTGCAAAAGTCACCTCACCTCAAAAAAAAAAAAAAAAAAAAAAAAAAAAAAAAAATCCGAGGTAGCTGGGAAGCCCCTGCAGAGCCCTGCAGGGCTGGGACCCCTCCCCTTACCCCATCCCCCACCCCATCCCCCGTGCACACGCCTCTCAGGCTTGTCACACTGGGCCGCGACCCTGGAGTGCACGCCTGTCCCCTCTGCCAGGCGGGGTAGGGCTTCCTCTGGCTTCTGGCACCCAGCGCCTGGCGTCGGAGGCTCAGCAATTGCGCTCGGAGTGAGTGAACCGTGCAGACGCCGCCCCAGCAGGCGGAAGGCACTGGGGGACCCGGGCACCTCTCCTCGCCCCTCAGGTGCTGCCTGGGCCCTGCAGCCAAGTGGGACGAAACGAGGGGAGCTAATCCACCTCACACCTTTTTGAAGAAAGAAATAGAGCTTTAATGGGCTGGGAGGGGTGGCTGCAGCTCGGCATTTCTCTTTTAGGGAAGGAGCCGGCGAAAGGAAAAACGGAAGATACAGAGAAAAAGAACAAAAACCAGCTGCTACAGTGGGCACACGCGATCTAAGAAGAACTTCATGAGAAGCGATCCTAAGCCCCCACAGCGCTGGGCACCCCATCAACAGGTGGGGGGAGTAGGCGCAGGAAACAGACACCAGAAACGCCAGCCAGGGCCGGGGTGGGGGGTAAGGAGGGGAGCCACTGTCCCGCGTGTCATGGCGTCGCGCCCCCGTGGCCTGAGGACAGCCCCGCAGGGTCTCAGACACCCCGTCCAGGTGCCACGCCCTGCAGAGGCTGCCAACCAGCACTGAGCCCACCGAGGTGCCCTCAGCCCCCTCCCGGCCGCGGGTTTGATGAGGTCCCAGGAAGGAGGAGGCAGGAAGGGGGGACGCCCGAAAAGCCACGGACGGTCAGCTGCCCTCCGCTCCGCGGGCCATAGCGGTCAGTCCTACTGGCATGGTGTGCAGTGAGGACAGGAGACTGCGCCAGCAAACCGCGCTCTCCAGCCACCTGCGGCTCTTGGGCCCCTTGAGGGTGGCTCTTCCACAAAACACCACGGCCTGGGCGAGTCTGGTGAAGACGTGGCGTTAGAAGAAGTTTAAGTTTAGAAAATGCGGCTCTCCAAGGACATGTCAATCGTTGTGCTGTTGGCTCTGTGGACGGATGAGTTTGCCGACCACGGCCTTAGAACACGATGCAATGACTCCCCGTGACTTTCTCAAAACACACCGCTGGGTATTTCCCGAGAGCCCAGGTCTCTCCGCGGAAGTGTGTTCACCTCTAAGTTTCTGGGTGAGCTGCTCGGAGGAGAGCTCTGGCCCCCCCAAAATAGTCTCCCCAAGGGCACCCCTGGAGGCCATCCTGAGAAAGAGCCGCTGGAGACCCTGCAGAGAGGGCTGGGCTCTCCACCCCCCTCCCCCGGGCCTCTGGAGGCGAACCCTAACTCCTGCTGATGAACCAGGCTCCTAAGCAGGGGTCTGGCCCCGGGTTCCCGAGCCACGGAAGCCACCCTGGGGAGAGGGGAGCGCGTTTTACCCCATGTGACCTTTAGGAAGGCCAGCCGGTGTCCTTGAGGGAGCAGAGCAGAGGGGAGGAAAGGGGGGACGTGCCCCATCTGAGCTGACGGTCCCTGTGACAGAACTAAGTCAGGAAGAAGGACATGTGTTGGTTGGCAGCTGTGCTGTGTGTGTGTGGAGTTTACGTATGGAAGCGGGTCTGTGTGGGTCAAGGTCCCCTGCTCGGCCTCCGCTCTCAGGACGTGGGGCTTACTTACTATATTACACATCTTCTAGGTCATCAAATATCCTTCTGAGCATAACTTTAAAAAGATAGAGATTACGCTACACAATGCACATTATTCAGCCACCTCCTATGGTTGGGTGTTTAAGTTGTTGCCAATATTTTGTTATCATTAGCCAGATTGTGTTGAACATCTTTTCAACCTCGCTTAAATCCAGAATTATTTCCTTGGGGTAAAATCCTGTAAATTGAGTTGCTGAGTCATTGGGATTAGGCCATTATTAAGGCTTTCCATATATTGTAAAATTGCTTTTTCAGAAAGATGATACCAATTTCCATCCCTTCCGCTATCAAAGCGCATTCCCCCCACTTTCTGGCACGAGGTTTCCCATCACTCTGACCTGCTCTTTGGATGAACTTGTTCTGACCACTGTCTTGAGTGAACCGCAGGTTAGAGCTAAGCGTTTCCCCACTGTGTCCTTCGTAAAAACCGGTGCCCGCATGTTCAGTCTGATCACGGAACCTGTGCTCACGTGTCTCCCAGATCCTGGCTTTCTGTGGCCATTCTGTTCCTCTCCATCCACACACAATGTCTCTCATCAGATCTCTAAATGCTCTTATGTGAAAACAAAGGCCATTTCTAGTAGGTAGGGGTGGAAATTCCAAATATGGTTCTACGAAGCCGGGCAGTTTGCATTGTGAAACTCTCGGCTGGGAAAGTGAGCAGGAGCAAGAGGAACGCCCTAGCCGATGTGGCTCAGTGGACAGGGTGTCGGCTTGTGGACTGAAGGGTCTCGGTCAAGGGCACATGCCTGGGATGTGGCTTGGTCTCCAGTGAGGGCATGCAGGAGGCAGCCGATCAGTGATTCCCTCTCACTCATCATTGATGTTTCCATCTCTCTCCCTCTCCCTTGCTCTCTGAAATCAATATACATACAGAGAGAGAGAGAGAGAGAGAGAGAGAGAGAGAGAGAGAGAGAGAGAGAACAAAACAATATCAGAGTAAAGAGACAGCAGACTTCTTGGGTTTCAAGAGATAAGACTGATGCAGTCCAGTGAAGACTAAATATCCCAGCCACACGGTTATATGGAGAGGGCTTGGAAGAGAGCTTATTGAAATGTGTGCCCGGGAAGGGAGGGAGGAAAGAAGAAGGAAGGAAAGAAGGAAGAGAGGGAGGGAGGGAGGAAAGGGGGGGGGGGAGGGAAGGAAAGAAGGATGGAGGGGGTGGGGGAACTCAGGCTGTGTGAGCCGTGGCAGGGCCTTGTTCTAATGAACAGCTCTCTCCCTAAGGAATGCCCCGAAGCCGGGTCCGAGCCGGGGGTTCAGACAATGCGATGCCCTGAACGTAACTGCCCTCCTGGCGATGCGAGCACAGACGAAGCTATGATCCCCGCCCGGCTTCTCCCCGGAAACCCTGGGCCTGGGTAATGAGCGGAAAGGTGCCATCTAGACAAGCGGTGCGGGCAGAGGGCCGTTATCCGCTGGAGGCTGCCGCTGCCTCCGGTCGGCCGGAGAGGAAACGAGGCCCGGATGCTCCCGGACGCCGATCTTTAGCACATTGATCTGCCGGCTCCGGAAAAGGAGCCGCGTGCCAATACGTGGCTTTAGTTAAGAAGTGAGGGTCCGAGAAGAGACGGCGGGGCGTGCTGGGATGCGTTGGGGCAGCAGGTTTATAGAAAATAGGATCGAGAGCTTCTGGGAGAAATTGATGTCCGGTCAGGACACAGGAGCATCAAACAGCGTGAGCCGTACGATCAACAGACTGGGGGGTCCGCTGGGCAGCGCCCCCTTCCTCCTGCCTTTTTATCTGCGCAGAATAAAACACGGCAGCAATCAACCGGAACTTTTAAGAAAAGCTCATCTAAAAACAGCAAGTGGAATGAATAATTTAAAACGCTGGGATCCAGCAAAGTATGACTTTGTAACTTATGACTTTATGCTTAATTATAATGATCAATTACGGAAATCTGCATATGAAAATTAAAAATAGGGAGTCCTGCGTGATAAAACCAAGAAGAAAAGTAAAGAGAAGAGGCAATGATGTAAAATTAAAATAATCCTTAATTCTGAAGATGAAAACGGTCCCTGAACATACTTAAATTACTTCTTGGTCTTGCAGTCTTATGTTATTCTTTCATAAGAAGAAATTGTAAGAATTTTTCTTTAGACTAAGAGAAAATGCTGCTGAAACACATTATCTGAACGTCTGTAATATAACGTTCTAATCGCTTGGAGATGTACAAAATGATTTCTTCCTTAAAAAAAAAAAAATGGAAAGTTGAAAGTTGCTCTTGAACACAATTTCAAATCGATTGCATGAATGTGCATGTGGTGTAATAATTCAGAATTCTGTTTTAATTAATGACAAAAAGACCGACTCTAATATCATTCCTCAATACACACGATTATTAAAATTTTTGTATATTCCTTTCTACCATTTTTATTTGAACTAATGTTTATTAAATAGTTACCATGGGGTACATAAAATTGTGTGTCTTTTTTTTTTCATTTAAGAGCATAACAGAAGTATTTTTTTTCCTCTGTTACTAACAGACAGCTCCCAAATATACTCTCATGTGCCCTCATTCTTTATGGTCTTCGCTGGGCATGTGAGCTGCATGATAGAAGGTATGCTACAGACCCCACTGTGAGGAACATGCAGAGGCAGATGGTGGACGGCCTTTGTAGGTGGATTTTGCAGAAATGCCAGCAGTGCTTCTCCTTCGGGTGCCCGTGGCCTCCTGCCCTCCTGCCCTCGTGCCCTCCTGCCCTCCTGGCAGGTAACTGAGGGCTCTCCCATGTTGATGTGGAGCTCAGCCACGTGACCTGCTTGGCAAACAGGACCTCAGCCACCCTGCCTGCACCGTAGCCCTTCCTCCCTTGCTCTCCTGGGAGCTCGTCTCCATCTCCCCAGGCAGGGCTGGCTGGCTGGGTGAGGAGACGCACGGCCAGTTACTCCCATCCCTTCTGCAGGCCTGGCCACTGCCAGACAGCCCCAGTCGCCCAGCACCAGCCCTCACCCCCGAGCAAGGTGTTCAGAGAGCCTGGCAGAAAGGGGCAGCACCAGCCCAGACAGAAGGCACACCCGTGACCCACAGAATCTTGAGCTAGTGCATGGCCGTTAGTTGAAGCCACTTCGCTTTGGAGGCGTCTGTCGCACAACGAAAGCTGACTGATGCAGCCGCGTTCTGTGGCCCCTGTGCTCCGTTCCCAGCAATGAGTTGAAGAAGCCAAAGGGCAAGCACACCGGCGAGTCTTCAGTTCCCATCCACTGACGATCACCTGTCATGGCCAACAGTCCTCCCCGGTTCCCAGCCCCCACGATGGACTGGCCACTCGGAGCGGTTCCTACACCTCCCAAGACTTCTCCTCAGGGATCGGAAGGAGGTCCCTAGATGCCGGCGGGCTGCAGGAGGACCCCGGCCCAGGAGAACCCTGGCCACTCGGAATTTGGACCTCCACCCTGGCGGAGACAGGGGTCCCAGGCCCCAAACACGGAAGGTTTCCTGGGCCAGCCGCCCTCCCTGTCAGGCCCACGGAGACCCACTCTGGGGGAAAGCCCTTCTCTGGCTTCCATGACTCATCCACTCAGAGGTTTTGCTTGGCGTGAACCCACTAATGCAGCGGGTGGGGGAGGGGGCAGCAAGAAAATGGCTTCCGGCTGCAGGAGGCTTACCCTTCCCAGGGAGAGAAGAACTGTGTAGCCCCCAGGCCCTGGCAGCAAAGCCAAGACTTCCTGTTAAATGCATCTGGAACCCCACTCTGCCGACCGCCAGCCAGCCCCTCCCTTCACCCTAACGTCATTGCTCTGGGCTTCGGTAGCCACGGAAACGTGGTTTAAACACACTGATCTTCACATTGATTACATGTTGAGATGATAATATCGTGGATATATTGAGTTAAATAAGATAGATTATTACAATTAATTTCACCTGTCTCTCTTCCTTTTATTAATGTTGTTACCTGAAAGAACGAAATGCATGGCTCTTATTTGTGGCTCACCTCACATTTCTGTTGGGTGTTGTTGCCCTAGATCAGTAGTCTGCAAGCCGCGGCTCTTTGGCCCCTTGAGTGTGGCTCTTCCACAAAACACCACGGCCTGGGAGAGTCTATGTTGAAGAAGTGGCGTTGGAAGTTTAAGTTTAAAAAATTCAGCTCTCAGAAGAAATTCAATCGTACTGTTGGTATTTGGCTCTGTTGGCTCATGAGTTTGCTGACCGCTGGGCTAAATATCTTCCAACCTGGATGGCAGGGCGCTGCTTCAAACAGAGCAGGAGAGACATGAACTGAATGAAGCTCATTACCATTTGGACAAAGGTGAAGACTCACATCAGAAACCAGGGTTGGGTCAAAGTGTGGAGGTGGAGTTCTCCCTTTGACCTGGGAACTGGGAGGATGAGCTGAGTCTTCAGTCAGTGGCTTAGGATTATCACAGGAACACAGGGCCTCGGGCCCATATCCCGCCTCCTTCCTCTGACCTCATCCTGGCCATGGCTTGTCAATCCACTACCTACCCTCAGCTCACCCACTGCAGCGAGTCTTCAGACTGGGAAAGGAGGCTGGACTAAATCATAAGCATAATACAACAAGTAAGGGCCATAACATTCACAATTTTGTGTCAAGTTTAGGAAAAAGCTCTTATACCATTGGGATAGTTGGTCTGTATCTGGTATGAAAGTATTTTAATTTTAAGAGAATTTAGCATGTTAGGGGTTGTGACGGGTTATTAAGCTTTGTAATTCCAACTTAAATGCCCAATTAATTTTAGAATTTTTTAGAGGAATTTTTTTTGAAAACTTGTAAATATTGTTGGAATTTTTCAGAGAACTTGTTTATATTTAATCACTTGTTTTAATACGTTGGCAAACTCGGTGGGGTAGATTTATAAGATCTGTGCTATGTTCTAAACTTGCTCTGTCAGGCAGTCAGCGCTCTATAAAAGAAAATGCATCCTATTAAGCATATCAGTGCATTTGTACGTGTTCGAGGAATTTAATTAAATTATATGTGTAAACAGGACTGGTGATTTGAGGACGTCTGGTTTTTCCAAGTTGAGTTAATTAAAGAACTATTCTTTTTTTAAAAAAGTGTAATTATTTGCTCTTATTTTAATAGATTTTCACATAGAACACAAGATTTATAAGTCAAAATTAAAAACGTAATAAAGCAGATTTAATATTTTTACATTGCTATAAATTATTCATTTAACACGCTAGTATTAAGAGCGGTTTCTCCTCTGCACAAAGGCCCACTCAGGAGCCGGTGAGCATGCTCTGCAGCGAGGAAGGCCCGCTCCCAGGGCGTGTCCATCAGAGAACTAAAGAGCCGCTCTGAGCGAGCGGCACAGAGGCCACAGCGACTCCCTCTTCCGGGCCGTGGCCGTGGGCGTGGCCTGACCCCGGGGCCTCTCTCCACCGGGAAGCACCCTCTTGGGCAGAGGCCTCAGAAAAAACGCCTTCACATTGGACTGGGCCCGTGGTCGGCAAACTCATTCATCACCAGAGCCAAATACCCACAGCACAACAATTGACATTTCTTTGGAGAGCTACATTTTTTTTTAGAAATTTTTATTGTTCATATTATTACAAATGTTCCTTCCCCACCCCTCCATTGCTCTCCTCCACCAGGTTCCCACCCCACCCTCTGCCCTTTCCCCACCCCCCATTGTCCTCATCCATAGGTGCACAGTTTATGTTCAGTCTCTTCCCCCATCCCCCTCTCCCCTTTTCCCCAAGAATCGTCAGTTCACTCCCCTTCCATACCTCTGATTCTATTATATTCAACAGTTAATATTGTTCATCAGATTTTTTTTTAATTTCCTTGGTTTTTAGATTCACTTGTTGATAGTTACTTATTTGTTGTTCATAATTTTTTTCTTTATTTACTTTCTCTTCTGAAAGAACCCCCTTCAGCAATTCATATAATTCTGGTTTGGTGGTGATGAACTCCTTTAGCTTTTTTTTATTAGTGAAGCTCTTTATCTGACCTTCGATTCTGAGTGATAGCTTTGCTGGATAGATTATCTTTGGCTGTAGGTTCTTACTATTCATCACCTTGAATATTTCTTGCCATTCCCGTCTGGCCTGCATGGTTTCTGTTGAGAAATCAGCTGACAATCGTATAGGTGCTCCTTTATAGGTAACTACCTGCTTTGCTCTTGCTGCTTTTAATATTCTCTCTTTGTATTTTGCTCTTGGAATTTTAATTATGATTTGTCTTGGTGTGGTCCTCTTTGGATTTCTTTTGTTTGGAGTTCTGTGCGCTTCCTGGACTTGTAAGTCTAATTCTTTCACCAGGTGGGGGAAGTTTTCTGTCACTATTTCTTTCAGTATGTTTTTGATATCTTGCTCTCTCTCATCTTCTGGGACCCCCATAATTCTGATGTTCGTTCGCTTGAAGTTGTCCCAGAGGTTTCTTACATTATCTTCAATTTTCTGGATTCTCTTGCCTTCTAGCTTCTTCGGAGGAGTGTCTTCTGGCTCTTTATGTTCCAAAATTTTGACTTGATTCTTGCGATCTTCCATTCTGTTTTTAGGACTCTGTATAATATTTTTTATTTCAGACAATGTATTCTTTATTTCTTGTTGATCCCTTATTATTTCTTGTTGATTCCTTATTAATTCTAGTTGATCCCTTTTCATATCCTCATAGGTCTTATCGATCTTTTCTAGGAAGTTCTTGAAAAACCTTATAAGGGTAAATTTGAACTTTATATCCAGTCGCTTTTTGTCCTCCATTTCTTTCGTTTGTGATCTATTTTGATGTCTCTGCATTTTTGCAGCTTCTCTGATGGGGCGGGGTTTCAGGGTGGAGCTTGCAGCCTTGGCTTCAGTCAGCCCTGCCCTATGTGGTTCCTGAGTCTCAGTAATCCCCAAGGTCCTTCAGTACTCGCTGCAAGCACCTCTGAGAGAAAGGTGCCCTCAATTTTCGCCTGCTACCAAATAGTCTAGGCTCTCCCCCAATGAGCCCGGAACTGGGGTTCATTCAGTTGGGAGTGTGGTTGGAGGTGACGTTCAGAGCAGTCCGGAGCCCCTGTCTCCTTCCTGCCAGGGCAATCCTGCGGCACAGCCAACCGTCCCTTCTCTGCGCACACTGTGTGCGCCTCCGGGACCCCCTTTCGCCGCTCCCCTGGGGCTCCGCCTTACAGCCCAGCTTCCTATGTTTGAGCCTGGGTCTCCGGGGTTTGGCCTAGAACTGGGGTTCAGAGCAGTCGGAACTGGGGCCCAGCACAGTCGGAGCTTTAATCTCCTTCCTGTTAGGGAACGCCAGGCAGGCACTCAGCCTCCCTCCTCTCCGGCTCCGCCCTCTCCTCGTGCTCCGAGTATCTCTGTACCTTAGGCTTTTACACCTCCTCCACTCTTCCTTCTGGTTTTCTCCTTGCTTCTCGTTGTAAAATTTCCAGTCAGTCGACTTTCCTGTAGTTCTGGGTAATGTCCATTTTATATTTTAGTTGTATTTTATTGAAATCGTTGTGTGTGGCTGCAGCTAGGTGTTTACCTGTGCAGCCATCTTGGATTCTCCGAGAGCCACATTTTTTAAACTTAAACTTCTTCTAACGCCACTTCTTCAAACTAGACTCGCCCAGGCCATGGTGTTTTCTGGAAGAACCACACTCAGGGGACCAAAGAGCCGCACGTGGCTCGTGAGCCACAATTTGCCGACCACTGGACTGGGCATAAAGGGGGGGTAGAAACTGGGCAAAGGTGACAGTGCAAGAAAGGAAGAACGGGAGGTGCTGGAGGGCGCGCCAGCCCCGAACAGAAAGGTATTTCCTTCCTAACAGCAGAACCCGAAAGCTGAGCCCAGGCCTCTGTGTGAGCACCCACTGAAGCTCAGGGGCTCTGTCTGCTTTGTTTGTGGGGAGAGAGCCGCAAAGCCCAGACAACGCCGTGCAGTGACTTCAGTGTGAGTCTCTCAATCCTTATAAATACCGGGCCCCTGTTTGGGTTGAATTTAAGTCAAGCGGTTCTTGGTGTTTTTGGAAGTGGGACCAAACTCTCATTTTCCATTCAAATTTGCGTTGTGTTGTTGGCTAAAAGACTGTTTAGGTGTGCTCCATCTTAGAAACACCATTTTAACTTGTAAGTTTCCCAGGTAAAGGCTTCCTTTCACCTTAAAAAGGTGGAGCGAGGGGAACGGAAGAGGACATTGGAAGAAAACAGACAGGAGTGCAGCTCACTATGACTCTCTCCTTCCATCATCCTCCCTCCTCTGTCACCTCACCCCATTCATGCTCCGGCCCTTTACTCCCAGTCCAAGAAGATTAATTGGAGAAGATATTCTCCAGGAAACTGTAAGTTGAAACAGCAAGGAGAAAGTCGCCACCCATCACAAGGGGAAATGCAAATATTGATGTTCTCCAGGAGGTGAGAAAGCTCTGGTCTGCACGTGAAAATTGAACAGCAGCTCCAATTTTAAATCGTATCTGTCCTTTGACGCAGAAGTATTACTTGCTTCTCAGAATCTATTCTACAGAAATTGTATATATATTTATAAAATAAAAGTCTCTGCAGATTTGTTCATTTGAAGACTTGCCATTGAACAAGACAATAATCCAGAAAACGAAAACGTGTTTGCGCTGTTTCCTGCCCTGTGTCCTGCCCAGCCACACCCCCTGCAGCCCCTTCCTCTCCCCTCCTAGCTCAGTCACTTTGGGTTACAGACTCCCATCACCTCCCACTGGGCCGGGGATAAATGACTTGTAATCCCCAATTATGTGTTTACTATCTGTCCCCACCAGCTCGGGGTTGTGAACGAGCGCGTTAGCAGCCGTGGCCGTCTTACAGCCAGCCACGCCGCCTTTCGTAAGCTCGCCAGCACGGGGCAGGCGCTCAGGGATGCTTCGTAAATGAATACACACATCGAGCTCCCAGGACGGGATCGCCCGGCAATCCTGCTTCTAGCGCCTCTGCCTGACACACTACAGCTTTTCGTCAGCGCTTGTAGAACCCAAGATCACAGTCTTTCCGAGCAACGGTCATGCCCAGCGGTGATCTGGCTCAAACGCTTACCTTTAGCGACGTTCTTCTGCCGAACGTTCCAAAACGCACTCTTACAAAGACTCCTCTCTAAGGTGGAGGGGAGCTGCTCTGGCTACAGCACAGGAGGAAGAGCCATGTCTGTTCTGCCTCTGGTTTTCAAGGCAGTGTCCCTGCCCCTACACACACACACACACGCACACGCATACGCACACGCACTTCACACGGTTCCTCAGAAACATTGGACTCTCGATGGCACTTTGGAAACCATAGGACTGGATTAATATCACTATGTTAAAAGCATCTGGAAACCAATGAGAAAGATGACAAATTAGCCAACAGGGAAAGAAGTATGTGATGGAAGAAGATATTCCAATGGCCAATAAAGAATGTAAAGGTGCCTGTGTCCTGCCAGCCACGCCCTGGCTTCTCTGTTAATCAGGAAACTGTGAGTTGAAACAGTAAGTAAGGAGAAGGACTTCACCATCACACACATAAAATGCAGATATTGATGTTTTCCAGAAGGCGAGAAAGCCCTGTTGTGGAAGTGAAAATTGAGCACTCCAATTTTAAATCGTATTTGTCCTTTTGACGCAGAAATATTACTTCTCAGAACCTACAGATTTCCAAATGTGCGTGGAGAGAAACTTCCTTGAACATGTCTTCGTGCGTTGTTTTTTAATAAAGAGAAATTGGAAACTGCCTCAATGCCTATCAATAGGAAATGTAGATAAATTATAACATTCCTACTCCGGAGCCCCATGAAATCGTTTCTAAATGGTCAACAACAGCAATGACAACAAAAGGAAGAAGCCAATGTCACAGGCTGCCAGGCTGGAGGCTTTAAGGGGCACCAAGACGCAGGGAACAGCCTGTTCTAAGCGCTGGCACATCTTCCCTCCACAGACACAGGAAGACCAGCTCAGAGGAACGGGGAGCCGGGAGGGGTACTCCTGGCTGAGAGCATCACCAAGCAGGAGGGGCCCGGGGGCTCCTGGCTCTCTCCAGCTGGAGGGGGAACCCCAGAGACACTGCTCAGAGGAAGGAGAACGTCCCTCCGCTGAGAGGGCCCGGGCCGCTGTGACCGTGATGTCCGGTCCCAGGGGAGGAGCAGGGGAGGAGGGGCAGGTGCCTGGCTCTGACGGAGGAAGTGGAGGCGCACTGGCTGTGGGGGTGCCCGCGCTGCCGGGGTTTCTGGGAGCAGAGACCTGGGTGGTTCCCAGGCCCAGGTGTGGGCCGCTGGGGAGCCTCGGCCAGCCTGATGGCCGACCGGGCCAGCGGCGAGGGGGGCCGGCCCCGCAGAGGGGAGCAGGAGGAGCCGTGTTTGTGGGGAACACACTCTGGAAAGCAGCCAGCTGGAAGCCCGTCCATCACTTTTCAAGAGAAACGCCGGTGGGAAGTCCCTCGTGGCCAGGGGCAGCCCGGAGCCCGTGCAGCTCTTGGTGAGAAAGAGGCCATGGTTGGGAGCTGCCGGTCCCAGCACAGAGCCGCCCCGCGGAGCATGGCCTGCGCCTCCGGGCAGCGGCTCCCGGTCCCGCCTGGATGTCAGGGACCCGGGGCGCAGCGAGGGGAGGAGGGGAGGTGGGGAAAGGGTGGGGACAGACCAGGCTGAGCCCTCCCCCAGCAGGGGGCGTCCCACCAGGTCCTGCTGACCGGGGAGAGGCGGGCTGTGCTGTCCTAGCAAACGGTCGGAGTTTTGTTCCTGGACTTGTCACCTCTGACCGGCGCTGTGCTTACACCCTAACGTGCCTTCAGGACGGTTCGCTGCTGACGATGGTGAGGCGCCCCCACTGGAGGGTCCAAGCGGCCAGGACGCCGTGAGGACTGTTTTCGGGGTGCTGATGCTCAGTCATCCCGGGCTGCCCTCGCAAAACGCCTGCTGAGCAGTCACGGCGCTGTAGCCGGTGATGGAGACAGGGAGACGCCAGGTGAACAAAGCAAATGCAGGGCATCGGGATCCCATCTAAGTTACCGACAAACAACGGAATGAGTGTGTGAGTGTGTGTGTGTGTGTGAGAGAGAGAGAGAGAGAGAGAGAGAGAGAGAGAGAGAGAGAGAGAAATGAACCTTCTTCTGCCCTATTTCCAGGGTCACCCCAGATTCTAGACTCCGCTTCTGAGTGGGGTGTAGGTGCAGGCTGGGGGGGGGGGGGGGGAGGGGAGAGTGAGTGAGTGAGTGGTTGTGTTTGTTGTGGCGGGACCTGAGCTGGAGCCAGAGACAGAAAGAGGCTGAGCCACGGCCCTGCGCTGAGGGCAGCCCCTTCCAGAAGGAAGACAGCCGCGGTCCTAGAAACCAGAAGCAGAGACCCAGAAGGAAACTTGTTTTCAAGAAGGAGTCCCAGGCCAGCCTCCGTTTGCCACCCCGGGAAGCACAGTGCGAGCACCGGTCTCTCAGCCCGTCCACCCCTCCGGGAGCGGCCGGAGCCCGGGCAGCGCTGGCGTCTCGGTGGCTGCAGCGTGCCCTCCCGGCTGGAGCTAACGGGGGGCGGGCGGCCCCGAGCCTCTGGCCTGAGTGTCTGTGTCCTCCAGAACATAGGGAACTGAGGACAGCTACGGTCACCCAGACAGCACACACACACACACACACACAGAGACACTCACACACAGAGACATAGACACACACACACACAGACACACACACAGACACACACTCACACACACACAGACACTCATACACAGAGACACACACTCACACACAGACACACACACACAGACACTTACACACACATGCAGACACTCACACACAGACACTCACACACAGAGACACACACACACAGAGACACACAGAGACACACACACAGAGACACACAGACAGACACACACACACAGAGACACACACACAGACACACACACACAGACACATACACACACACACACACTCACACACACACGAGGGCTCTGGGCGGGGAGGCCCGCGGCGCCGGAGGAGGAGGCCGTCCCGTCCGCGGTGGCCGCTCAGGCCCTCACGTGGCCCCGGCAGAGCTGACCGGCGCCATCGGAAGCCGTTGGGGCTGCAGCGCGCCCTGCGCTCCCCTCCTGCTTCTCCAGCGACTGAAGCTGCTGGACGTGCACCCGCACCCGCAGCAGGAGGCCCGGGCGGCGGGCGGCGGAGTCGCAGACAGACCGGGCGTGAGGCTGGGCAGGTCCCCGGCCGCTCGCCGCCTCCCGCTGAGAGACGCCGAGGCCTGAGCCGTTCCTGGCCGCGGGCGGCGGGGTGACTGGGGTGACTGGTGTGACTGGTTGAGTCCCTCACAGCCCAGCAGCCGCAGGCCGCCGCGGGGAGCTGGGACCTGACCCATGTCTCCCTGGGCTCCCCGCGGCCACGGCGGAACGTAAGGCACCAGCTTTCATTGGCTGGTAAAGGGAAGGCTGTCCTTTACCAAGATTCCTCGTGGTTTTTGAGGAG
>OY882864.1:84729619-84962119 GCA_963693515.1 Pipistrellus nathusii | reverse complement strand
CCGGCTGCTGCCACGGGGCCTGGCAGGAGGGGACCCGTGGCTGTGCAGGTGCCAGGCCCGCAGCCCGTCCAGCACAAGCTGCTCTGTCCAGGTGACCGTTCTCCGAAGTCAACAGCTACTCTGGGCTTGAATGCCACTGGCTATTTGTGTTTTAAAATATTATTTATCATTTCCTTTGCTTTTCTTAAAAAATAAATAAATAAATAAATAATTTTATATATATATATATATATACACATATACATATACATATACATATACATATATATATATATATATATATATATATATATATATATATAGTATCCTGGGAAGTAAATTTTAATCTTAGTCAGAAAGGGCTTTATGTCATAGTTATATTAACAATCCTATCTAATAAAAGAGTAATATACAAATTGACCATCACTCCAACTCACAAGATGGTTGCCCCCATATAGTCAAAGATGGCTGCTCCCATGTGGACACAAGATGGCCACCACAAGATGGCCAGCAGGGGAGGGCAGTTGGGAGGTACTAGGCCTGCAAGAGAGGGCAGTTGGGGGCAATAAAACCTGCAGGGAAGGGCAGTTAGGAGTGACCAGGCCAGCAGAGGAGGGAAGTTGGGAGCAAATAGGCTGGCAGGGGAGCAGTTAAACATCAATCAGACTGGCATGGGAGTGGTTAGGGGGTGATCAGGCTGGCAGGCAGAAGCGGTTAGGGGCAATCAGGAAGGCAGGCAGGTGAGCAGTTGGGAGCCAGCAGTCCTGGATTGTGAGAGGGGTCCCAGATTGGAGAAGGTGCAAGCTGGATTGAGGGACACACACCCCGTGCACAAATTTCATGCACCGGGCCTCTAGTCTATACTAATAAAAGAGTAATTTGCTAATCAGACCGATAGCTGAACAACCTCCGGACAACACTGGGGCTGTGAGGGCTGAGGCAAGCCACTGCGGCTCCAAGGGCCGAGCCGCTTGCATGAATTCCGTGCACCCGGGCCTCTGGTATAATAATAACAGCATTTGTATTGTCCAAGAGACTCCCTCCTTAGCTCCACAATAAAAATCTGTTTTCGAGAAGAGACATGATTCCTGAAATGACAGTTCTGTTTCCGTTTTTACTGCCGTAGAGGAGAAAGGAAGTTGATTCCCAAGACCTCACTGCGCTTCTGGGGGTGGGGAGGGGCGTAGAAGAGGGTGAAGGGGGTCAGATAAATGGGGCCGAGAAGACTTGTCTGGGCTGGGCACACAATGCAATACACAGATGATGTATCATAGAAACGCACACTTGTAACACTATGATTTCATTAACTAAGTAGAGGCCATTATTTATATATATATATATATATATATATATATATATATATATATATATATATATATATATATATATAAAATTGATTTTTTTACAGAGAGGAAGGGAGAGAGAAAGAGGGACAGAGAGCTAGAAACATCAACCAGCCGCCTCCTGCACACCCCCCACCGGGGATGTACCTGCAACCAAGGCACATGCCCTGGAACAAAATCGAACCTGGGACCTTTCAGTTTGCAGACCAATGCTCTATCCACTGAGCCAAACCGGTTTCGGCAGTAGAGGCCATTATTAACGAATTTGTGCACTAGTGTGTTCCCTCAGCCTGCCCTGCAAGATCAGGCCTAAACCGGCTCTCTGACATCCCCTAAGGGGTCCCGGATTGTGAGAAGACGCAGGCCAGGCCAAGGGACTTCACTGGTGCATGATCAGGGCCGGGGAGGGACCACAGGAGGACTCCAGCACATGTCCAGCCCCATCTCACCTAGTCCCAATTGGGGCCAATCAGGGCCAGCTGCCCGGGGAGGGATGCAGGAAGTTGGACAACCAAGAAGGGACTGCAGGAGGGCTCCAGGGCATGTCAGACCCGTCTCCCTCAGGCCCAATTGGCCAGACCCCAGCAGCAAGCTAACCTACTGGTTGGAACATCTGCCCCTGGTGGTCAGTACATATCATAGCAATTGGTCAACTGGTCTACTGTCTGCCCTCTGGTGGTCAGTGCACATAATAATGACTGGTCGACCGGTCAACTGTCTGCCCCCTGGTGGCATGTCATAGCAAAGGGTTGAGCAACCTTAGTGTATCATTAGCATATTATGCTTTGATTGCTTGAACAGTCAACCAGTTGACTGGACACTTAGCATATTAGGATTTTATTATATAGGATATCACCCCAATAAACTTAATAAAAGTGGGGAAAAGATTCCAAAAAATGTAATGGGTGATTTTTAAAATCCTACACTGCTGTGTGTGGACAGTGGATCTGACAGAGCAGAATGTATGGACTCCCCAAAATAAAGACACCCTGGAGCAGAGTAGTCTTGCAGTGTTTCCCAAACTTTTGACATATGTGTACCCCTTCTATAATTTTCATAACACTGAGTACCTCTCGTACTCATGAGAACGTAGAATTAGGCGCAGCTAAGCACGGTGCAGTGCATATCCCACCAAACTCCGGTGCAATGCGTACCCCCACCAAACTCTTCCCGTACCCCTGGGGGTACATGTACCACACTTGAGGAAACACTGGAATAAAGAGACAAAGCATCCCAGACAGCGATGGGCCAGCTGTCCCTCAATAAGGCTTCGCGTTGACGGCACATCTGCTGGACCTTTCCGGTAAATGGACTCAATTATCTACTAACCTCTCCTGGACCTTTCCCGAGCAGCTTTTCACTCCTATCTGTTACTTAAGACAAAGTGAGACAAATAGCCCAACCGGAGAAAAACACTCTACAAGAACACTCACTAAAACTAAGGACTTAGAACTTTTCTCTTAAAAATGAATCTCACATTTTTCACCTCGTGGCTTTGTTCATTTACTATTTTTATTTAAGAACAGAGTGTACACTGAGCGGCCAGATTATTATGATCTCTGAAAGCATAATAATATAGCCCCTCAGTGTATATCCTATATAATAAAAGGCTAATATGCAAATTGTCCCCTCGACCAGGAATTCAACCAGCAGGCAGACCAGCCAACCGCCTATGTCCCCTTTCCCTGGCCAGGCTGGCCGGATCTCACCTATGCACAAATTCATGCACCAGGCCTCTAATATGTACACACTGAGTGGCCAGATGATTATGCGTTCAGAGACCATAAGCATTTGGCCACTGAGTGTATAGAATCTGAACAATATGCAAGTGGCTCAGAAACCGCACATTTAAATTCATAGGTTCAATCTCTTCAGGGTTTCACATATTTAAAGCTCACATATGTCAACAAATCTTGAATTCACAGGTTTTTAGAGCAATAAGAATTTTCCAGCTCCTCCAAAATGAATAGTTTAAACTTTTAAAGATATATAAACAAACCCAAATTGAGAGATATTCTACAAAACAACTGGCTTATACTCTTCCAAAATGCCAAGACTGTGACAGAGACAGACTGGAGATTGTTCCAGATTGAAGGAGACTTGACAGTTGAATGCAATGTGTCACCTTTTACCATAAAACATATTTCGGGTAAAATCAGCAATTTAAATAACGTAGATAATATTATTATATCAATGCTAATTTTCTGAGTGTGGTGATTGCATTGGGGTTATGTAAAAGAATGCCCTTGCTTTAGGAAACATACATGGACATATTTTAGAAATAGGGGCATCATGTCTGTAGCTTACTCTTCAAAAGGCAGTTCAGATAAACTAACATAATGCCTATATACATTATACACACATACACACAGAACGGGGAAGCATAAAGCAACATGGCGCAATGTAAAAATCTGGAGAATACAACAGAAGGGCGTCCGGGAACTCTTTGTACTGTGCTCGCCAGGCCTCCGTAACTCTGACACTTCTGAAACTATGTCAAAATAAAAATAAAATAAAATTATTTTTAAGTAGAAAAGATATAAAATTAAACTTTTGCTATACACATGCCTATATGGCCCTTGGCATTATTTAATTAGAGGAACATGGTAAAGGGTCAAGGCCTCACTAGGGTGTTTTGCTCTAAAAATATGCATGAGGGAGCACTATTTTCCACGAAGGAAATGTCTGACAATGAGAGGTGGTAGAAAAGCCAGGATCATTACATTCACAGCTGGATACCCGGGAAGAGATTCTAGAATATGGACAGGTTTCCACTGGGCTAGCAATAAGTTGTTATAAAAGCCGAGGATTACTTATTTCAGAAAAGGGGGGGGGAGTTAGTATCAAAGGAAAGAATTACCCACTCCATCCACCCCAAATATCAGAACCTTTGAAAAGAGAAGCTATTTCCCCACTCCATACAATGCCAAACACAGAGGAAGCTGGTGGAGAGGAAACCGGTGGAGAGGAAGTTGGTGGGAATGGCGGTAGCAGTGCCCCTCACTGATAGAAGCCCCCGCACAGACAGGCCTCCGTCGGGTCCCAGACGTGGGCTCTTGGGTAATTGCTTTCACAGGTGGTTTTCCAGGCGCACATAAGAGTTCCCAGCCTCCTCTGTAGCCCTCAGTGGGTCCCTCCTGAAAGATGAGGTTCACTCTCCCTTCCTTTAACTCCAAACCATAGAACAGAGAAAAATAATCGTGCGGATGAATATGTTTGGGACAGAAAGTCAAGTAACGGCCCTAGACCGCCTGTAAATCCTGTGGCAAAGCCGGGAGAGCCTGCATCACCTTCATCTCGGCGATTCGGTCGGAAACGTGACGGCTTCTTTACGGTCTTATTAAATGGACTATGACGTTGGACAGTAAGATCACACAGGTTTCACCTGTGCAATTCAACGACTCGAACACTGGGTGGCCACCGCCCAAAGCCAAATCGTCTCCTGTCACCTGATATCAGACCCCTTCCGCCCGTCACTGCCCCTGTCCTCCGGTGACAGCCAAACTATTGCCTATGAGCTTGTGTCTGTTCTTGTTTGCTTGTTTGTTGTTTTCAGTTTCATATCCCACATAAGAGTCCGTAATGTTTTCTGACTTATTTCACTCAGCCGCAGTGTTCTCAAGGTCCATGCGTGCTGTCACAGTGGCAGTATTTCATCCCTTCTCATGGCTGAGCGGTAATCCAGTGTGTGTATGGACGACAGCTTCTCTATCCAGTCCTCTATTGAAGGACACATGATTGTCCCCATGTCGTGGCCACTGTGAATAAATGCTGCAATGAAAACAGGGATGAATATATCCTCGCAAGTGAATGTTTTTGAATGTTTCAGGTAGATACCCAGAAGAAGGATTTCTGGGTCATACGGTTTTTTTAATTGTCCCAGTTGTTGCATTAATGTCTAGAGGAATGGGTTGGTCTCCTCACCCTCTCAGATAAAGTTCTCCAGACTGAAACAAGAGCGCATCATAAAATAGGAATAATATGGCCACGTTACCAAGTCTATATCTTTTTTTTTTAATTTTAGTAAAATCCCAAAGTGCTTCATTTTCTAATCTAAACATTCTATTGACATAAGTATTTGCATTTCATTTAATGAAAACAAAAACTCCTCAGTAGAGAACAAAGCAGCGTGAAACGTGAGCTCCCTTGGTCTCTGGTTTAGTCTCACTGGGGGTCTCTGGAGGCCGCGGGAGCGTCATGACCTGTCTGCATGCTCGGACACGGGCTTACATCTTGGAATTCCCATCCCAGGAATAGGAAGCGCTTTCCTTCTGGTCTGACTGTGTTTTCCTTGCTCCAGGAGAACGCTGCTCACACTCGGCCTGACGCTATGGCTTCAACTCTTTGAGTTCTAGAAGCCCGAGGAGGCCAGAGCAGTTCTTGTAGAGACGAAAAGTGTGTGTTTTCACCCTCACATGACTCGGCTGTGGCTAACGCGACCCGCAGTCTCTTTAAAGAGACTCACCCACCAGGTGGTTCGGATTTTCACCTGAGGAAGTGCGGTCTGTAACCCAAAACGAGACCACCTGTCCTCTGGAAACACAGGCAGCCACTCCTTCAGCTCGGACTCTTCAACTCACATCAAGAACGAAATACAATTATTGCTTGATTTTGCAATACCCTTTCTACACTTCATAAAAGGAACCTCTTTGTGTATCAGTAAGTTGATGTTTTAAGTAAAACTGTGCATTTGATGCTGAAACCGGTTTGGCTCAGTGGATAGAGTCAGTCTGCGGACTGAAAGGTCCCGGGTTCGATTCCGGTCAAGGGCATGTGCCTTGGTTGCGGGCACATCCCCAGTAGGGGGTGTGCAAGAGGCAACTGATGGATGTTTCTCTCATCGATGTTTCTGACTCTCTATCCCTCTCTCTTCCTCTCTGTGAAAAATCAATAAAATATATTTTAAAAAAAAAACTGCATTTGAGCAAATATGGCCATTAGTCATGAGCACCTGTATTTGTCCCCCACTCCTGTATTCTTCCCTCCTCTCCGTGAAGCTGGCGCCGTCTGGAGCCAGCTCACCCCATCTCTTTGGGTGAAAATTGGTGCAGGTTCCCTAGGTGTCAGGACACACGTAGGTACAGAAGTTCTGGCGGCGAGTCTGGTCCCCAGTCTCCGTTCATTAATGAAACGCTCACCCCTCGCCACCTGTCCAGTTTCCCAACTGCTTGAAGGTAAGTGTCCTTCCCTTCGGCAGCAAGGCCTGGTTGGGCTGGGTGGCAGCGGAGGCAGAAGCGAGCGGATTGCCATCCCCATTTACTCTCCAGCACTAGCCCTCCCTCCCTCACACCCAGCCCTCCGGCCTCAAGGCTGCAGGGGTGCGAGGAGCAGGCACAGACTCTATGGCATGGAACTGGCCCCGGCCCGGCACGGTGCTATTCCTGGTTCCATCACGCTGCTTGCAGTTCTTAGGCCCTGAAGTTTAATAAATACTTGCTGGATGATTGCATTCATCTCCTGCTCCATGGAAAAACAGATGCATGCTTCCAGAAAAATATATTCAACTAGAGGCCCAGTGCAGAAATTCATGCACCAGTGGGGTCCCTCAGCCTGGCCTGTGGGATTGGGCCAAAACCGGCTCTCCGACATCCCCCAAAGGACCCTGGGTTGCGAGAGGGCACAGGCCAGGCCAGGGGACCCCACAGATGCACAGTTGGGCCCAAGGAGGGAATCGGGAGATTGGCCAGTCAGAGAGGGACCACGGGAGGACTCCAAGGCACGTCTGGCCTGTCTCACTCAGTCCCGATTGGCTGGACCCCAGCAGTAAGCTAACCTATCGTTGGAGTGTCTGCCCCCTGGTGGCCAGTGCATGCCATGAGTTGAGCAGCCCTCACATATCATTAGCATATTACACTTAAATTGTTTGAACGGCCAACCAATACTAAAACGTAACACTTAGCATATTAGGCTTTTATTAACCTGGTAACTGGGGAGTTCCCTTTTTAATGACGCAACCTGTAACGGGCGCGTACTCTTTCACTAGGACGTGTCAGCACGTCACGCCCGGAGGACGTAATTTCACATTATTATTACTCTTTATTTATACTTAATTAAAATAAATGATTTTTTTTCATTTATTTATATATAAAGCACAAAGGAAAATACAAAATTACCAAAAAAATAGAAAAGAACACCAACAAAAAAATGGAAACATCGAATTAAAAAATTATAAATTTGACAAACAATTATAAAGATTACAAAAAATATATACCGTCCCTCTCAAGGCGCAACATATATTTCCAGGATGTATTCACGCGTCCTGCCCGTTCCCGATATTGTTTACGTTTGACGTATTTTATAGGCCCGCTCGGTTGATAGGTTAATAGGATTCCATCATTACCGTTGTCCATTGCTTCCCCAAGCCTCGGCCTTGGGGAGCGGGACTTGGCGAAGAGTGGCTGTGGCAACACCTAAGAGGACCCAAAGCCCGAAGGCTTTGACACAGGCTCCTGTTTATCACACACTATTGTTCTTTCAGCACAAAACTGGCCTCAGACGTCCCCTTTCTGAAGGCAGCGCCTGTGGAGGCCTGCATTGGGTCGTCAGGAGCTTCAGAAAACGGCCTTGAGGAGCCCGTGTCCTGGGCTCTCAGTGCAAAGCAGCCCCTGACCCGGTGGCTCTGGGGCCTGGGCCACTGCTGTCAGACAAGCTCTCAGGCTGGGTGCTGGCCCGGGCCGCGCTCTGACTGGTCGATCTGAAATTCCCGCGTGAGGGTCTGCAGATGAGACCTCGGGGCCTGGATCGTGGCGACGAGGCTTGAGCAGGGGCTCCAGATTCAGGAAGGCCAGGCCGGGGGAGGCGGGGGGCGGCTCAAAACCGTCTCTCTTAACCACGACTGAGATAGTAGAGACACGTTTTTGAGATCTTAAATGGCAGGGTGAAGTGTTGTAGTAAAGAGATGCCAGAGCCTGGGCATGGGGCACTGAAAAGGCAGGGCCCAAAACTCTGCTGTGCTGGGAGCTGCCTGGTCTGGTTCACACTCACACTCACTCACACTCACACTCACACACTCACACTCACACTCACACACACACTCACACTCACACTCACACACTCACACACACACTCACACTCACACACACTCACACACACACACACTCACACACACACACACACACACACTCACACACACTCACTCACACACACGCACATGCACTCACACTCACACTCACACACTGACACACACTCACACTCACACACACACACATGCACATACACACACTCACACTCACTCACACTCACACACACACACACGCACATGCCAATACACACACTCACACACACTCAAATGCTCACACACACACACACACACACACTCACACTCAAACGCTCACACACACACTCACACTCACACACACACTCACACTCACACACACACTCACACTCCAACGCTCACACACACACTCACACTCACACACACACTCACACTCACACACACACTCACACACACACACACTCACACTCAAACGCTCACACACACACTCAAATGCTCACACACACACTCACACACACACTCACACTCACACACACACTCACACTCACATACACACTCACACACACACACTCACTCTGTGCAGAACTGGGTTCAGCCAGGGAATGGGAAGCCTAATGAGCCACCGAGCAGCCCAGCACCCACCTGGCGGGCCGGGGAGAGCTGGCGCCCGCGGTTAATGAGACCGGCTCCCCGGGCCGCCTGGGCCTCTGGTGGCATCTCCCCGAGGGACGGGGGTGAGCTGCACCCGGGTTGCACGACCCCGAGGCGGCGGCACTGATGTCTGCGGGAGAGGGGAGAGGAGGGGAGAGGGGAGGGGAGAGGAGAGGGGAGAGGGGAGGGGAGAGGGGAGGGGAGGGGAGGGGAGGGGAGAGAGGAGAGGGGAGAGGAGAGGGAAGGGGAGGGGAGGGGAGGGGAGGGGAGGGGAGGGGAGTGGGGAGAGGGGAGAGGAGAGGAGAGAGGGGAGAGGGGAGAGGGGAGAGGAGGGGAGAGGAGGGGAGAGGAGAGGAGGGGAGAGGGGAGAGGGGAGAGGAGGGGAGGGGGGAGGGGAGGGGAGAGGGGAGAGGGGAGAGGAGGGGAGGGGAGGGGAGGGGAGAAGAGAGGAGAGGGGAGAGGAGAGGGAAGGGGAGGGGAGGGGAGGGGAGGGGAGGGGAGGAGAGAGGAGAGGGGAGAGGAGAGGGAAGGGGAGGGGAGGGGAGGGGAGGGGAGGGGAGGGGAGGGGAGGTGAGAGGAGGGGAGGGGAGGGGAGGGGAGGAGAGAGGAGAGGGGAGAGGGGAGAGGAGGGGAGGGGAGGGGAGGGGAGGGGAGTGGGGAGAGGGGAGAGGAGAGGAGAGAGGGGAGAGGGGAGAGGAGGGGAGAGGAGGGGAGAGGAGAGGAGGGGAGAGGGGAGGGGAGGGAAGGGGAGGGGAGGGGAGGGGAGGGGAGGGGGGAGAGGATCCTGGAGGCGGGGGCCAGGGGATGTGCGAAGTTGCTTTCAGGGAGCCTGCAGGCTTCTCAGCACTTGCCTCCTGGCAGCCAGTCCCGCCTCCCTCCCTCCCTCCCTCCCTCCCTCCCTCCCTCCCTCCGTCCCTCCGTGGCCCCGGCAGGCTCCGCGCTCCACCAGCTCAGCTTAATTTTTACCGGCTCCCCACTGAGCGGGCTCAGAGGCAATTTTTTTAATTGGCCATATATTTTTATATATATTTTGTACTTTTCTTTCTTTTTCTCTTCTTACATTTACTCGAGCAGGGCGGCCCCAGGGAGATGAGTCAGTGGTGAAGCTGAAGCTGAGCCGGTGAGAGCGAGAGCCCTCTTCCCTTTCAGCCTCCACAGTCCCGAGCATCACCTGTTCTGTCCTGCCGGCGGCGTCTTCTCAGACAGGCTCCCGAGCTAGTGTCTGTGTGAAATCGTGCCATTCGCTACTTGTCCAAAGGAGGTGTGGTGTTAATTTTTAGAAGTGATCGTTAATCTGGAAAACATCTCTCCTCTGATTGGGAAAAAGCACTTTATTTCCCCTGTGATTTGTCACTCACACGCTCGGGACACCGGGGCGGCTCTCAGCTCTGACTTCCAGGCCCCGGGGACTCCGGCTGGCGTGTCTGTCACCTGCCATGGAGCCGGGACTGAGGCCTGGGGGTGGCAGTGAGGCGGCTCTGAGCTCTCTTCCCAGAGAAACACATCGTGTTCTGGCGCTGGCACCGTCCTCGGCCCCCGGCTCCGCGCCCGGGGAGCTCCCTCGTCCCCGCGCTGGGCTGAGCCGATCCTCTCCGCAGAGCATGTGCCGCCCGTGGAACGGCCCGGCGGCAGCTTATAACCGCACGTTTGATTACCTCCGGGGCGTAGTTAAGTGTTGTCTTGCTCATCCTGTTTATTACATATATGTATTAAAAACTAATAAAAGCAAAATAATGCAAAAAACGAGCGTTCCGCCTTGGCACCCTCCGACGGCAGAGCCCGGCGGGCGTGCGGCCGCGGCGGGCTCGGGGACGGAATTGGAGGACGGAACTCGCAGCCGTTACAGTTAAGCATCGCCGGGCCCGAGGGCGCAGTAGGAGCTAAGCTAACGGGCGCCGTGCGCCCGGGACCGCGACTGCGGGCTGAGATCTCCGTTCCGCGCACCCAGGCGGCTCCCTCCGAACGCGCTCCGAGATGAAAGGTGTTATTCCCACTCCCGCCCTCCCCGTGCCTCCGATACCGGCGTGGCGGGCCCGTGGAGCCCCTAAACGGCAGGGCGAGGCGTGGAGTAAATAGAGCCGTTTCTCCTCGCCGCCACGCGCCGCGGGTAACGGGCAGGAGGAAGGAGCAGGTCTGGACGCCTTCCAGGGAGCTGGCTGGGATCCACGGCCTCCGTCGTGGTTAAAAAAATAAAAATCAGCCGAGACCGGTTTGGCTCAGTGGATAGAGCGTCGGTCTGTGGACTGAAGGGTCCCAGGTTCGATTCCGGTCAGGGGCATGTACCTTGGTTACGGGCACATCCCCAGTAGGGGGTGTGCAAGAGGCAGCTGGTCGATGATTCTCTCTCATCGATGTTTCTAGCTCTCTATCCCTCTCTCTCTTCCTCTCTGTACAAAATCAATAAAATATATATTTTTTAATAAAAATCTGGAGAAAGAGCTGAGTCCTAGCATGTGCTGCTGCAGTCAGAACAGTAAAGGTTCTGCATGGCGCCGTCCGGGAGAGGGTCAGCCTGAAGCACACTCTGCCCACACTCTGGATCGGACATGGGTGCAATAGCTGTCATCAATGCAGCTCAAACAGCCTACCACCCAATATACTTAGACTATTAACAACTGCCTGTTAATTAATTACCTAATAAAATTAAAATGTATGATCATTCACATGGCACCCTGCTAAACTCTTTTTTTTTTTGCATATATTTTTATTAGTGTCAGAGAGGAAGAGAGAGGGAGAGAGAGATAGAAACATCCATGATGAGAGGAATCATGGATCGCTGCCTCCTGCATCCCCCTTACTGGGATGGAGCCCACAACCTGGGCATGTGCCCTGACCGGGAATCCAGCTGTGACCTTCTGGTTCCTAGGTCAACACTCAACCACTGAGCCACACCGGCCGGCCATGTCACACCCATCTTTAACAACCGTTCATGGCGGCCACACTGAGACATAACGGTCCAGCCCCTCGGACCGTTCCAAGGATGGCCTTTGGACCGGCCCCTGGCTATCCAACGTCTGACCTTGGAAGCAGTGTTCTAAGCTCGGCCTGGGGACTTGTTGGAAATGCAGGATCTTAGCCTCAACAGGGCCTACGGGCCAGAACCCACATTCCAACAACAGGCCCGAAACTCCACCTGCGTTAGTGGGAGAAGCTCCGGCCTGGAGCCTCCGCACCCCTCCCTGTCTCCAGGGCCTCGGACCACAGAGCTTAGTCCCAGCAGCTCCACCCTTTCTCCACACCCGCCGGTCGGTCACCTCTGGGCTTTCAGGGCGTGACTGCACTCCCAAAGTCACCCTCCGGAGTCCTCCCCACACGCCCCTGGACTAGGGCCGTGGTCGGCAAACTGTGGCTCTCTGGCCCCTTGAGTGTGACTCTTCCACAGAACGCCACGGCCTGGGCGAGTCTGTGTGGAAGAAGTGGCTCTAGAAGGTTAAGTTTAAACAAAGTGGCTCTCCGAAGGGATGTCCATCGTTGAGCCGTGGCTATTTGCTCTGTGGACTCTGGTAACGCGTTTGCCGACCGCGAGCCAGAGGCTCCATCCCCTCGGGGTTCAGAAGAGCTGCCTCCCCCAGCTCCGCCCGGAAGCGCCGACCCGCGCGGCGGCCTGGCCTTCGGGGCGTCCACACGGGCCTGCACCCGGGGCTGCAGCGGCGGCTTCGCAGGCCTGACCGTGGTCTCCCTGACGCGGGGCCGTGCAGCCCGGCGGCCCCGGGGCCTTCTCCTCCCAGGGCTCCTTCTCCAGAGAGGCTCTGCCCTTCCTCCCAGGCCTGGGTGCATCGCTGGTGACCCCATCGGCGTCATGGCAAAGGAAGCTTTGTCAGGTGACATCTGTCTCGTACAGAAATGGTCAGTCAGCTGCGTGTCCGGCACCCCACCCAGCACCCACCCAGCACCCACCCAGCCCCCACCCCCCCGCAACAGCACGGAACAGCGGTCCGTCCCCCAGATTCTGCTGGAGGCGGCAGAGGACATGGTGCACGGGGGCACATGCCGTCTAATGCTCTTTAGGGAAAAGAAAAACCACCCCCTGGCTGCTGAGGTCCGTTGCCCCAGTTCGTGCAGATACAGAGAGAAGATTGGGCGGGGAAGTCCAGCCCGTCCCTGTGGGAACTAGCACGCAACCAGAAGGCCACGGTCTGCTTTGCAGGGGACCGGCTCCAGCCCCTCCTCCCTCCTCCTGCCCGAATCCACCTGCTTGGCGGCCGCCTCCGTGGTTCCTCTCCGCCCCAGCCTCTGCTCGGCGGCTCCCTGCCCTCCGAGGCCATGGCAGCGCTGCGGCTGCACATCTGAGGCCGGGGACCGCGGGCCCAGCTAAGGAGTCTCCGCCCGCTGTCTTCCGACGGCTCTCACACGGAGGGACGCGGCCAGACCCCCCATCGCTTCCCGTCGCCTCCTCCTTTCCTGTGGGAGACAAACATTCCTCTCCTCCGTCAGCATCCGCTCCTCGCCTGCTCTCTGCAGGGACCGGAGAACAGAGCCCACGGGTCTCTCTCCTGGCTCCCAGCCCGTCCTCTCAGGCCCGCCACGAGAGCCCCGCCCACGGACAGGTCCCCGGGGCTCCCCCTCCATCAGCCCTGGGAGCCACCGCATCCAGAGAGGCAGCCAGCACAGCCGCTCCCCACAGAGGCCTCTCCCAGCATTGAGGAGGGAGAGAGCGCTCGATGGCAAATCACGTATGATTTTAGCTAATGTGCGTCGCAGTCATCTCGGTTTAGTTTTCTCCGCCCCGCGTGGCCCATTGCTCAGGCCGCTTCCAGCCCCAAAGCTTCCCGGCCGCGGGGAACTCCGTGTGCCGAGCGCGGGCCACGGCTTCCTGCCGTCTCCGCGGGGCGCGCTCGGGGACAGCGGGCGGCAGCTCCACGCCGCTCGGGGGCACAGAAGGCAGCTCTGGCGCAGACGAGGCGAATGAGCTTCCCCCCGGTCCCGCATCTGCACTTGGTTCTCCACGAGTGTTTCCGCCAGAGCGGTCGGTCACAAAGCCCCAGATCGCACTGAGGACCACTGGCCCCGAGGCGCCCCTGCGAGACTCCTGACACCAGCGGGACCGCACGGACCCGGGAGAGGGACAAAGAGGGGCGCTGCCTCTCCGCCCTGAGCGCCCGTCTGCCATCACAGCCAGAGGAGAGAGGAACATGAGGGAACAAATCGCTCATTTGACGGAGCCCCGCTGGTTTGAGCTACCTGCTGCAATTCGGATGATTTTCCCATTGAGATTCTTTTTTAACTTGGAAGCACGCGCCATCCGACTCTCCCACATGTTCCCTGATAAATTCTCCTCTTTTGTGGGTGGTTAGTTGTTTTGTTCCCAGAACCTTCTAGGCTTCCCAGAGCTCCCCGCGACCTCTATTAGAGATGCCGTGAGAGACAACTGCAAGCGGAGAAGCTCAGACGGCGGCTGCCTGGTTCCAAAACGGAAGACAGATACGATTCAGCGTCGCTGCCCAGAGAAACAGGCCCTGTTACTAACCACAGGAGCCCCGCTGCTCCCCACTCCACACTGTGCCAGTGGGCCTGCCATTCTGGGGACGCCCCCAGGGCGGGCGAGGAGAGGACACGGCCCCGGGAATGTGTTTCTGGCAGCCCCTCCCCAGAACAGCAACCCCAGGCCCCGCCCCGTACCCAGTCCTCAGGGCCGGCTCTCTCGTTGGCACCCAGCCGGGCTCTCTCACTGGCACCCAGCCGGGCTCTCTCGGTTACCCAGCTGGTGCGAAGCCTCAGCTCCGCGCTGGACTAAAGGCCGGGGAGACCTGGGAGCAGTAAGAGCTGGCTCTCGGTGCCCCGTTTAACAGGATGCTGGAATGTGAGGTGCTTGTTCCAAAGAGGTACAGATGGATGGCGGGGTGTCCTGTGTGTGTGTGGGGGGGGGGGCTGTTTCTCTGTTTTCCGTGTCCATCTCCATCGGAAAAGGAAACAGTCAGGTTGCTGAGCGGAGGAGCTGGGGATTAAGAAATTAAAGAGACCAAGAGGCAGAAGTAGATTCATAAAGCTGGGCGCTAGGTGGGCGCCATCTCTCTGATGGAGAGGCAGCGAGCGGAACCACGCAGCAGGTTTATTTATAGGTCAAAGGAGCTTATCTGCTTTCTTAACTAGGCCCTAGCATCACTGGATTTACATACCTAGACCCGCCCCTGCTGACACCTGGACAAAGGTAAGTCAGAAACGGAATAACACCCACCCCATCCCCCCCAGCCCGCCCTCTTGGGGGTGTAATCGGGACACGCACTCTGCCAGTGCCTCGGCTCAGCTGACAATTTGAAGATGTCCGGTGCCTTCTCAGGTGGCCTCTGCAGTGTCCCACCGCCTGAATGGTCGTGGGAGCGAGGGTGCGGGGTGGAGGCGGCACACGGAGACCCCTCTGCAGTGTCCCTCCCGCACGCCGTCTGCGGGGGACCTTCTGACGCTGGAGCTGACTCCATCGCTCAGACCTAACACCTCCCTTGGCGACATTGTAGACGTGCCTTGTGTTTCAACGGGTCTCCTCGTCTTCGTCCGCTTTTCTCCCCGGAGAACGGGGCGCAGCCAGCCTCTTCCGCCCCCAGCAGCCCAGTGTTCCCGACTCCTGACCCCCCACCCTGTTCCGATCCCGCGAAGTCACAGGAAATGGGATCGCCGTCTATACTCACCCCCCCGGAACCCACTTCTCTTCGGAGTGACCCTGCCGGCCGCTGGCTACGGGGGCTCTCGTGTGTCACGATGACAAGCAGCCATCTGGGCGTCCGGCTGTGCGGACCGGGCGCGGGTTTCGGAAACACGCTCTGCGCCTCCTGAAAGGCCCTGAGGGTTTGGGCTGCACCGGAGTCTATAAGCCACGCAGCAGACGGTAAACACGTGTGGATCCTGGCGCACATGTTACAAATAATTCTGACCAAGCTTTAATTCTCCCGGAGTCCGGGGGCTTTGTTGCATTCTACTTCCCGTTATTTGTTCATTTCCATGTGCCTCGTTTCTGCAAACATGCCTCCTTGAAAATGGAATGAGGTCCAGATTCAGCAAACACAGAAAGATGGTTTGTAGCAGCTCCCCCACACCGCTCTGTGCGAAGGCAAAGTGAACTCATTCACACTGAGTGAAGCACCATCGTAACTTACCCAGAAGAGCTGGCGGGAAGTTGATATGTTAACTCTCCCCCGGTCCTACCCTGACCTGGTCAGGTGACGAGGCCTCTCTGTTGGCCAGTCGTGGCCCGAACCCCACGGGCCGTGTCCGTGGCGGAGGCAGCAGTGACTCACGGCCCCAGTGACACGTTTCTCCCAGTAGAACCATTTCCCTCAGCGGCTTCACACTCACCATCCCGTGCTGGGTCTGCAGAGACCGGGGGCAGGAAGTGGGTCCACCAGCGGATGTGGAATTCCATGTAGGAGCTGCTCACACATATGTACCAATGGCTCTCGGCGGACGCACTGATCTCACCCCCAGCCTTGAGAGGCCCAGATGTGGGGGGCACAGCTACAGGGTGTGGGGCTCGGAGAGGGAGCCTCCGGGAAGAGGGGTTCGGGGAAGTGACCCGAGTTCCTGGAAGGTGAACATGAGGAGCTCACAGGGCCTGGTCCAGGTCTGAGCTGACTGCCGGTGAGTGAGGCGTGGCACGGCCCTGCGTGTGTTAAACACTGAACCTCCCTCCCCGGCCAGCCACCGGCTCTGTCACTGAGGAGGCGGGGAGTTCCAGGGCGGCCCCCACAGTGGCAGCCTTGGGTCCGAGGCCCAGTCAGTGGTCGGCAAACTCCTTAGTCATCAGAGCCAAAGACCAACAGCACAACGACTGACATGTCTTTGGAGAGCCACATTTTTTAAACTGAAGCTTCTTCAACACAGACTCGCCCAGGCCATGGTGTTTTGTGGAAGAGCCACATTCAAGGGGCCAAGGAGCCCATGTGACTCTCGAGGGCAGTTTGCCGACCACGGCCCCAGGTGAAGCAGGGCCTGACTCCTCGCACTGAGCCGGCCCGCACAGCCACCCGGGCCTTCTCCCGGGCACCGCGCAGAGCTGCCCCCGGCTCCCGAGTCCTCGCCACGGCCCGGACCTTCAGAGCTGGTGCTCCCGGGCAGCTGGAGCTCCTGGGACGGAAACTCGGAAAGCCTGGCAGCTCACCAGGCGGGGACCTGGCTTGCCAGTGCTCTCCCAGCCGAGAACAGGAAGCTGCCTCCGTCTGCCTTCCCTCGACGGCTCCCCCTGAGACTGATCCCCCCGAGTCACAGCCGCGGGCCGGGGGGCGGGGTGCAGGTGTGTTTGTTCAGTGTTTCTTCCCGAGAGTGACTCAGCCTGGACTGGACCCCATTCCCACAGGAAGCAGAGACGCCCCTGGCACCCTCGGCCTCCGGAGAACAGGAAGAATTCATCACGTCTCGGCCCCAAGAAACGTGTCATCTAACGGAGGCAGGACAGCCGGCGACGGGGACTCGGGTCAGGGAGCTTCACACACAACAGAACACGGGTTCCAGAGCACAGAATGGCGGAGGGGAGAGGTGGCTGCCTTCGAGAAGGTTCTCGGAGGATGTTAACAGGACCGTGTGGATGGAAGGAAGAGGACCAGACGCTGGGAGGGCACCTCAGAGGGCGGGAGCACGGGCCCTCTCCTCACACCCCGTCCCGAACAAAGACCTCAGGAGTGCAGGCCTGTCCCTTCCAGAGGCACCAAACGGAGCAGGAAGGACGGCCACAGGGGCTTTAAATTCATGTTTCCATCATCACAGCTGCTGATGGCAGATCAGTGAGCACCTTCTCCAGGTCAGCCGAGCACAGCGATCAGAAGCCAGGCTGGTCGAGCGGCTAATGAGCAGAGCCTGGGCCTTCTGCTGAGGATCCCTCCGCTCTCTGCACTGACCCCCACGCTGTGGCTCAGAAACACGCCGAGTGTGGAGGACTCGCTCCCGCCCCCGTGGATATAGGGGTACAGGTGCCCCCGCCCCGCTCCACCAACAGGGGGTCCCGCAGCCACGCCACCGAGAAACAGGGGAGCCAGTACTCACGGCTGAGGTTTCACCACCCCGCGTCCATCGCTCCTGCCAGGACACAGCTGTCCTCCCGGGAGGCTGCAAGAGAAGACGGGCCGATGCCACCCCCTGGCGCTCACCCCGCAGGCCCTCACCGGGACAGGCGCTTGTTCTGGGACAAAGGACGGCAGGGCCTTCCCCTGGCACTCAGCCTCCCCGGGGGCCCCGGCCGTGGCTCTGGGGGCTGCGCTGCCAGAAAAGCGGGGCTCCCTCAGCTCCCCCAGATAACCCGCAGGCAGGCCGAGGCGAAGATTAATTACTCGGGGTTCGAAGCGGGCCTTCGGTATGAAAAGCACGAGCAGATCAAACACCCGAGCTGCCACTTCGGGGGAGACCGCGAACAGCGGCACAGATAAACTTTTAAAAAAAACAAAGGGCCCATTCTCATGTAAATGCTCGGTAATAAAGGCCGCAGAAAGCAAGCTACGGAAAACAAAATATAAACAGGGCATTTTCCAGGAGGAGTCAGCAGATTTTATCAAGCTAATAAATGGTTACAATAGAGTTTATAAAATCAAGTTCGTGCAGAACCAGGCCGGAGACTGCCAGGGCGGCTGCAGGGGGGCTGGTGGGAGGGACCCCATTGATTCCGGTGGAGCTTGGAGTCTGGGCAGGTTTTTAATGAGGAGAGAGGAGGCCCCGGTGAGGGCAGGAGGCGCCCAGCAGACCCCAAAGAGAAGCAGTTATTTTTAGCCTCTTTGTCCTGCGTGACTTAGAGGGAATTTTGGAAACTGAATGCAAAAAGAAACATTTTTTAAATATATTTTATTGATTTTTTTACAGAGAGGAAGGGAGAGGGATAGAGAGTTAGTGTGCCCACAACCAAGGTACATGCCCTTGACAGGAATCGAACCTGGGACCCTTGACTCCCCAGGCTGACGCTCTATCCACTGAGCCAAACCGGCCAGGGCCAAGGAAGAAACACTTTGAGAACTTCGGCAGTCATTCCTCACCGTCACAGTCTTAGGATGCAATGGAAAAGGACGGGCAGCGTTTATTTACAACTGAGAAGAGGCATGAGGGGTGAAATGGAGCTTGTTTTTATTCTTGCCAGTGTTCAAGGAAACAAAGTTGGGCGGATGTTCTCTTGGACCGTGATTTGACTAAGAAAACTTCGTACAAAATAAAGACTTGACCATCACATATAAAACCTAGTAGAGGGAAGTATGCAGATTTAAAACCAGTGGAAGCATGACAGAAGCACTAAGAACTTTAAAAAATTAAAAAATAAAAATAAATAAATAAATAAAAACACAGCCCTGTCAGGTACAGGACTCCATTTTTATTCCATTTTTTGCACCAAGGCTACCCATTGTGGAGCCACTGACCAGAAGGGGCTACTGAGCACTTGAATTGTGACTAGTGATCTGTGGTGTGGAATAATAACTAGGTTTCTAAGACTTACTGGAAGTATAAACTATCTCATTAATTTTCTAAATATTGAAATAGCATTTTACATGGATTAAGTAAAATGTATTGTTAAAATAGTTCCCGCCCTGACCGGTTTGGCTCAGTGGATAGAGCGTCGGCCTGCAGAATGAAGGGCCCCAGGTTCGATTCCCATTAAGGGCATGTACCTTGGTTGCGGGCACATTCCCAGTGTGGGGTGTGCAGGAGGCAGCTGATAGATGTTTCTCTCTCTTCAATGTTTCTAACTCTCTATCCTTCTCCCTTCCTGTCTGTAAAATATCAATAAAATATATTTTTTAAAATAGTTCCCATTTCTGTTTTTAATATGCCTAGTAATAAATTTCAAATCATATGTGGGGCTGGCATGTTCCTAGTAGATAGAACAGATCTATACTCATACTGTTGTCTGAGCACAGTTCTGCTAGAGGAAGCTTGAAACTATGGTTTTGGAGTTTAACACTTTGTCAATTTTTAATTTTTGTCCTATGTTCCAAAGTCATTATATCTTAAATGGCTCTTTATTTATTATTTAGGATTTTTCTGTATTCTATTATCACTTTTGCTTTAAATTCTACTTTGATATTAATATAATGTATCTATTTTTTTTTAACTTTATTGTTTATTGTTGAGAGTATTAGAGATGTCCTCCTCTCTTCCCCCCATTGCCCTCCTCCACCCTAGGCCTCCACCACTCTTGTCCATGGGTAAGATCTTCGGTTACTCTCTTCCCGCTGCCCTCCCCCTTCCCTCTGGGATCCATAGGTCTGCTCCTTTCCCTTGCCTCTGGTTCTATTTTACAGTTTGTTTTGTTCATTAGATTCCTTAATGGTTTATTTTGATTTTTAGATTCAATTGTTGATAGATATGCATTTGTTGGCATTTTATTGTTCATGTTTTTTATATCTTTTTCTTCTTCTTCCTCCTTCCTCCGCCCTCCTCCTCCTTCTCCTCCTCCTGAATAATACCCTTCAACATTTCATATAATACTGGTTTGGTGGTGATAAACTCCTTTAGTTTGTTCTGTCTGTGCAGCTCTTTATCTGACCTTCAATTCTAAATGATAGTTTTGCTGGGTAGAGTAATCTTGGTTGTAGGTCCTTACTTTTCACTTTAAATATTCTGGCCTGCATTGTTTCTGTTGAGAAATCAGCTGAGAGTCACATGGGCGCTCCTTTGAAGGTAACTAACTGCCTTTCTCTTGCAGCTTATGAGATTGCTCCTTGCTTTAAACCTGGCATTTTCTGCCTTTGTTGTAGTTTTAGTAGTATCTCCTAAAACAGTGGTCAGCAAATCACGGCTCACGGGCCACATGTGGCTCTTTAGCTCCTTGAGTGTGGCTCTTCCACAAAATACCACGGCCTGGGCGAGTCTGTTTTGAAGAAGTAGCGCCCTCCTCCTCCCCCACGGGAGGGGGCTGGCGCTGATTGCACTGCGTTGGCTCAGCCTCTGGTGTCTCCTGCTCCTTCAGCAGGTCATCCGGGCAGATCTCCCCCAGAGGCACAGGCACAGGCACGGGCAGGGGCATGGGTAGGGGCACGGGCAGGGGCAGAGGCAGGGGCAGGGGCACGGGCAGGGGCAGGAGTAGGAGTAGGGGCTGAGTGGAGGTGGAATTGCACCTGCGCTCTTATGAGGTTCCGTCTCAATCACATTAGCCACGTGCCACTGGCCAACGCAAACCACCTGGCGAAAGGCCCGAGGGCAGAGAGGGGTAACGTGAGACCATGGATGCATCAGCCATCACGTGGACCCGAGCTTGTTGATGCATCAAGTAAGGAGGCTCCTGTGATGCGGTGGACTGACTAGGAATCATGCACCCGGGCCTCAGCCTGGGTGTGAGATCGGCCGAAACCGGCCTCCGGCATCCCCCGAGGGGTCCCGGATTGCGAGGGCGCAGGCCAGGCTGAGGGACCCCACCGGTGCGTGATCGGGGCCAAGAAGGGACCACAGGAGGTTGACAAGCCGGAGGACTGTGGAAGGGCCCCGCCCCCGTTTACATGTTGGCTCCTTTGTCCCAGAGACGCTCAGGTGTTCGAGGCGGTGCCTGCGGCTCGGCCCACGTCTGCTATCTGGAGCAGCAGCATGTGTGCGGAGAGGGCACATCCAAGCGTGAGATGCCTTCTTGGCCGAAGTCTCCATGGGATGCACGCGCGCACGCACACACACACACATACACCAAAACAAAAACACACAGACCATACATCCTTTCTGGTCTTACATGACCCACCTCCTTGCCCCTTTTCTATTTCCCAAGAAAATTTTAAGTAAAAAAGATACATTTTCCGTGATACAAATGATTCCACATAGACTGTTCTCTTCCAACAGACAAATTATGGCCAAAGCCATTCAATCACAGGTAGGCTTCCCTTCAAGAACCGAGAGCGAAGTGACATTGATGTGCAGCTTGGAATTCCTTCTCCTGGAATTCAGGACTATACTCCCCATGCTTTTGGGGGGTTTGGAGGATGCATGGTGCTCAGAGTGGCCGGGAGCCTGAGTGAGGGGACGCCTGCTGGTTTAGAGGGTCACCCTTGGGTGCCGGGTAATGGACATCCGTGCGTGTTTCCAAAACGCTGTCCATGCGGGAGGATGGCGGCCACGTGGGGCTGGGAGGACGCATGCTGGCCGGGAAGCGAGGTCCTGGGGAGGAAAGGAAGCCACTGGACTTCTGTGGACAGGGGGGTGAGTGTGGACAGCCGGGCTCCATGGACAGCTGGGAGTGTGGAGGGCGAGGCTCCATGGAGAGCGGGGCTCCGTGGACAGCGGGGTGAGTGTGGACAGCAGGGTGTGGACAGCGGGGTGAGTGTGGACAGCAGGGTGAGTGTGGACAGCAGGGTGAGTGTGGACAGCAGGGTGTGGACAGCAAGTCCCAGGGACCCCATGTAAAGTATATCCGGGCAGGGGAACCCCATGTACAGCATGTCCTGGGCGGTGGCCGGGCCCCCCAGCGCAGGCTTTGTTACTATAACACCCGAGCCCACAGGCTGGTCCTCCCGTCCAGCTGAGGGGGGAGGGGAGAAGGAGGCTCGACATCTTCAACAAACAACGAGTACCAGGATGTTCTGGGCGTGCTACATTAAATTACGTTTCAGCCCTTCTCTGTTAGGAAGCCGGTCGTCGTTCAGACTTTTTGCAATTAGCTCTTATCTAATAAAAAACACCTTGTTTGGGAGGGGAACACACCTTTGTGCCAATCAGATGAAGTTCTACTTAAATGGGTCCAGCTAGTCTTTAGAACGGCTGTCAGGCCTTCACTGGAACTGATGTTTTAAATAAATAAGGTGGCATTCTAATCCTTGCTTTATTCAATAAATGCTATGAAACTATTCTATCCATTTAGGGGAAAAGTTAGTGCTCTAAACCATACCAGGTACAATGAATTTTTTTTAAAAATATAAGCAAATATGAAAATATTTTTACACATGTAAAACTAGGGAGGCTGCAACAAGAAATTGACTACATAAAATCTTAAAACTTTAACACAGTGATAAACATCTCAGCCGAAGTTAAAAATAATGAACAGACTGAAGACATATGCAATACCCAGAAGAGATAGGAACTGCTGTGCATATAGAAAAAACCACATACAACTCTGTGTGTGTGTGTGTGTGTGTGTGTGTGCTTACACTGTCTCTCCTCTCTGAGACAATAAACATTCCAATAGAAAAACAGAATGTATTTCAGGGCAAAAAATAATGAAGTGTCATTTAGCATTTGAAAAGATGCTCAAACTTACAAATAAACCAAATGAAATTCTGAAATAGCGTTTTTTAAAGCCTATAAGAATTGAAAAAAATAACAGAATAATAAGGTGTTAGCAAGGATGTATCTTTTAGAGGGAAACTTAAAAATGTACATAGTACTACTCCTAACATAACAGAAACGCATCATATAGAAATACTGCAACAAGCACACCAAAATAAGTGATAAAAATAAGCCCTAGCCAGGTAGCTTCAGGGAGTGTTGTTTTTGCAGCAGTAAAAAAAAATAGGAACAATAATTTAGGAATAAAGAACATTTAAGATATTTCTAACTTTAAAAAAAGGAAGTTGCAAAGTAGTATGGGTAATATAATTCTATTTTTATTTTAAAAGACAATATATGTTGGCTTTTATGTGTAAAATGAAATTGGAAGAAACCTATCAAGCCTTTAATAATTGTTACCTTTGAGATATGAAATGATGGAAGAAGGTTCACCTTCTGAATAATCTATTTCGCTAATGTCCTATTTACCATGAATAAGTTGAAAGACATTGATTCATACAATTTCCGAGATTGTTTCGAACGCAATGTTAACACTGAAAATACAAAATTTCAGAAACAGGAAGAGTCTGTAAGAGCCACGGTGTTTTTTAAGAGTCTTATCTTTTAAAGATGCCTAAAGGAATAACAAAGGACAGGGTGTGTTCTTCAGTCGGTGGGTGAGCAGAGGCAATGCAAGACTGGCCAGCAGTTGCTAAGTGGAAAGTCAGGTTACTGGTACTTGGGCTCATTCTACCATCCCCTCCACCTAGCTTTTTCTTTGAAACTCCCATTAAAAATTTTTTAAAAAAACCACCACCGATGTGTCACCACAGCTCTACAAAATACTAACGTATTCTCAAGCAAAGACACTGACACAGTGAAGTATTTTTAAATGGCGATCAATAATCACCCTGCATTTCTTAGTGGTATTTTGCTTCTGGAATTTTATGGGCTGTTTTAATAATCCCTTCATTATAATAACGCACATTTTGATAAAATACAAATTGCAGTTTTAGGATGCACTGTCTATCCGGGAATGTCAAGTGCATAGAAAGCTACTGGTACAGCTTCCTACCCGGCACCCAAGGAGTAAGGTAATTCTTGTCACCGCCAATTAAAAACTTCTACGAAATAAGACTGTTATAAAACAATTAAAGCTTGCAAATGCACTAGTCTCCAGGAAGAGAGTCCTGGAGGAAATTCTGCTTATTAAAATTGCAATTTTAGTTTCCATTAAAAGGAGAATAAGACAACAGAAGATGGGCTGGCAAGACAAATTATTTCTTAATGTCAGTTGAGCTTGCTTCAAATGAGATAACGTATCTAACACCAGGTTGGGTGAGTACAATTCTGCCTCCTCACTCATTTATCTCATTCAGTCATCCTGATGATAGCCGCATGGACTTCATTTTCAGAGAGAGAATTCTGTAACAAACAGCCCACACAACATGCTGATTACTGAACAGTTAATTCTAATTAACTTGGGCATGGCAAGAGAATTTTGATCAAGTCCTAGAATACAAATCCAGTCTGCTATACTGGACGCACTTCTGTAAAATACCCACAGCAGAGTCTCCAGACAAAACCACAGTCAGAGAGATCTAATTTAAAGAAACAAATGAGAAAATTAAAATCACAAATAATTTATTCCTCCGTTAGAGCTGGTACAGTTTTAAATAGCAACCGAGTACACAGTGGTGGGAATTGGCACAGAACCGCCAGCATGCCCCCCGCCAGGCCGTCCGCGCTGTCGCTCAGACTCCATGTCCACTTGCTGCTGACCGCGCTGAGGAGACCTGCTCTGACCTCGGCCCTCGCCTCCTCACACAGACACGGAGGTCCTTCTCCGACGACAGTGCGCTGGGCCCGGGCTCTGCCTCCCTCAGGTGGACGCACGCCCTCCGCTGCCTTTCTGGGGCAGCGGGAAGCCCAGTCAATGACAAAGAGCACGCCTTGTCCCCGGGCCTGGGCAGCCGTGATGGACACAGCACTTACCTCTGGGCTGGATGCGTTCAGACCTGCCGGAGTGGCTGTGCTTGGAGCCCTCCATGCAGGCCTCCTGCCTCGGGCACTGTCCCTGCACTGAGCTGAACGACCAGGCACAGCGTCTCACATGGTGGCTAGGCCCTGCGAGTGAGCACAGTGACCCAGCCGCACTCCATCCTTCCAATTCAGTCCTGCAAGCCTCATCAACAGCGTTTTCCTAAACATCTCTGTGTTATATTCACCAACATGAGAAGGGAAAAACTCATGTCCCTTTACAAATGTATATTATTTCCAGTTAAGAACGTTGAAATAAAGGTTTGTAAGTCTCTTGAACTATCCTAGTATATAAACCATCTAACCTGATGTTAAAATGACCGAATCAATGTTGGCCTTTTCTTGATAGCGTATAAAATGCTTTGCTATTACTAACTCCCCTGATTAACAAGGTAAATTAACACTTCCACTTCCTGCTATTTTAGGAGAGGATTACCATTTCATTTACTTGAACCCTTTACCAAGATTCTTCAGATCCAATGTGAAGTAATTCTTATTACCTCACATTTTAAAACTGTATTATAAGTGATCGTTATAAAAAATTTTAATCCACAAAACTGGAAAGCTTTAAAAAAAGTTTTTTTACCCCAAACGGCACCCCAGTGCCCCTGATTAGCTGTCAGGTGAGGGAGCTGACTTCCTCTGAGCACCACACGGCAGGCAGCTTCCCCACCGGACCCGCAGCCTCACCAAAGACCAACACAGTGAGGCGCCCGCACGCCCAGCCCTCGCTGACAGGACGGCTGACTCTGTCCCACACACAGTGTACGTTCGGCACATTCACCACATGGAATAAACATAATATACAAAATAGTGCTAACTGTAAAAAGTGTACATTTCCCTCTCCCCCCTTACAAAAGAATCTGTGGAAAAGTATTAAATTCCCTTAACCTGCAGAACATACAAAGCTGCCCGCACCGTCCAGCCTGTAACAGTCCGTTTGAGACAGTCCCGAAACCACTGCACGTGGGTTGCGGCCTATTTTCTGTCCAATGTTGCCATCTAGAGTAGAAATGGGAGATTAAAGAGTATTTTTGAGCTACTAAGGCCTTTTACACAACTAAGCCGCAAGGCTGCTGGCTGAAGAGCAGCCCGAGCCCAAGGCTTCTCCAAAAACGGTGGAATGAAGGGTCTCTTCCCGGAGGGGCCACGCGGTGCGGCTGCCGGCAGGTGTGGCCACTGGCATGTGTGAGCCTTCACTGCTGATAATTCCCATACTGCCCCTAAAAGATGAATTGTAAAATACAATAAGGTAATACTTCGGCAAGAAAATCACAAATAAATCTTAGCATTGCCATGCTATGAAAGCTACTGCATTCGTAACAAAAATTGCTAGTATTTAGGTACATAGACCTCTGTAATTTCTTCGGACATTACATTCACTTGCAAGTGAATTTCAGAGCCTCTGTACATAGAACAGTATCTATCACACAGTGGAAGTTTCAATGTCTGGTGAGACCTGTAGGACTGATTTGGACAACAAGTTCTGGCTCTAAATTCCGCTGTGATATATTTGAGTATGTAAATGTGATGCTAGTGTCACTATTTAGCTTATTATCATTACTGTTATGAATTAACATCGAAGATATCTGGGATAAGTGCAAGGATGAAGAGAGATCTGGAGGGAAAGGAAAAAGATCTTTCTAAAGACACGGGTCTTCCTACGAGGCCAAGCACTTCAGAGAGGCAGCTGGTACATAAGATGCAGGCAAGGAGAGAAACTAAGATGGCGGCACAGGTTAACACCTGAACTGCTGCCTCACACAACAACTTCAAAACCACAACTAAAAGACAAAAAAGCATTATCCAGAACCACAGGAAGGCTGGCTGAGTGGAAATTCTACAACTAGAAGGGAAGAAAAAAGCACACAGACTCAGAGGAGCTTCAAAAGTAAAGTGCAGAGGTACGGAGGCACACAGAAAGGGCTGGCAATGGAGTACGCAGCTGGCTTTTCCAATCCGGAGGGAGACACAAGCTCCCACCTGCTCTGAACTCCAGTTCTGGGTGAGACTCTGGGGAACCAGACTCATACGGGGAGAAACTGGACTGTCTGGCTTCTGGCAGAACACGAGGGTGGCTTTCTCTTAAAGGTGCTTGCAGTGTTTACCGATTACCGAGGGACAGAGACCCAGGGGCCTCTTAGGGCAGGACTGACGGGAAGCCATTGCTGTTTGCTCCGCCCTGAGACTCCGCCCCATCCAAGCTGTGCGCAGAGGCTTTTTCATATGAATGGCCTGGTACTTTGAAATATAAACTTACCTAACAAACTGCAGCTGAGTCAGTGAGACCCAGAACATCCAAAAGAAGGCCCATGGCCCCACAGCAGCCTGCACTGCTTCACAGCTGGGCCTCATCTGGGCACCTCCAGACCCCAAACAAAGAGGAGGAATCTGCAGAACTCTGTAGCTCCTGCTGGGTGGCCTCAGGCAGAGGCTAACTTAGCACCTCCTTGGAGACCCAAGAGCCAATGTACCCAGGGGTCAGAGTAGAACCATCCAGATTACAACTCCTCAGATCCATAAGGGACACACTCAGAGGCAGACTCAGTGAACACCAAAGCCCCACTAAATAAAGTTTTGCCTCATAAGGGTGTCTCCAGCACAGAAGTTCTCCCATTGTAGACACAGCTGACCCTCATAGCCAATTGTCCTGGAGGTCAATTCCTCTCCGTGATACCAACAACAATCAAGCTTAACTACAATAAGATTGTGCACACAGCCCACAAAGGGGTGCACCAAGAGTGTCCATCTCAGGTAACTGGGGAGGCTGAGCCACTAGGTCCTATAGGACACCTAGCACACAACGCCACTCTGTCAACTCAGGAAAGCAGGCAAAATACAGGGACAAAGAAACAGATCACAAATGAAAGAAATGGAGGAAAGCAAACTACTGGATATAGAGTTCAAAATCATGGTTATAAGGTTTTTCAAGAATTTTCTAGAAAAGGCAGATAAATTTAGTGAGACCCTCAAGGTTATGAAAAAGGACCAACTAGAAATTAAACATACACTGATTGAAATAAAAAATATTATACAGAGATCTAACAATAGACTATAGGATCGCAAGAATCAAGTCAAGGATTTGAAATACAAAGCAGCAAAAAACACCCAACCAGAAAAGAAAAAAGAATCCAAAAATATGAAGATAGTGTAAGGAGCCTCTGGGACAACTTCAAGCGTACCAACATCAGAATTATGGGGGTGCCAGAAGAAGAGAGAGAGTAAGATACTGAAAACCTATTTGAAGAAATAATGACCAAAAATTTCCCCCACCTGGTGAAAGAAATAGACTTACAAGTCCAGGAAGTGCAGAGAACCCCAAACAAAAGAAGTCCAAAGAGGACCACACCAAGACACATCTTAATTAAAATGCCAAGAGCAAAAGACAAAGAGAAAATATTAAAAGCAGCAAGAAAACAACAGTTAATTACCTACAAGGGAGCAGCCATACGATTGTCAGCTGATTTCTCAACAGAAACTATTGGCAAGAAATATTCAAAGTGATGAATAGCAAGAACCTATAACTAAGATTACTCTACCTAGCAAAGCTATCATTAAGAATTGAAATACTACTATATTCTTTCTAGTATGTTTCTCTTTTCTTTTACCTTTTTTCTTCTGTTTTTCTTTCTCTTTAAAAACCTGAACTTATCAGTTGAATCCCGGACTCATCTGCCTGCACGGTGGGATTTGGCTGCATCCCCTCCTGCTGAATATTTGTCAGATAAAGAGCTTCACAGATAAGAAAAAGCTAAAGGAGTTCATCCCCGCCAAACCAGTATTATATGAAATGCTGAAAGGCATTCTTTAAGAAGAGGAAGAAGAAAAATGTAAAGATAAAAATTATGAACAAATACATATCTATCAACAAGTGAATCTAAAAATCAAATAAATAAATAAAAAACCTGATGAACAGAATAAACTGGTGAATATAACAGAATCAGGGGCATAGAAAGGGAGCAGACTGACAATTCTTGAGGGGAAAGGGGGATGGGGGTGCGGGAAGAGACTGGACAAAAAATCGTATACCTATGGATAAGGACAGTGGGGTGTGGTGGGAACTGGATGGAGGGGAGCTATGGAGGGAAAAAAGAACAATTGTAATAATCTGAACAATAAAAATTTATTTTTTTAGATCCAAAAAAGTTTGATTTGTGTTGTTGTGTTTAGCAAAGTGCACTCGGAAGCCAGCTGGCTGAGAGGCGAGAGCGCGCACAGATACTCAGCAGGAGGGGATGCAGCCAAATCCCACCGTGCAGGCAGGTGAGTCCAGGATACAACTTCTAAGTTTAGATTTTCAAAAGAAAGTAAAACAAAAGAAAAAGGTAAAAGGAAAGAGAAACATAGTAGGAAGTATGTACTAGTATTTCAACAAAGACTTCTTAAGATGGTTTAAAGTGCTCATAAAAGCACCTGTTTTCCAAAAACAGACTCACTGGCAAGGACATCACCAGCTGATTGCTTCTCCTGCTCAGATCCCTCCAAGTCCCAGGAACTACTTAAACCAGCCAAGTATTCTGGAGTTGAAATGCCTGCGCCCCACAGGACCTCGTACCTCAAGTTTACGTTCCTCAGAAGTGGAATTCCTTGGAAAGCTGTTCAGTGCCACGAGATAGCTAATGGATTACTGCACTATGAACAGAATTAAAGTGCTTAAAAGTCACTAACGTACTTTACACGGTTATGCTCAGCAACAGTCACTCAACGCTCATCGTGAGAAGAGTGAATCTAGTGTCCTCTCCTCAGTGCCAGCCTCTGCCCTGGCCCTGAGTGCCAGCCTCTCGGGCCTGTTCCCTCTCTCTCACATCAGTGCAAGTGCCGGCACACGGGCTGAGGCCTGAGCAGCCGGGTGGGAAGGCTCGCACCGGCATTGCCCGGAGCGCCGTACGAACTGCTCCTCAAGCGCAGCGGGCCCTGCAGCACCGCCTGCTGCGGGGAGCTCCGTGCCGGGCCTGAAACGCACCTGCAGAAGCGGCAGCCCGGCCAGTCCTCGCTGCTGTGACTCCTCTGTATGAGCAGACTCACCGCCTAAGACGCACAGTGGAGCTGAGCAGCACTGCTGCGAAGAGGGACCTACACAGACGCCGGGTTCGGGGAGCCGCTGCCAGGTGAGAGCACGCCACCTCCAGCTTGACGGAAGGAGGAAAGGCACCGGGAAGAAAGGCCCGAGCCTGAGGCCATGGACACGCGCCGGACGGAGGCAGAGGCGGGAACACACAGGAACTTACGAAGGGAGACCATGGACAGCAAGGACGTGTGGTGGGGAGAATGCGGTGAGTACCGGAGGGGGAGGAGGATATGAACAAAAGCTGTGCCTAGACAAGACTCTTCCATGTCAACAGTATTCCCACCCACTGTTAGCAGTCCATGAAACAGAATTAAAAGAAAGTAGGGTTTTGTTGGTCAACTCATGTACTATGAACAGAAGGAAAAATGAGCTTCCAGTAAAATGTTTAACCTAATCAATTAACCTAACCACTGCAGCGGCCACACTCTGGTCAGTCAGTACCCACCTGGTCGTATCCGTAAGGCCTCTGCTGCGGGGGCTGCGGTGGTCCGGGCTGCGTCGGCCTGTACCCCCCGTACTGCTGCCCTTGGCCCTGGGGGTAGTTCGGATACTGAGGGCCGGGCCCACCCTGGGAAGGACCTGCAAAGTAATCGGCATGAACAAGAGCCCAGGCAAACATCTCTCCCCACAACTCCAGAAGCGTTTGGAACGAGGTATTTTATATCTAAGCTAAAAAGGGTGGTTTGGAATCTTGATTTTTCTCAAATGCTTTTTGAAATAGATTCCAAAGGTCATAATAAGAGTGGAGGTTACTCAAGGACACCACTCGGAACCAGGTGCTTTGATTTGGTGTAACCATTGTGTTCTGCAGTAGCCATTCCAAACGTGTATGTCAAATGAGTCAGATCCAGGAGGGGAAGGCAGGCTCACTCCACGCTAAGGGCAGTCATCTGTCTGTGCTCAGAAAAGCACCTGTTTTATGAGGAAGTGACCAGTGTAAGCAAGAGGTGGGAGAAAAGGCGAGAAGCAGGTTCGAACTAAAATACGGGACCCATTTCTGAACCGTCTGGGATCAATGTGTCTGCAGCTGTAGAGCGCTGGCGTGCCTGCCACAGCCAGCAGAGCCGAAGGAATGACCTGACATGTGAAATGGAGGTTTATATCTGCAAGTCGGAGCTTCAGTGAGACACCGCCGGTGCCTGTGGAGGGGCTGTTCTCACAAGGCCAGCGCAGCCGGGGGGGAGGTGCAGAGAGAGGCCTCGCTCACCGCCCTGGGAACCAGACTGCGCAGCACCACGGAAGGCAGTCCGGCGGTTCCTCAGAAAACTAGGAACAGTTCCAACAGTCGCCAGTGGTGGAAACCAAGCTGCTCACTGGACCATGTGGACGAGGGCGGCGAACAGCCGCTCCCTCAGGGTCTAGGCACAGGCAGAGCCAGCATGGCTGTGAGCACAGAGGTCCCGGGTTCCTGGCCTGCCCTGTGCGTGACTCCAGGCACCCCTGTGCTAACTGAGCCCTCCCTCGTCTCCGTTTCTTTCTAAGTAGATTGTAGTCTGTCTAGGAACACTTGGTCTAGACACTGACGGACGGAGGCAGAAGTGACTTTCAGAGGACGCAGGGCGCTCACCGTAGGCCTGCTGCTGGCCGGCGTAGCCCTGCTGGCCCGCGTACTGCTGCTGCGGGGGCGCGTAGCCCTGCGGGGGCGGCGGGCCCTGGTAGGCCTCCTGCTGCTGGCTGTACTGGGAGCTTCCTGCGGGCGGGAGAAGGGGACTGAGAGTGTGCTCAAGGAACTTTCCTCTAAGCTGCAGAGCCAACAACACAAGAACGAAATAAAATGCCATACTGATTTTTTAAAGTTAACAAAACAAAGAAAAAACTCAAACCAAACAGAAGGGTTTCGGCCAAACACACTGCAGTTAAAGCCAATTTGCAAGGTTCAACTGCAGCATTCCCAGCGCCTCTGCATACGAGCATTACACTGACTGGAACGTCAGTCAGAGAGCATGACTACGCTAAATGAAATAAAAAGACAAAATTAAAGACACTACGAGAGCACACGCTAGCTACACACGGTCAGCAAGCTGCTGCCTAAGGCACTACACTGTGGTGAGACCATACACAGGGACACACACGACACTGGAGCTGGGTTTGTGTTCCGACAGAAAACATCCGCGGGGGAAGCAATTGTCGGTAAATGTTTTAGTCTTTTCACTGTTGTTAGAAAGGGCAGGTCATGGTTACAGGTTGTAAATGTCTGTACGGAAGCGATTGTGCTGTCCGGCTCCCTGTCATGAGACAGCCAGCAGCTACGCTCTCCAGAGCCGGGCCCGGGGAAGGCCTGGCCGGCCGGGCGCCTTTGGGGGCGTGTGTATGCGTGTGAAGGTATGGCGATACCTCCTTCGTAGTAATGTTGTGAGGAATCCTCGTAAGGCCTATCGTAGCCTTGCTCAGGATACGACGGTTGCTGATAACCGTGCTCATTATGACCTACATCAATTCGACAAGAGACAGGGAGAAACGTTAATGGCCACTGAGTGAAAACCCTAAATATATTTAAACTTGCAGATAAAACTGGAAAAAAAGAAATGGAAATACATAAAAAATAATTTCAATTGCATTAGCCAAATATTTACCAATGTGATTGTTTTCATATCAAGACAACTTGCAAATTTTCTTAAAAGCAAAAAACAGTAGTTTTAAAAACATTACCCTTAGTCTTAACTCTGATAATCCTCATTAAGGAGAGAAAAAACTTTTATCTTTCTTTTTTTTTAAATAACTTGAATTAAATTCCAATAAACAAAGGAAACAATTATCGTACTGTGTCAAACACCAGTTCTGGGTGCCAATGCCACAGCATACGCTAAAAACTGTGAAATACAAAAGAACTAAATTTCCCTTGAAAAAAACTGAGATAAATTTTTCACACTCTATTTACTTGAATAAAACATAGTATCTCAAAGTATTTCTAGATATGAAATATAATGCTTACTGCTGCCATTCTAGAGGCCCACAGATAATGTTTCCAGGGTAACATAAGCATTCACCTTCATGAAGTTAATATTGTACCAAGCAGAGTACACCTTTACTGTTAAGGCATGATAAATTTCGCCTGAAGATGACTAGAGTTTAATGAAATCGATCCTCTAGGCCTTTGAATTAAATTGCACAAAGAAATGTAGGACTAACCTTTCAGCTGGCGAAGGTCTGAGCTATTATACAATTCAGTGGGCCCCTAACTCAGGAAGGAGGAGCACAGTTATGAGTAAGTGCCGTACTCGGGGCTCCAGTAGCCATGTTCCTACACCATCTCACCGATATCTGGATGGAGGGTCAGTGAACCGGCCTGCAGTCTGAGCCCGCCTGCCTGCTTACAGTTAGAGCTGTTTTCATGCTGTGACACGAGTCCAGTGGCTGAGATCAATAGCCCGTGGCACACAAAGATGGAAAGGTTTTCTCTCCGCTCTTTAGAGGAAAAGTATGCCAGCTCCCACTCTCATGTTTACTGCATAAATATCCAAACAGAGGCAGAGCCGGCTGGGGTGGCTCAGTGGACAGGCATCAACCTATGAATCAGGAGGTCACCGTTCATTTCCTGGCCTGGGCACAGGCCGGGGTTGCAGGCTCTTTCCCCAGTGTGGGGTGTGCAGGAGGCAGCCTACCAATGATTTTCTCTCATCATTGATATTTCTATCTCTCCTTCTCCCTTCCTCTCTGAAATCAATAAAAATATTTTTAAAAAATAAAAAATAAACAGAGTAAGAAAATATCCAATGATGTCTAAGAGAATTAAGTCATTGTAAATGGAACAAAGAATCTACGTAAATGTCAGACAAACATATTAACACACACTTATGCAAAATGATACCGGATAACATTTTAAATCCCAATGAAATAGGGTGTATTATTAATAGAACTTTAAAGTTCTGATATTTACAAAACATTTTGTATAGAAAGGACCTATTTATAACAATACAAATTTCACACTTCAGAACATACTCAGGACCAACCAAACTAACAGTCCCAAATTCAACTCAATTACTTAAAATACATTTTAAAAGTTAAACACACCAATCATTTATATTCAGCAAATTTCCTAATAAAATTTAAGAACCTAGATTTTACCTTTTTAAAACATCTATAGTCTAAGAAATTACTTAATACAGTGTCTTCATATAAAACTAAAAACAACACTGAATAATTCGGGGCAGTTCTAACCACAATCACCCACACGTTCCCACTAACACGGGTGCCGTGTGCAGCTCTGCAGGTGAGCGCTGCTGCCCTGCCTGGCAAAGCCTCCAGAGAACCCATGTCCTGCCATGACGTGCCTTCAGGATTCACACAGATAAAAATGGCGGCAAAGTGACTTCTTCAATAACCAAGTGATATCTTTTTGCTCGTCTACTTCGGCTCCAAAACTTCAGCTGTCAGTTCTTAGCTCCCTCGTTTCTCTGCTGAAGTGGTTGGCCTATTGGCCTCAAACACACCCCGGGAGCTGACTACGTCAGTGAGGACTTCGGCAAGTCCCTGCATCACCAGACAGCCCTCTGTGGCTCAGGAACCAGTGAGGGGCCTGCTGTGTGAGTGGATCCTTCCTCTTCATTCTGCACTGCGAGCTGGCCAGACACGCAGGAAGCTGTGCAGGCTGAGTGGGCAGCGACAGGCCCAGGTGCTGGCGGGCCACCACGTCAGGCCATTTTACTTGCCACCCTCAGTGCAGCCTCCTACTGAACACCTCGCCATTAAACCAAACACCTAGAATGAAATCTGTTTTCTAAACATCTTTCCTCTTCCATAACTCCACATACAACTATATTCTGGGTATAATTTAGCCTCCAAACTTTTCCTCAAATGCAAATGCTGCTGTATACAAACCATAGTTCTTTTAAGAGTATGCAGCATCAACTAAAATGATGAAACAAAAAAACTTGAGGAAGTCTGTGCATTTATACAATGCAAAAAGTAAGCCAACAGACACTTTATGGTATATGAACTACCTCAATAAAGCCGTTATTTAGGAAAGCAAATCGTTACGTCAGTTTTGGTTCAGAGAAACCGATATAAAAGGGTCCTCTTTATAAACGAAAGGACCCGGCGGGACAGCTGACACTGGGCTGCCACAGGAGAGCCGCCGGCCCTGGGCTGAGCGGCGGGTCCTAACGGAGAGGCAGCTATCGGCAGTTCCTTCGGCCCAACGACATGCTGGGAGCTGCCTGCGTGAATAGAGGGGGGCGCCACAGGCATGGGAAGGAGCGCTAGGGAGATTACCGTCAGGGTAATACTGCTGGTTCATGCCTTCCGGAGGCCCCTGTCCGCCGTGACTGTACTGGTCCCCGTAATAGTCCTCCTGGCCCGAGTACTGCTGGGGCGGGCCTGAAAACCACAACGGCGAGACGTCAGAACGGGCTCTCTGCACCACAGGCTTCTGGTGATGTCACGGGAGTGCACTTCTCTGCTGCCCAGGCCCCTCCCTGCTTCGGCGTTCATGCACTTCTCCCTATGCTCATGTACATACGTACATCAATACACACCAACACCACACACATTTCACAATAACTGTTGCTAAGACCACATATGCAGTACCAAGCAATTATCAACTCAAAAACACAAACATTAGCTTCTTAAAAAGTGTCAAACTACTAGGAAATTAATTTCCTTCTTATTTTTATTTTTATATTAGAGCAGTTTAAAATAAATGAGGGTTTGTTTCTGACCATATATTTAGTACATACTCAAAAATGAATGGTATTTTCTGCTGCAAATGAGCTTTTGATATAAAATTTTATGATGTAATCTTTTCCCAGAAAAGATTAAAGGAAAGCTGAATACCAGGAAGTTACTACCCAATTTGTAACCCTTTGTACCTACTATATCCACTACCTCTCAGGAAAAAAATATATAGTGGAGTGTATTTAAAAAATACACACACACACACACACACACACTCAAAAGCCTAAGCAGTCATTATGACTAGTCACTATGATGCACACTGACCACCAGGAGGCAGACACTCAATGTAGGAGCTGCCCCCTGGTAGTCATGTACTCCCACAGCCAACCTCCCGCAGTCCCTCCCCCAGGGTGGCTGGCCCTGCTCTGCCCCGAGTGGGACTGGGTGAGACGGCCCCCATCGCCAGCCAGGCCAAGGAACCCCACCCGTGCAGGAATGCGTGCACCGGGCCTCCAGACTGGAAATAAAGCCCTAGCTCTGCCTGGATGAAGTTCATTAAATGGAGAGACTCCCGCCCGCTGTTATTTCTCTGAAGCAGGACACCTCCGCTGGGCTCTTACCCTGCTGGGGTGGTCTGTAGGGCGGCATCTGCCTCTGGCCCATCATGTGATTGCCTTGGCTGACCTGGCCCATCATCCCCATGGGCGGCTGCTGACCCTGGTAGTGCTGCCCGCCGCCCTGGGGCATGTTGTACTGCTGGGAAGGAGGCTGCTGGTGCATCATTGGACCTGGAAAAACACAAAACACGCACTCAATCTTGTTTGCAAATAACATTAACATCTTAAAGAGAAATACAAAAATCTGTTATCATACTAAAAGCCCAGTGCACGGATTTGTACACACTAAAAGGAAATTAATTAGAAGAAATATTTTAGAGGCCGAGGAGGGACCGCAGGAGGTTGGCTCATGGCCCTTCTCACCCAGTCCTGATTGGCCTGACCCTGACAGCAAGCTAACCTATCAGTCAAAGCGTCTGCCCCCTGGTGGTCAGTGCGTATCATAGCAACTGATTGAATGGTTAAACACTTAGCATATTAGGCTTTTATTATATAGAATTAGAGGCCCAATACATGAAACGTATGCACGGGGAGTGGGGGAGTCCCCTCAGCCCAGCCCACATTCTCTCCAATCTGGAGCATCCCTCTCACAATCCTGGACTGCTGGTTCCTAATCACTCATCTGCCTGCCTGCCTGGTCACCTCTTACTGCCCCCCTGCCAACCTGGTTGCTCCTAACTGCACCCTTCCCCCCCATTGCTGGCCTAGTCGCCCCTCACTACTCCCCTACCCCCAACCCCCGCCAGCCTAATCACCTCCAATTGTCCCCCCTGCTGGCCTGGTCACCCCCAACTGAACCCCTCCCTTCGCCAGCCTGGTTGCCCCCAACTGCCTCCTCTGCTGGCCTGGTCACCCCAACTACCCCCCCTGCCAGCCTGGTTGCCCCTCACGGACCCCTGCCGGCCTGGTAGCCCCACACAGCCTGCTGCTCAGTTGTTTGGTCGTCTCTCATTAACCCACCTCGCTGGCCTGGTTGTAGGCAGCCATCTTGTAAGGGTGTGAGCATTAATTTGCATATTACCTCTTTATTATATAGGATAATTTTCTTTGATTCTAAAGTATCAAAACTTAACTGAAAGTATTCTATTTTTACTGAAGAAATTTTTTAATACATTGAAAATTTCTTCACTTATTTCCATCCTAATCTCTTTTTTGAAAAGTAACTTATATTTCTTTAAATCAAATCCCTAGATAATCACTTTCTGAAGTCTTCTTTCTATTACAAAATTCGCCATTTATGGGAACAAACAAAAAAATAATGTAACAATTATAGTAAAAGAAAAAACTACACATTAGTACAAAAGATGACATTTTTTAAAAAGAATAGTTGGTCCTTAGTTTGAAATGAAGAATTCTTATGAATACAACTCCTTTCTCAAAAAACAACTATTCTCTTACACCCATGTTGCTGCTAGCATTATTTTCTTCTTCAAATCTTACATCACAGCAACTATACTGCAACCACCTCCATTTCCTGTGTGCACGCTCACTTCTCAGCTCCGGCTTCTGAGGAGCTGTCCACCTACCGCAGCTGCTGTCAGAATCACTATCGACTTTGTGCTGTCTCCTGGCTGCCAGCTGTATGGAGAGATGTCTGATCTCCACTGACCTAACTGACCTAAGAGAAGGGAGCAATGTTCCATCCTGGCACTGCACTTGGGAGAGAAAAATAAAGCAGGCACCAGTTTTGTGCAGCTACTTTCACTGACAATTTATCTATTGTCTCCCTTTGTTTTCAGTATGTCTCATCGAAGTTACAGAAAATATCTTGTATTAATATTTAAAATTCAGAATATATTATTTCATCACAAAGAATTGTCAATAGATTAACAGTGACTTCCTTTATCTGAATTCACTTTAGTGATTTATCATAATCAAAATCTAGAAAATTTTATTGCAAATACATTAAAACTATCTTAAACTTGTAACCTCACCACATTTCATAATTGAGAAAGCTTTAGGCTGGCAACATGCCAAATGTTTAACGGGCAATTAGCAGAACAGAGCGCCACTTACCGGTTTCTAGCTATTATGCACAAGAATACTTAAAAGAGGAACAGGGTAACAATCCCATTCTCTGAGCCTGTAATAGACCTCACGCCATCTAACACAAGAACAGAGCGGCACCTCCACTGACGCTGTAATAACAAATTATGTGACAATTATCTGTAAATGCTGAAGCTCGGCATCAGAAGGCATCCATGTAAATCAAGGGAAATCCATACAGATTAACATACTCTACCAGGTAAAATGAACCAGAGATTAGGTGAACTGTTAGGGGTCATACTTAACAACAATAAAATCCTATTTTCTCAATTTTTTAGCTCTAAAGCTTTCATTGATTAGCATTCAAATTATTCATTGATTAACTTTTCTTACAAAAAAATCCAAAAACACAGAATCTCAAATAAACTATCAAAGACATAAAAATAAGTAAGCTTACATAAAAAATTAGATTAAGCAATTTAATTTCTAAATGTAAGAAATAAACGTATTTTAAGCTAATTTCAAACTCAACCTTCCTTTTCATTGCTGCTCACATCCGACCTACATTGTTCTACACCAGCCAACAGCCTGAAAACGCTACTTTCTCCTCCGAGTCTGCTGCCGCTCACACACACAGCTCGTTACCTGGGTTCGGCTGCATGCTCATGTTCGGCCGGGGGCCGTAGTTCCCCATGGGCTGGCCCTGGCTCATGGTCATCTGGCTCTGCACCGGCACGCTCTGGGAGGACGGCACCGCGTGGCTGTAGCCGCCCATGGACCCATGGCTGCTGGCGGGCATGCTCATGGAGCTGTTGGTCAGGTTGAGCTGGCTGGGCCCCGGCCCCTGCATAGGCATATGGTTGGGCCCTTTAAGAAAGTGGTCAAAACCAAAATGCGAAAGTTAAACAGAGGCTTTGCATGAAGAACATTAGCATTTTTTTTGAGGGGAGGGGTGCATTACTATAGTAAGAATACCAAACAGTAACTTCAATATTTAATCAATAGTAAACTAGGAAAATGCTTTACATGAGAGCAGATACTGTGAAGTGAATGTTGTTATTCCCATTTTACAGACTAAGAAACTAATTCTTTTGAAAAGCCGAAAACATCCTGAAAAAGAGAAACCAGAGAGGACTAATTTTATGAGGAAAAAAAAAAAAAAAAAAAAAAAAGCCAGTGGAATTAAGTGTGTAGCATTCGCCCTAGCAGGTTTGGCTCAATGGATATAGTGTCGGTGGGTCCCAGCTTTGATTCTAGTCAAGGGCATATGCCTGGGCTGTGGGCTTGATCCCCAGTAGGGGGTGTGCAGGAAGCAGCCGATCAATGATTCTATTTCATCATCGATGTTTCTATCTCCCTCTCCCTTCCTCTCTGAAACCAATAAAAATATTTTTTTTTAAAGTTAAATTTCATTTTTTTAAAATATTTGTAGCATTAACCTAAAAGATCAATAAATTAAAAGATCAATAAACTAAAAGATCAATAAACTCAGAGCAGAGTCTAAAAAGGGTCCCAAATGCTAATTCAGTAAATAATTATAACGGTGATACTAAGTACCGGTGGACAAAAGAAAAACAGTTCAGTAAATGATGTTGTGACAATCGAGTAGCTGCCTGGAAAAACCAAGTTGAGCCCGACCACATTACTTCCATGAAGACTAATTCCAGATGACTAAAAAATTCAACATTAAAAAAGAAGAGAGGAAAAGAAACCATAAAAGAAAATTTTAGAAAGGAAATTTTTTAAAATAATTAAATGGAAAGGCCTTCTTAAGTTTGCCAGGAAATGCAGTCATGCAGATTGATAAATTAGACTATATGAAAATAAAAAATTTGAACAAGACTAATACAAACCAAAATTAAATAATACAAATATAAACTGGGAAAATGTTCTAATAAGTCCTATCACAGACCAAACTAGTAACACACCACCAGCAGTAAATGAAAGGGCCAAGGGCATGAATGACCATCTCACACAAAAGCAACCGGAGGCCATAAACATAGCAGACTGTTTGCTTTGCTTATAATATAAAAAGGCAAGTTAAAATTATGAAACCCATCTTCCATCTTTCAGACTGGCAAAGATAAGTTTTGACCCAACTATTATAAAGTTCCTTCATGCATTGTTCAGGGAATATATACATAAAAATGCATGTAAACTTTAACTCAGCAATTTCAGTTCTAGGAAAATATATAAATATATATATATATATATATATATATATATATATATATATATTTTAGGCAAAGTGTCTAATATGCCTAATATGCAAAGTGTCTCCTCGGGAGTTCAACCAACCGGGACTTTGATTGCTCACTATGACATGTGCTGACCAGCAGGGGGCGGCGCGGAAAGGGAGGCCCCCGCCAGCAGCTGGCAGCCACTAGGGACCCTACCTGTGCACAAATTACATGCACTGGGCCTCTAGTTTATCTTATAAATAAACAGGCTCTTTTGTGTGCATGTGTGTACACACACAAAATTTTATGTTTACTTATTTTATTATATTTTACATATTCGCAGCAGTATAATTTTTAATACTGAAAGAATAACCTGTATTTCTACCAGAAGGGAACGGCTCACATATTGGAGGCATCCTTAAAGAAGGAATGCAGTGGCTCACCAAAAAGAAGGAGCACCGCTATGTACTGAGTGCTGTCTAAAAGAGGTCTGCATGTTCTCGCGACCGCTACGACACGCCTTTAGGAGGGGAACAAGTGACATGTAAACTGCCTAATGTCTGAAACAAGAATGAGAGGTTCACACAGAGAGCACCTGCTGAAGGACACCAGACGCCCATGACCCATCACCGAGCGTCTGGTGGGGCAGAGGCTACCTCTCGTACCTTCTGATCCAGGTACCAGAGGCCTGGACTACCTATTCTTTTTTTAAAAATCAGTTAAATTTTAACAAAGAAACCTGAGACTGAAAGGTTATTTGACTAAGAACAAGCAGCATATAAATAGTTCTGCAACTTAGATAAAATATTGAAAATGAAACTAAAATATGATAGTAAAAGCCTAGATATGAATTTGTGTGAACAGAAGAGTTGGGAACTTATTAAATAAAGAAATACAGGTAATGGGACTTGTAACTTCTCCCACACTGACCACAGATCTCTGTCAGTCGCTGTTTGAAAGATCTGCAGCGTTCTGGCCAGCCGGGTCACAACCAGCTGACTCCTCTGGCTTACAGAGACTGTCACTGCTCCAGGTGCCTCACACACAAACCAGAGCACATGCTAACGGCAATCACACTGCCACCCAACTGCTCCTTCAGAAATAAGGCTTGAATGTTATACGGAAAAGTTAAGTCAAATCCTAATTAAAGGTATCCTGAATTAAAAATAAAATAAATCACAACACTTCTAACTTGCCACCTCTCCGTCTTACACACTGGGTCCTGATGAACTAAGTGTGGATCAGCACAAATATTCCTCCTGCCGACCCCCTGGGGAGCACTCCTGCCTTCCTCCTCCTCCCTGGCACTGCGGGGGCCTGGCTGTGGCGGACACAGAAGCAGCCCGGGGGCCCCCTGCCCCAGCCCCATCGGGCTCTGTGGACGAGGCTGCCGGCCTCTGCCGCTCGCTGCCCTTCTCATTCCTTGCCTGCCCCTCACCCTGGTCACCAAAGCTGCCCACCAACACACCAGCTGTCCTAAGGAGGCTAATTATTCATTTTAAAAGTAAAGTATTCTGTTACTTTAATTTACTTTCATTACTGACATTTGTATGACACTTTCCTTTGTTAATGAAAATAACCTTTGTCATTAGAAAGTAGAAATATTCTCGTATTTACTGTAGAAAAAAATACCCCACCAAAAATTATGGTCATGGATTGTGACTGTTATAAAACAAAATAGTTTAAAGATACCACTCATGTAAAATTCAAACCAGCAACAGGGAACTAAATAAGCACCAGTGGCCGGAAATACTAAGAGCCTCTGAACGTACCATGAGTAAATAGCAAAGGATGGCTCACGGCGTAAGAAAACTGACATTCTTGCTCAGCTTTTAACCTGGCTTTAATATCAACGTCCGTGTGTGTGTGTATGTGTGTGTGAGGGTGGGTGTGTGTGTGTGTGTGTGTGTGTGTGAGATGTTATCACACGCACACCTGAGCCCGCTCCCCCAGCACAGGGAGGCGCTGCTGCTCGGCCTGCATCCGGCTTTGTTCTTCCCCGTGTGCCCAGGGTCACTGGTTCTGAGACCAGCACGTTTCTAACACAAAACGCAGGCGAACGTTTGGACGCCTTTTCCTACACAGACCTCCATGCCTCAGCCACGCACAATGCCTCTTTCTTCCAGAAGCTCCTCCAGCCAGCCCCCTGCCCGGGCCAGGCCTAAATTTAGCAGCTCTGTGCATCAGAGGCGCCTGCGTGCCAGCCGGAGCCCCAGGCGGCCCGGTGAACACTGAATACAGGTCACGTAGCTCGGCAGCTAACAAACTCCGAGCGCCTGCACTCGGGGGCATTCGGAGCAGTTTTGTCATCAACAATCTAGGGTCCCTGGAGCCCCCATGTCGTTCCGGTTGCTAAGCAACTCTGGTGTTAATGTCTTGGAGGAGAAACCCTTACCCGGCATCTGGCCGTTCATCTGGTTCTGCATGTGGGGCGCAGGGGGCCCCCCGCCGACCATCCCATCTGAAGGCATGTTGTGCGCGCGCGGAGGGGGCGGGGCGCCGCCCGGGTTCATCCCTCCGGGGCCCAGAGGCATGTTCTGCGTGGGCGGCTGCGGAGACAGTTTAGGAAACAGGAGGAGCTGTTAGACGTGACACAGGAGAGGGCACGTGGGACCGCAGTGGCCTGTGTTACTAACTGGGGCAAAACAGTGCCTTTCCACTTATTTCAGAGCGTTTTGTCATGGGCTTATTAACATATTTAACATACGCGCAACACTTCACACCATCGTTAGCGTGAACACAGCACCTGTCCACCTCAGACCACGGGAACACAATAACAGTATATTTTAGTTTATAAAATCCCAGGGGTGAAAATAAAAATTCTAATATTCTATCCCAAAACCATTTCCATTTATTATGTGTAAGGATCTCCAATGTGTCCATTGTTGTTATTTAAATTGTTTTAAAGATTAAGTCTCCTTTCATTATAAATATATTTAGATGTGTTCACTATGAATGATGAATTTCACCTGGAAAGAAAACACAGTAACAAGAAGTTATTAAAGAACCAGAGACCCAAAATGTGATACACCCCTGTGCTGGAGGGGAGAGGTTGGGGAGCTTTACGCCCAGCCTGTGATCAGCCCTCAGCCCGCCGCTGCGCCCCCTCCCTCCCGATCGGAGCAGTGCTGCCGGCCTCCGCCTCCGGGGGAGACAGCTGCCTCCGAAGGAGCCTCTGGCAGCCGGCCTAATGGCAGGAGGAATGGGAGGAATGGCCTAACCTTGAGAGTGCGCCAAGGGCGAAGGAGACAGACCACCTGCCGCCTTCTCGGGGCGCTGTGATGGGGAGGGAGCAAATGGTCAGTCTCTGCAGCCCCTCTGAGCAGGGGCCAGGGCGGGTTTGTCCAGGTCGGTGGCAGCCTTCCTTCTCTACTTCTCTGTGCCCTTCGTCTCTTCCTATCCAGCCACCCCGTTGCCTCCAGTTCCCCTCAGCCGGACCCCGAGCACACAGCCCCCCAGAGAGCTGGGTTCGGCCACCGCATGGGCACTCAGCCCTCCGACCTCAGTGACGGCCACTCACTTATGTGCCAAACGGCCAGCGCTGCTCCCAGCGCTCACCACTCACCGCCCGGCCCTTCCCGACCCAGCCCACACAGGAGGCAGTTCCGTCAGTCTTTCCTCTCAATGCTCACCTTAGATGCCTCAGCACCTACTGATCTTGCTCAATTTTCAAAAAGGTTACCAAATATCAACTCAGTGTCACATACTCTTCATTTATAAGCATCCTTTATCAGCCTTCAAACATGGCTGACCTGGACCCTCGCTTGAGAATAAAAATCCTTCCTCCCATTGTCATGTCTGAATTTCCTATTGAAAATTCATGTTCTCCCTCTCAATAGGTATCAATTTTCACTTTCCTGTGATTCGATTCATAAAGCATAAGTATTGTATTAATAGTTCCCGTCATAGTAAGAGGGCTTCCATCTAACCCTCTGCCAATAGGGTTATCTAGACGGACTGGAAAGGGGAAGCCCAGTTCAGCTTAGGATCCCGGTTCTCCTGGCCCGGCTGTGTGATGGGAAAGTATGGAGGCCCCGTGGCAAGTGGCAGGCTCCCAGCACTGAGTGGAAGACAGTCTGGGGAGCAGAGAGCTAGAGACTGAAGAGCGGGGGGGGGGGGGGGGGGGGGTGCGTGCGCTTCTGCCCAGGATGATGGGCAGAGACTGCGGTTTAGGTCCCACCCAGGTAGAAGGGCCTCCATGAACAACGCATGCTCTCCTGAGATGTCCAAACAGCCTTCCCACAGATGAAGGTCAAAACTGAAATAGCTCAACCCTAAAACATTTTATAGTGAACCCTCAAAAGGCTCCGGGGATCCTCTAGTGCTTCGCCTACCAAAGTAAAACTTAACTCTCGGAGGAAAATAGCAAACAGAATCCTTACAACTGCTCATTGGTAATGCCTGGCATTCAGTTAGGAACTACAAGGCACAAGTGGTCAGCCCAATTGGGACGCTTCTAACAATTTAAAAACCTACAGGAAGCAACAGCTGTGGAGGAAGCGAAGCTCTTGCCAACGTTATGGGACTGTGCGTGGGGCAGCGCTGTGTAAGCCACTGGCAATTCCTCAGGAAGTCACAGAGCTACCGTATGATCCAGGTATAGACCCAAGAGAACTGAAGAGACACACTCACATGCAACTTGTACACAATGTCAGTCTCCTACCTAACAAGAGAGTAATATGCGAGTCAACCATCACTCCGCTACACCCCAAGCCATGCCCACCAGCCAATCAGGAGCAAGTATACAGATTAACCTAACAAGATGGCTACAGCCATGGAGCGAGCGGGAGGCTTGGGTTTCCCTGGCAATGGAGGAAGCCAAGCTTTCCGCATACCCTGGCTGGCCCAGGCCTCCACTCACGGCTACAAAGTTTCAATTATATAAGATAAATAAATCCAAACAGAAATGGCAGCAGCCATGCAGCTGGAGAGAGCAGAAGGCTTGAGTTGCCCCCCTAGCCTGCTTTGGCCTCTGCTTAAGGCTACAAAGTTTCAATTGTAGAAGATAAATAAATCCAGACACCAGGGCCTCCACTTGGGTCGCCGGGGGGCGTGGCTGACCTGCAAATCACCCCAGGCCCCTCGCCCAGGCCACCCCACACCCCAAGGGAAGCCCCACCCTGATCCAGGACACCCTTCAGGGCAAACCAGCTGCCCCTACCCATGCACCAGGCCTCTATCCTATCTAATAAAAGAGTAATATGCAGACTGACCATCACTCCAACACACAAGATCAGACTGACCATCACTCCAACTGCAAGCTTGATCGCCCCCAACGAATTTCATGCACCGGGCCTCTATCATTCATAAGAGCCAAAATAAGTAGAGGGGAAAAGATACTGATGATGGACAACAAAAGATGCTGTCTATATCCATACCACGGATAGTCATCAGCCACACCGCAATGGAGGACAGACACATATTACAACACAAACCTGGACAACACCAGGAGCAGTGAACGAGGCCAAACTCAAAAGACCACACACTGTACAACCCCATTTACATGGAAGGTCCAGAAGGGTAAAGCCAGAGACAAAGCACAGGCTGCAGACTTGTTGCTGGGGCACCAGCAGCCATTGACAGCCAACTCCAGTCTGGGATGATGGAAATATCAGAATTTTGGGTAGGGATGACCGGTGCACAGAACTATGACTATACCAAAAACCGCAGAATTATATACTTTAAAGGGTTAAGATGACAAATTTGAGTTTTTAAAAAAGTGAGTAAATGGACAACATGAGAAATAAAAACTAGAAAAAGACACACTGGCCATTCACATGTTGGAGTTATCTGAGAGACTTTAAAATAACTGTGACTGATATGTCCAAGGGGAAAAAAAAAAAACCTCGAGAGATGGAGAATTTCAGCAAAGTCCTAGGATTCTTAAGAGTCCAATAAAAACTCCAGACCTGGAAGCGTCATCAATGAGATTAAGAATACAGTACTTTAGCCCTGACTGGTTTGGCTCAGTGGATAGAGTGGATTCCAGTCAAGGGCATGTACCATGGTTGCAGGCACATCCCCAGTGGATACATCAACCAAGTGATGTATCTGAAGGATAATGGTAACGAATTTTCCAAAGCTACTAAGACATGAGTCCCTGGCAAACATGAGCAGAAGGCAGCTGAATCGATGTTTCTTTCTCATCAATGTTTCTAACTCTCTATCCTTCTCCTTTTCTCTCTGTAAAAAAATTAATAAAATATATATTTTAAAAAGAATACAGTAATTTAATTTGAGCAAAAGTGAGAATTGGTGAGCCGAAAACATACATATAGAAGCACAGGACATCCCAGAGAAAGTAGAGAAAAATACAAAAAATGTGTAAAAGATGGTGAAAGAGTCTAATGTAATACACCAGTCCATCTAACTGGTGACAGAAGCAGAGAAAATGGAGCAGCCATCATGTCTGAAGAATATTTCCCAAAGCTAATCAGGCATGAGTCCCTAGCGAACAAGTCTCTACAAGCCTCAGCATGATAAAAAAGATGATCTCAAACATCAGACAGAACCCAAAAAACAAAGTCAACGAGAAAACCTTAAAAGCAGCCAGGGAAAATAAGACACATCATCTTAGGGTGACAGCAGAAAACTAACAACAACAACAACAACAAAAACCCAGAATAAATGGAGTTAAACCATTACACGTTTTCTGTATTTTCCAAGGTGTTAAATTTGCCCACGTTGGCCACCACCTCGGCTACCACGTGGCACAGCTACCGCCAGCATCTCTCTCGCTGACCTCTGCAACCGCCCCCCACGGGGCCCCATCCCCTCCACTCCCCCACGTAAATGCTCCACGCGGCCATCAGGATGAGCGGGTTAACATCTACCAATCTGCTCCAATCCGCCCAGAGCTTCCACGTTCAAAGGAAACCAGAGTCCCCGCAGGACTGTGGGGGGAAAGCCTACACCAGAGGGCCTGGCCCCCGCCGGGGTTCAGCTACGACAGAGGGCTGCCCCCCGCTGGCTGGGGCATCGTCCCGGCACCAAAGGGCTGGGTCGGATTCCTGGTCAGGGCACAGAAGGAGGCAGCCAAGCGACCTTTCTCTCTCGGAGTCCCTTTCCTAAAACCCATAAAAACGTACTCTCGGGTGAGGACTGAAAACAAAAGCAGGGCCTGTCCACACAGCTTCCATACCGCCACCGGCTCAGTCACAGGAACCTCCATGTCTCTCACCGCAGGCCTGGCCACAGGCACCCCCAGCCGGCCCCTCCTCTCCCGCTTTTCCTTCCCTGTATAGCCCTTACACCTAACCAGGGATGGTTACCTCTGTGCTGCATGGCTTGTTGGCTTACACAACCACAGGAGCTTGTTCACTGATGTTTCAAAAATACCTAACTCCTGCCTGGCCCAGAGCTGATACCTAATATTTAGTAAATAAATGAAAAAGCTCATTTAAATGACTTACCACAAAACTGAAAATTCTTCTCACAATAAAATTATTTTAAATGCTTTTTTAAAACATAAAATATCACACTGCAAAATACAACTTTTAGTTCAATAATCACTAGCTGTAGAACATAGGTGTCATTCATAAAGTTCCCCACAAGGAGGCACCAGGAGGACACACAGACAAAATAACCTCAGCATAGGAGAGGGTTAGCACTTTACACAGATGGAAGCCTGATTAGTCAGCCAACAGCTGCCAACGCTCACCAGCGTTACTAGCCTATCTGCCTAACTTGCTAGTCCAAGGTCAGTCTCCCAGAAATGAGTTCTGTGCCACGTGAAACGGTCAGGAAGATCTCGGGATTTCTCACTCGGCCCCACAGCAAGGTCAGGGGGCATCCTGGGCAGCCTGGAATTTATTGCGGCGTTCAACCTACCACCTCACCTCCGCAGTGTAATCAGCTCATCCGCGTCCTGTCTTTTTGCCCCTCCTCCCCAGACAGCAAAGTCAGAGTCAGTCTTGCTAAGACCCTGACCAGGTGAACTTTCCTAATAATCAGGCCCACGTGTTTTCACAGCACGGTCTCCCAAATTTCCTAAGAAATTGGAACCCAAAATGATTCACCTACTAACACCACGTTCCCAGGTTCCCCATTAAACCCCATCTTTCTTTTATGAAACAGCAAACTCCCACGATAACAAGTGAACGCTGAACTGCCTCAGCTCTGGCCCTGGCTGGTGGTGGCTCAGCGGGCTGGAGCATCGTCCTGCAAACCAATAAAGGTGGCGGGTTCGATTCCAAGGCAGGTGTGTCACCAGATTGCAGCTCTGACCCCCAGTCGGGAGTATATAGGAAACTACCGATCCATGTTTCTCTCTCTCACACACGTCTGTCTGTCTGACTGTCTCACACCGCCCCTCTTCCTCCCTCTCTCTCTCTCTCTCTCTCTCTCTCTCTCTCTCTCTGAAAATTAGTAAAAACATGTCCTCAGGTGATGGATTCAAGAACACTTCCTGGGCTCTGAAATCCTATGATGATGTTAATCACCAAACAATCACTCCAGATCTATATAATCTTATAGAACAAAAGTAAGTGCCTTCCTCCCAGACCAGGAGAATCCCTGGGCTACACTTGCAGAATACAAAAAATAAAGCACGACAACTAACCCCTAACCCCGCAGGACGCATGGGGGGCAGACGCTGAGCCCCCTGAAGATAGCACAGCACCACCATCCAGGCATAAACAGAAGCTATCATGGTGGACTCAGGAATGTATTTTTGTATTATTTCAACATTTACGCCAATCTGGCTAAATTACAAAAGTAATGTGTAGTCATTAAAAAAAAAAACAAAAAAAAAAACCACAGACATAAATGAAAACGGGAGCCATTGCTAAAAGCTTCATATGCATACCTCCAGAAAGTTCTGACAATTCGTGTGCGTGGAGGGTGTGTGTGTGTGTGTGGGGGGGGGGGGGAAGGTTTCTGGCAGCAGGGTCACACACCTTGTGATTCCTTTTGTTCTCCTGTAGACATTATTCTTTATCTGTACATAATTCAACTAAATTCAAAGTATAGAATTCAACAGTGGAAGTTGTGACAGTTTTAATCCACCCTCAAAACTTACTCCTAGTCTGTTTTCCGAGTATGAACAATGTTTGAATCAACAGCCCTGTACAAATCCCTTCCTGTGCTCCTTCTATGCAAATCAGAGGGAGCCTTCATTCCAACAGCAGGTCCTGTCCCTGCCGCCCAGCAAGAGAGCTGCTCTGTAGAGAGGAGCTACATACGTCGTTTTCAAGAAGTGACGGGCAATCTTCCGGTTCCTGGGACGCAGGCTGCTCTCACTTACCTAATACAGATCTGCAAGAACAAGTTCACAATCACACTCACACATGCATGCAAACACACACTAACGGCTACATTCCTCATGGTAAGAAGTGTCCGACCTCCTTACGCCTCTGGACTCAATTAGACAGTCCTCTGAATTTCCCATGTACTACCCAGCAAATAGTTAACACGACTTTTTATAGAACAGTGGAAAGACGAGACCGGCTACCTGTGCTATCTGAATCAGAGAAGTGTGTCCATAACTCACTTCTCCACAAACACAGCTCACCTGCCCTGGAAGATGTCCCCAACAATCAGAACGCATCACTTTGTGTTGCAAATGTGCTCACATATACAGTATTCTAAAATACCATGTATTACATCCACTTTGAGTTGAGTTGTCTTTAATCTCATTTATAAATCTTACAAATTTATAAATCTTACTCAAAGCATATTAGATTTTCTTTTACATTTTTGAAAGAATCAAATGAGTACCTTCTTTAGTTTTCTCCTTTTTCTTAACAAAGCTTTCCTCACCTCAAGATAACCGAGGTGGTAATCTGTACTACAGGGCGGGGCAGAAGCAGGCTTACAAGTGCTTCCATGGTAAATAACAGTCACTAGTAAGTAACGATATGAGAAAGTGCTGTTTCATGCATTCACAACTACAAACCTGCTTTTGCCCACTGCTGTGTTTACAGTGGCTTTTCTAAGCTTAAAAAGCAGGTAGAAGATAGAGACAGTAGGATTCTGTAAGATCTTTTCATAGCTTTTGAAGTTCTAACCAAATCAAAATATCACGTATGCTGAAAGTTAATTAAAATTTATAAATGAAAAAGAACAATGAATGCAATGCATCCTGCTCATCTTGGAGGCGGCCACAGGAAGCTCGCCCTCCCTGCACCAGCCACACCTGTGAGCGGGAGCTCCATGCACGGAACTGCAGCCCCGAAGCACCTGCCCCACAGCTCGGTCACGGCCCTGGAGACCCACCAGTGCGTTTCCGCTGAGGCCTGTGCGGCAGGCAGCGCCAGGGGCTCCCCACGAGCTCAACCGAAGGACATGTGTGTGCGCATATGGGCACGACCCATGGGCAGACACTGGGGGTGGGGTGAGGGCATGCGACAGGGGTATGGAGGCTGGGGAAGGTCAATGGGGGGGGGAAAGGAGATATATTAATATGTACTACATGTGTAATACTTTAAACAATAAAATTAAATTAAAAAAAAAAAAAGGAACGTCAAGCATAGGCAGCATCGCAAACAAATGCAATTCAGAAAATAACAAAATATAAAGTTTACTATAAATAGCTTTTATTAATAGTATAGGCTTTAATTTGTTGTATAGAACATCTACTGAACAAAACTATCTTAAATGAATTTTAATTTTAATAAGTATGTATATCTGGTTAAATTAGGGATTTTTAAAAACTTATACTTGTAATGAATTAAGTGAAAGCCAGATTAGCATTCCAATCAGCTCTGAGCCTGTTTCACAATTAAGAGTCATGTTTATACACTCAATCTCAGTGAGCGGCATCATCAGTCAAGTTTCAAAACCGATCCTCCGTACGTATTCAGTGACTGGAAATCACTGTATTACTGACGGCCACAGACAGCAGTTAAAAGAGGGCATTTCTACTTAAGAATGTCCTTGATGAAGCAGTAAGATTACTCATTTATTAAGTGCTCCACGTCAATCAAACATTCTGTGTGACGGATGAGACAGTAACAACCACATGGCGCACATCAGAGCAGGGTGAGAGCACACTGCACCGCGGCCTGCTGACCTAGGTCCGCGGTGGCAAACTCATTAACCAACAGAGCCAAATGTCCACAGTATGATGATCGAAATTTCTTTTGAGAGCCAAAAACCAAATTCTGCGCACGGGCCACGAAGTTCCAATCGCACTGTACGTGGGCGCCCGCACGTGGAGCTCTGCGGAAGAGCCACACTCAAGGGGCCAAGGAGCTGCAGTTTGCCGAGCCCAGACCTAGGTCGTTTTCACGGATCAGCACCTCTATAGCATCTGCAGCCAATGACCAGATTTGACTTTTCAGCAAGAACTGGGAATCTGGCAAACTTACTAGCTACTCTCTTGAGTTTCAAGTATCCTAACACTAGAGACTTTGCTGATGAGACGGTGGTAACTCAGTGATTTACCAAACGTGGTTTTGGGTATCACAGAATAAAATATGTCAATGTTTAGAAGAAGTGCATACTCAGTGAACTTCCATTTTCTGAATGACCAAAGCATGATGTTACAAAATCACGCGTGAGTACAAGACCCATCCAAAATGCAAGACAGACCAATGAACTTCAAAGTATCAGTAAGAACATGATTTCAGATTTCATACTTCAATAACCTTAAAAAACACCTCTGTTGGGATCTGCTATACTATCAGATTATTCACAACAATCTGAAAAGGTGAGTAAAACATTCTTCCCTTTCCTACCTCCATCTGTGTCAGACCAAATCTTACTCTACTGCAACTGAAGCTGGCAACCTAGATTAAACCCAGGAGGCGCAGCCAGTACAGCTGTTTGCTATTTAGCCAAGCACTATAGGAAATCTGCAGGCTTACTATAAATAATGTCATCCATATTTCACTACACTCACAAGATATAGTTAATTTTTCCTTTAAAGAATTTTATATTAACATGCAGTAAGTTTATTGTTCATTTTTTATTGTTCATTTTAAGTGAATAAATACCTTTTTAACAAATATCTCAATATATCTATTTAGTCTACGTAAAGCTCTGTTATCCTCAATAATTTTTTAAAAAATATATTTTTATTGATTTTTTACAGAGAGGAAGAGAGAAGGATAGAGAGCTAGAAACATCGATGAGAGAGAAACATCGACCTGCTGCCTCTTGCACACCCCCTACTGGGGATGTGCCTACCACCAAGGTACATGCCCTTGACCGGAATCAAGCCTGGGACCTTTCAGTCTGCAGGCTGACGCTCTAGCCAATGAGCCAAACCGGTTTCCGCTATCCTCAATAATTTTTAAATGTAAAGGGGTTCTGAAAACAAAAAGTTCTGAGAAATGCTGCAACAGAGAAATATTAAAACCAAAAAGATTCTCTAAAAAGACTTTTAAAAAAATGTGATAAACACCAGGAAAAAGGGATAAAAAATATACTTTAAAAGAAAACATACAAATAAACTATGTTAAAACAAAAAATTGCTATATATTCTGAGAATATTAAATAATCACATTGCTTCGTAAACTTTATGCCAACAAATTTGAAAAGTTAGATAAAATGTTCAAAAGCACAATTTATAAAAATAGGCAATTTATAAACACAGGATACACCAATGACGCCATGACAACGACGGAAATGAAGTAGTCTTGTCGCTCAGGAGGCTCCTCTACAGAACTGCAGACCCCTGAGAACCCGCAGCTCCATTCTGCAATCACTCCAGACTAAGAAAATGAGGGAAATACTCCACTCAGTTTATGAAGCCAGCACAGTTCACAATAAAGACCAGACAACACTTTTCAAGAAAAAAAATTAAGCACCAATTGCACTCATGAACAAAGACATAAAAATCATGATCAAAATGTTAACTAACTGAATGATACAATTTTTTAAGACCAAGACCAGAGAAAAAGTATGTTAATTACAAGAAACCAAGATTGACTGACCATTATAACGTAAATTAATGTAGTTCACCACATTAACATATTAAGAAAAACTTGTGATCTCCTTGGATGCAATAGAAAGTATTCAAACAAAATTTAACATTCATTCAAGATATTAACTCTGAACACAACAGAAACCAAAGGGGAATGATTCCTTAGCCTGAGGAAACATTATCTGGGAGCACTACAGCAAGCATCGCACTTCCTGGTCAGACAGGGAAAACTTCCCTTGTGGTCAGCCACAGACAGGATGTCCTCTCTCACCAGAGAAGGTACAGAGGTCTTAGCCAGGGAAGTACGGAGAGAGAGAGAAATAAAAGGTGTAAGAATTAGAAGAACGAAGCAAAACCAATTAATCATAAATAATACGGTGGTGAATATAGAAAACTGAAAGTATCGACAGAACAATTATTAGATTGAACAAGATTGTGAAATTAAAAATCAACTGCATTTCCATGTAAATATCAATCAGAGGAAATAAAACTTAAAACGCAAAGACTCTACTTGCCTCGAAAAAAAAAACATGAAGTACCTGAGAGAGATGCGCAAATCCTCTGCAGGAAAATCGTAAAACTTCATTGGATATTAAAGGACTAAATAAATGAAAATATAGACCATCATCATGATTTGAAAGACTCGCCATTGTAAAAGTATCAATTCTCCCCACCTGACTGAGAGGCAAGGAATGTCAAGGTCATTTGAGGAGTAAGCTGACACGCTGAAATTGAAGTGTACATGGAAGCGCAAAGCACTACTAGTCAAGTTATTCTGAAAAAAACAAGGAATTAGTAAACTTCTTTAATACATTCAGACTTCCGAGACTATGCCAAGTGTGGCAAGACTGTGGAATTTATAAAAACAGACCAATGAAGCAGGAGAGAGATCCGACAGGTTATGTGGCAGCCTGGTAGTCACGATCTAGATGGCGTGACAAACAAAGGCAGGACACTCTGGTGTCCAGGAAAGAATGCTGGGACAGAGAACTTTCCATGTGGAAACAAGTAAAATAGAACCTATTCCTCACACAATTAACAAAAATAAATTCTACTCAGCTGGTAACCAAATTCATGTCAATCATCACACAAAGACTTATTTCAGATTCAAAACAAAGTTTACTAATTATAGCCGGGACCGGTTTGGCTCAATGGATAGAGCGTCGGCTTGGGGACTGAAGGGTCCCGGGTTGGTTCCAGTCAAGGGCATGTACCTTGGCTTCGGGCAAATCCCCAGTAGGGGGTCTGCAAGAGGCAGCTGATCCATGACTCTCTCTCATCGATGTTTCTAACTCTCTATCTCTCCCTTCCTCTCTGTACAAAATCAATAAAAATATATATATAAAAAAAAAATTTACTAATTATACATCCTGAGTAGGCTACATCTTAAGAGAAGCATCTTATTGCTAGTGGTAAACCTGGAGGTGTTCTATTAAAATCATATTTTAGCCAAAGCCGGTTTGGCTCAGTGGTAGAGCGTCGGTCTGCGGACTGAAAGGTCCCGGGTTCGATTCCGGTCAAGGGCATGTACATTGGTTGCAGGCACATCCCCAGTGGGGGATGTGCAAAAGGCAGCTGGTCGATGTTTCTCTCTCATCGATGTTTCTAGCTATCTCTCTCCTTTCCTCTCTGTAAAAAAATCAATAAAATATATTAAAAAATGAAATAAAAATTTTAAACTCTTTAAAATACATAAATAAATAAAATCCTATTTTACTGGTAGTGGTATATAGCAAATAAACAACTACAGTAATGTCGTAGGTACCGAGATTTTTAGAGTAAGACAGAAGAGATACTAAGTAAAAAACCTTCCCCGAAGGGGAAATATCACTAATCCAATACTTTATTTTTTTCTAAAACAATGTGTTTCCTGGTTCTGTCCACTGAAAACGCCTAAGAGACAATGAAACCGCAGTAACGATGAATGCCCCAAACATTCAAATCGTGATCTCTACTGTCAATTCCCACTGGCAGAGGAAGGCTCGGAAAACAGTGGGCAGAACAGTTCTGGGACAAACGTGACCCATCTGATCGCCCTCAAATCCTCAAAGCGGAGTGGCCACAAGGTCCTGCAATCGCCGCAGGTGGACACAGCAGCCACCAGAGGGCTCCCACCACTACAGACACCACCCCCGAGGACCAGAGAAGGCCAGCCACGGGTTCAAACCCATGAAAAACATGGAACTCTAAGTTTAGACTTCCCATCGCCAAAAACGGAACAGCCAGCCAACACGTCCTCCTGAAGCAGGCAGTCCACAGCACCAATGGACCAACAACCGAGCCCACCTCTCACACAGCTCTAACTATTAGCTTCTGGGAGAGAAGGGGCAACCGACACAGCATGTGACAGGACCATGAAGGCAGAATCGGCCGAGTCCAGATGTGAAGATTCTACAAACGCATGGCCCCATTTGTTCTCCAAATACGTGGCGACTAAATGACCCTGAACCAATGGAGGGAGACCTAAGACACAGCAGTCAATGCCACGTGTGGGCTTTGTTTGGGTTCCGTGGCGAACAATTATGAGACATCGGTGGATTTTCTAAGCAACTGGTGAAAATCGTGGACAGTCTGGGTATTACAAGGCAGTAAGAAACGTCAGTTACTCTTGCTGAGTGGGGTAATAGTCTTATCTGATAAAGAGGCTTACTGAAGTATTAATAAGTAAACTTATAAAATATCTGGGATTTGCTACAGATTTATTCATAAGTTAGTTGTGCAATTACATATTAAAATAAATAACAAAATAGGTAGATGGACTGGTGAGTGGGGGAATGGGTGGATGAATAGGACTTCCTCAGGGAAGGATCAATTCTAGGTGAATTAAATCAAATACGAAGCCAAAACATTCAACCTTTTACATCATCTAGGTCACTGGTGGGCAAACTGCGGCTCCAGGTCACATGAAACTCTTTGGCCCCTTGAGGGTGGCTCTTCCACACAATACCATGGCCTGAGTGAGTCTATTTTGAAGAAGTGGTGTTAGAAGTTCAAGTTTAAAAAATGTGGCTCTCCAAAGAAATGTCAATCGTTGTGCTGTTGATATTTGGCTCTGTTGGCTCATGAGTTTGCCGACCACTGCGCTAGGTAAACAGTTTTATGTTCTGAGGGGCAGGGACCCGATTTAAACAAACCTCAAAAATCACTAAACAAAACTGACACACACATAGGCCTGCACAGACCCGTGCCCTGCCTGGAGGTACTCACTGCTGGCAGCAGAGACTGCATGTTCTGGTTCGAGTCTGCTATCGTAGCCAGGTAGACCAAGTTCGTGTGCAGCATCTGTTGGTACCTATTAAAATAAAACAAGTATCAGCAGGAAATAATTCTTCCTGCGTGCTGAAATACAAACAGCATCCTAATCATTTCTCAAGGCTAACGAAAGCTCTACTCCCTGAACTTTCATTGTTTCCTAGTTCCTCTGCAAAATAATTCCACTGCCTACCTTTACAGAGGATGAGAAATGCAGAGGTTCTCTGTGCTCAATGTTGTTACAGGGAGTTTTATATGCTTCCCCACCTCATTTAATCCTCAAAACAGCACTACAAGCAAAGTTCTTCTTTTCGCCCTTTTACCGAGGAGGACACGGTGCAGGGAGGGGCCTAAAGGGAACCACACGGCTGAGCCAATGAAACAGCTGAGTGCGGACCATTCCCTAGCGGGGCACACGCTTTCCGGAGGTCTGCAATGCAGAGGTCTCGGAGTGTGTGCTTATTCCGGCCCTGTGCCATTGTCACGTTGTCAAAACCTCAACCCCGCGAAGAGCCAGCGTGCTCTGCGAACGCGCAGCGAGGAGGTGGGACCACTCTTCCTTCTCCCTCGCAGCAGTGGCTGTCAGGGTTGGCCAGCTGGTTACTACCCACCTCTCCCCCTCACCTACAAATAGGTGTCTCCAGGTACACACTGGAATGTGATTGCTCCAAAATACTGTTATCCTATATAATAAAGAGGCATTAAGCAACTGACCATCACACTCTCACACAAGATAGCCACCACAAGATGTCCAGCAGGAGTGGTTAGGGGGTGATCAGGCTGGCAGGCAGAGGCGGTTAGGGGCAATCAGGCAGGCAGGTGAGCGGTTAAGAACCAGCAGTCCCGACAATTGGACATCCCCCAAGGGGTCGCAGATTGGAGAGGGCGCAGGCTAGGCTAAGGACACCCAGCCCCCCACCTTCCCCCTCACCCCGTGCACGAATTTTGGGCATCAGGCCTCTAGTTATTAGAATAAATGCACAACAGATTTCAAAGAATTAATATGAAGCAAAAGAATGTAAACTAGCCCTAGTCAGTTTGGCTCAGTGCATGGAGCATCGGCCTGTGGACTGAAAGGTCCCGGGTTTGATTCTGGTCAAGGGCACATGCCCAGGTTGCAGGTTTGATCCCCAGTATGGATCATGCAAGAGGCAGCCAATCATTGGTTCTCTCTCATCATTGATGTTTCTATCTCTCTCCCTCTCCCTTTCTCTCTGAAATAAAATATATATTTAAAAAAACAAAAACAATGTACACTATCTCATTAAGGTTTTTTTTAAAATATATTTTATTGATTTTTTTACAGAGAGAGAGGCAGAAACATTGGAGAGAAACATTGATCAGTTGCCTCCTGCACACCCTTTACTGGGGATGTGCCCACAACCAAGGTACATGCCCTTGACCAGAATCGAACCTGGAACCTTCTAGTCCACAGGCTGACGCTCTATCCACTGAGCCAAACCGGTTTCAACTCATTAATGTTTTTATATTGATTATATATCGAAGTGACATTATTTTTAAAATAAGGAGTTAAATAAAATGTTTTATTTAAGTTAATTTCTCCTGTTTCTTCTTGTTGAAGTGTCTACTAGCAAAGGTAAAAGTACATATGTGGCTCACAAGCATGTCTACCGGATGGTGCTGTTCTAGACTTCTGATAAGACATTCAACTTGTTCCACTCCAGCAGTCTCCTAAGGGAGACTGTTTACTTCCAACATGACACCTCCAGCTGGGTTCTTATGAGTGATGACCAATTCTCTACCTATTACACCTGACCTGTGCTTCCTCCGTCACATATATGGAGAGAACTAAAGGTCCTATGTATGTGAAGGCCTAACTTTTCCACAAATCAGACCACACACAAATGTGAAGTCCTTACGTTATGCAGGATAAGAAGCGAGTGAAAAATTAATACCCACTCCATTCCCGAGAACATATTTTCCTCATGGACAAATTGAGGAGAGTCGCACAAAACTGGGTACACTAATGTCCATAGTAGCATTACTCCAAATAGCCAAGGAAACAACCCAATGTCTATCACTGGTGGATAAATGTGGCATAGCTCTTGACAACAAGACATTGTTAGCGATGAAAAGGAAGTACTGATTCATGCTTTAACATGGATGAACCTAGAAAACGTGCTAAGTGAAAGAGGTCAGTCACAAAATACCCCACGTTACGTGAATCCTTTAAATGTATCAGCCACACCAGGCAGATCTGCACAGACAGAACAGCTAGTGTTTGTCAGGGGGTAAGAAACTGGGGGCTGGAAACCGGGAGTGACTGCTCATGGGTACAAGAGTTCTTTTGGGGATAATGAAAATGTTCTGAAATTGATTAAAGTGACAGTACAACTCTATGAGTATTCTAAAAACCTTGAATTATACACTTTAAAATAGGTGAATTTTATGGTACGTGAATTAGATCTCAATAAAGCTAAAAAGAAAAGTAAAACAACGCAGAAAAATAAAAACTTTTCAAAATTTCAAATCAATCTTACTGAGAACACTCCGAGGTCTTCCCTTTATTCTGATAGTCCATTATACACTGAATGAGATGGTTATTTTCATCCAACATCTGAAATAAAATTAGAAAAAGTTTATTGAAAATCTCGTGTATCAAGTAAAAAATTGTAAAATCCTTCGGATTTCTAGAAATGTTTAACTACACAGAAGCTGAACCCACTCAGCTTTTAAACCTATTTCACACCTTGGGCATAATATCATGTTTCACCAACCATTCTCAGTAACTCTATTCCAGTTCTTCTCCCCCTGAGTCGTTACAGGCAGCTCGAGGGGAATACTTACCCACCTCTGCTAAATGTCATGGAGGCTTCAGCCTGGTAAGACGACAAATTGAGTCCAAGTTGGCTCCGTATCATTCATAAGCTTTTTAGTAAAAAATCCCCCTTATCCAGAATGAAGCCCGTACAGGAACAATGCTGGGAGCCCAGGGGGCCGGAGGAGCTGGCTGGCTTCTCAGCCTCACACAGCACGGCTCTGTGGTTCTCCAAATATGGAGTCAAACACGATTCCTGCCTCTGTGTAGCGTGCATGGCTGCCTCTCTGAGCTTACCTCACTCTGAGGTCCTCCCAGAAGCTTAAGAACAAAAGTGTACGCATTTACATCATCCTATCATCTTTTTTTTTTAATATTTTTTTATTGATTTTTTTACAGAGAGGAAGAGAGAGTTAGAAACATGGATGAGAGAGAATCATCAACCAGCTGCCTCTTGCACACCTCCTACTGGGGATGTGCCCGCAACCAACGTACATACCCTTGACTGGAATCGAACCCGGGACCTTTCAGTCCACAGGCCGACGCTCTATCCACTCAGCCAAACCGGTTTCCGTCCATCCTATCATCCTAAAACAACGTGAGGCCATTCTGTGCAAGCACTGGGAAGTCAGGGCTCAGGCTTATCTGTGAGATGGGAGGCAGGAGTGACTGATTCTCCGGTACCCACCCCATCGTCCACCAAAGCGCCAAGTAGAAAATGCCATCATTTAGTGAGTGCAACTCTTTCTATGAAAAACCAAGACCCATTTAACATTAACTGTGACTTTTCTTTCCGGATGTGAATCATAATCTGCACTTGCTGGAAAAAATATACATATTAGCATTCCTCTCTAAAAAGTGGTTATTTCTTAAAGAGAACCATTGAATGCCAAAAAGCATATCCTTAAAATGCATTTAGTCCAACCAACAACTTCACAACGTATCTCCCCGGCAGATTCCTCAACCTAACGAACTTCGTTGGAATATGTCTCATATTTAAAATCAATCTTTCACACTGCAGAATGGAGCACTTAATTTGGAATCCCTTCCTCCTTCTCACCGAAGGATGGAAACCAACTGACCAGCATCTCCTAAATTAATCACCCAAGAGAAATACCTTAAGATGTATTAGTATGTAAGAATAACTGTAGGAAAAAGAGACATACTCAGAACTTTGCTACAGTCCAAAAATAAAAATTCTCACCCGCCCCCAAATATGCTGTGTGTGTGTGTGTGTGTGTGTGTGTGTGTGTGTCCTCAGAGCTGTAGGCCGGGGGCACACTTAGCCCGTTCACTCTGTGAAAACCCTGCCTGTTTAGACACCGCCAAGCCCGCCGGCCCCTGAAATAAAGCAACAGTTAGACAGTTAGGAAAACTCCCCGGCACCGGAGTGAACAGAAGCCGCCCAGACTGACAGCTGTCAGAGGAGGCGGGGGACCCGGAGGGAGAGGGGAAGGGATTAAGCCCAACTGCAGACAGAGCCACACAGACAGCAGGCGAGGAAGGGGCGGCGGGGAGCGGAGCGGAGCTGGGGAGCGAGGGAAAGGGGTGACTCCGGGAGGCTTGCTTTGGGCGGTGAGCACGCAATCCGCGCACAGGCCCTGAGTATAGAGCTGTCCTCTTGAAATCGGGGTCATCTTACTAACCATGTCACCCAGTCAACTCGATAAGGAAAGTTCCGTGTATCTGCTTGGCGCGGGACGGCCCCTCTGGCCGCTGACCGTCCGCTCACCCTGCTCCGGGCAGGGCGCGGGGTCTGGGCTGAGCCAGCCGGGCCGGCCGCGCACAGGCCGGGGCAGGGCAGCCGCAGGGGCAGCGCAGCCCGGGGCCTCGGCGCCCGGCGAGGGCGCGACCGCACGGCCTCCCGCGCCGCCAGGTCCCCCAGCCGCCGTCACTCCGGCCCGGGCCGGCTCCCGGGGCGAGGGGACGCCGGCGCCCCGAGTCCCCGGGGCTCGCCCTCGCTCCACGAGGACCCCAGCCGCGTCCTCACGTCCCCCGGGAGCGCCCCAAGTCCCCCCAGCGCCCCCCAACTTCGGGGCGCCGCCTCCCCGGCCTCCCCGGCCGCGGCGCGAGGGGCGGGGCGACTCCAGTAACTCGGGCGACCGCCCGGCCCCCGCGCGCCGCCGGCCCGGGCCGCCCGCCGCCCGCCGAGGGCCGGCCCCGAGGGGGAGCCCGACGCCAGGTCCCGGAGGCCGCCCCGCCGCCGCCGCCCCGGCCCTGCCCGCCCGCCCCGGAGGCGGCCGCACCTTCTGGATGGCGGCGGGCGTGATCTCGCCCTTGCCGCGCTGCCGCGGCGCCGCGAACGCCACCGACATGCTGCCGCCGCTCCTCCCGCCCTCCCGCCCGGCGGCTCCGGCGGCGGCGGCGGGGCGGCCTCCGGGCCCAACCACCGCGCGGGGGGCGCCTGCGCGGGGCGCGAGGCCGCGGGCGCCACCCCGGCTCCGCTCCGCAGGCACAGCCCGCAGGCGGCCTACCCGGCCCGCGTCCGGCCGCCCTGAGCCCCGCGGCCCGCCCCCGCCAGGCCCGCCGGCCGCCCCCCGGCCGCGGCTCCCCCGCACCCCCCCGCCTCGCGGCCCAAGTGGTTTGGCCTGCCTTCTGCCCCGCCCCTTCCCCCCCGCCTTCAGGAAATGGGCCCGCCGTTCGCCCCGCCCCTTCCCCCCTCCCCCCGCCTCCAGGAAATGGGCCCGCCGTTCGCCCCGCCCCTTCCCCCCCGCCTTCAGGAAATGGGCCCGCCGTTCGCCCCGCCCCTTCCCCCCTCCCCCCGCCTCCAGGAAATGGGCCCGCCGTTCGCCCCGCCCCTTCCCCCCTCCCCCCGCCTCCTGGAAATGGGCCCGGCGTTCGCCCCGCCCCTTCCCCCCTCCCCCCCCCCCCGCCTCCAGGAAATGGGCCCGCCGCGCGGGAGCGGCGCCGGCACAGGAAGTGCGAGCGCCCGGCCCGCCCCGCTCCGGCGCGGCCCCTCCCTCCGCCCCGCCCTCCTCCTCCTCCTCCTCCTCCCTCCGCCCGGCTCTCCACACCGGGCTCCTCCCTCCGCGCCCGGCCCCGCCCCCTCCTCCTCCTTCCTCCTCCCTCCTCACCTGGCTCCTCCCTCCCCCCTCCTCCCTCCGCGCCCGGCCCCGCCCTCCTCCTCCTCCCTCCTCCCTCCGCCCCGCCCTCCACACCCGGCTCCTCCCTCCCCCCTCCGCGCCCCGCGGCCTCCCCCCTCCGCCCCGCGCGCGGCGCTGGCCGGGGTCTGGCGCTGTCCGCACTTCAGCCTCGCCCCCCGGGGGCCTGTCCGCCCGGAAGCGGGAGGGAGCGGGAGGCGGGGGGGCACCTGCCCGGAGCGGGGAGCGCGGATTGGCCGGTTCAAACGGCTCGGCCCGCCCCGAGCGCACCTGGGCGGCGCCTCCGCCGCGCGGCGCCCCACTGGGCCCGGGAGGGTGGCCCAGGGCCCAGCGGTCAGGCTGCGGGTCAGAATGGGAGAAAACCCAAATCCTCAATTAACGAGAGCAACGTGGTAAAATCAATGTGTTAGTATGGGGTTTGTTTTTAATTCTAAAGTTTTAATTTCTATAGAACACGAAACATGTATATAAAATGTCACCCAACATTAATGAGGCTCAAAATCAATGTCTCAGTTTACATACAAAATAAACTGGGGGGGCGGGGGGAATGTGTATTTTAAAGTTTTCTGTTTCAAATATGCCTTAGCTCAATGGTCGGCAAACTCATCAGTCCACAGAGCCAAATATCAACAGTTCAACGACTGAAATTTCTTTTGAGAGTCACATTTTTTTTACTTAAATTTCTTCTAACGCCACTTCTTCAAAACAGACTCTTTTGTGGAAGAGCCACACTCAAGGGGCCAGAGAGCCGCATGTGGCTCTTGAGCTGCAGTTTGCCAACCACGGCCCTAGCTGGTATGGCTCAATGGGTAGAGCGTCAGCCTGGGGACTAAAGGATCCTGGGTCCTATTCCCGTTAAGGACACAAGCCCAGGTTTTGGACTCGATCCCCAATGGGGGGTGTGCAGGAAGCAGCTGATCAATGATTCTCTCTCATCATTAGTGTTTCTGGCTCTCCCTCTCCTATTCTCTCTGAAATCAATAAAAACATTTTTTTAAATATATTTTATTGATTTTTCACAGAGAGGAAGAGAGAGAGATAGAGAGCTAGAAACATTGATGAGAGAGAATCATCGATCAGCTGCCTCTTGCACACCCCGCACCGGGATGTGCCCACAGCCGAGGTACATGCCCTTGCCCGGAATCGAACCCGGGACCTCTCAGTCCACAGGCCGACGCTCTATCCACTGAGCCAAACCGGTCCCGGCAATAAAAACATTTTAAATAATAAAATATGATTTTTAAAAAATAAGTAAATCTCGCCGAAACCGGTTTGGCTCAGTGGTAGAGCATCGGTCTGCGGACTAAAAGGTCCCAGGTTCAATTCCGGTCAAGGGCATGTACATTGGTTGCGGGCATATCCCCGGTAGGGAGTGTGCAAGAGGCGACTGGTCAATGTTTCTCTCTCATCGACATTTCTAGCTCTCTATCTCTCTCCCTTCCTCTCTGTAAAAAAAATCAATAAAATATATTTAAAAAAAATAAAAATAAAAAATAAGTAAATCTTTGCCCCAAAACAGTCATGCTGGGCACAGTGGAGCCAGCTGGACCCACGCCTGCTCCGTGGGGCTCACACCCGCAGGACCCACAGGGCAGAAACGGCAAGTACAAGTGTGAAGTGGATGGGGTGGCTTCATTATATTTAAATCAAGACCTAAAGGATGAAAACACTAAGGTCATCCTTCGGAAAAAAGGGAAGGCAATTTATACTCCTACGAACAGCAGTGACTCTTATGAATTTAATTGTCTCTCACTGTCCTACGCCTTGGGAAGAACCATTCTGCTGCATCTGGATTTAACAGGATGAGATCAACTTGGAAGAACTTGTACTGAACTCAGAACTGAAACAAAGTCTTGTCCACCACCTGGCTTTTTAAAGACAACTTCGACTTTTTCTTCACATATACAATAAAGTTGACTGCTATCAAATCAACAAACAAGTGCTGGTGAGGACATGGAGAAAAGGAGACTCTCCCGTACTGCTGGACAAAACAGTGTCATTTCCTCAAACAATTAAAAATGGAGCTGCCTCCTGACCCAACAGTTCCACTCCTGGGAACACATCCTAAGAACACCCATCAGGGAGATGTACACCCTACGTTCCTAGCAGCAGTATGGACCATGGCCGGGGCGTGGGGAGCGGCGACCGCATCTGGACAGGTTCAAGCCTCCGACTGATGAGAGGGCACTGTCCTCTCATGGCAAAGCCACGTGCAGGTCCCAGCCTGGAGGGCAAGCCCTCCCAGCGCAGTTATAGCCAAAGGGTGTGGTTGTAAGTTTGACCGTATGTCCAAACCTGTGTCCCACGTGGCTGAGTGACGTGGGCTTGATACGAGTTCAGGTGAATGTAAATGAGTAGATTTGAAACCCATGAGAACATTCTGACCAAATCCTTAGTTTGCCTCCTGGCATCGGCTATAAAATCAAGACTGGCTTGCAGGCTGTGGCACTGTCTTTCCATCAGAGGACAGCGTCCCACCCAGACCCAGCTTTCTCCTCTTGTCTGTCTTTTCTCCATCCTTCACCGCCCCTCTCAGGTTCACCAAACCTGGCTGAGCTGGATCGGCACCTATGGCACCCAACGTGGGGCTGAGTATGCCACATCCCCGCTGGCTGGGCACATCATGCTCTAGAAACAGCCCACGTGCCCCTCAGGAGATGAGAGGATGCCAAAGCTGTGTACAGCCCAGCCGCATGGCTCCGTGGTTGAGCCTGGGCCTGTGGACCAGGTCAGGGTCGGATTCCATAGTCAAAGAGCTGGCTGCACAGGCTGCCCCCTGGATTGGGATGGAGCAGGAGGCGGCCCCTCGATGCATCTCTCTCATCACTGATGTTTCCATCTCTCCCTCTTCCTCTCTGAAATCAGTGAGCATGTTAAAAAAATAAACACTGATAATGATTGAGAGTCATGGATCTGCTGCCCCCTGCACACCCCCACCGGGAGTCCAGCCCGCAGCCTGGGCCTGTGCCCCACTGGGAACAGAACCAGGATGTCTGGGTTCAGAGGTCACACTCAGCCACCCCAATCCTGATGTGTATTTGCACCTGGTGATCACCCCCACCCTGATGTCTGTTTATTCCCGGTGATCACCCCCATTCTGTTGTGTTTATTCCCAGGCCACACCCCCATCCTGATGTGTGTGTGTGTGTGCACTGGGTGATCATCCCCACCCTGATGTGTGTGTGTGTGTGTACTGGGTGATCACCCCCACCCTGATGTGTGTGTGTGTGCACTGGGTGATCATCCCCACCCTGATGTGTGTGTGTGTGTGTACTGGGTGATCACCCCCACCCTGATGTGTGTGTGTGCGCACTGGGTGATCATCCCCACCCTGGTGTGTGTGTGTGTGTGTGTGTGTGTGTGTGTGTGCGCACTGGGTGATCATCCCCACCCTGGTGTGTGTGTGTGTGTGTGTGTGTGTGTGTGCGCACTGGGTGATCATCCCCACCCTGGTGTGTGTGTGTGTGTGTGTGTGTGCACTGGGTGATCACCCCCACCCTGATGTGTGTGTGTGTGCACTGGGTGATCATCCCCACCCTGGTGTGTGTGTGTGTGTGTGTGTGCACTGGGTGATCATCCCCACCCTGGTGTGTGTGTGTGTGTGTGTGCACTGGGTGATCACCCCCACCCTGATGTGTGTGTGTGTGCACTGGGTGATCATCCCCACCCTGGTGTGTGTGTGTGTGTGTGTGTGTGTGTGTGTGTGTGCACTGGGTGATCATCCCCACCCTGGTGTGTGTGTGTGTGTGTGTGTGTGCACTGGGTGATCACCCCCACCCTGATGTGTGTGTGCACTCGGTGATCAGACCCCACCGGGGTGACCGGCCTGGGGGAACTGGAGCGGCGCCCAGGCCGGTCCCTGGGAGCAGCGGGACCTGCCATCGCTGTACAGCCCGGCCCGGGTGGGCCCGGGCTCCTCCCCGCCCCCCACTTCCGCCGGGCCCACCACGCACTTCCGGCTCGCACGTGGTGAGCGGCTCCTCGAGGCCCGGCGGTGGTTGGGCGATGGCGTCGCGGTACGACCGCGCCATCACCGTCTTCTCGCCGGACGGGCACCTGTTCCAGGTGGAGTACGCGCAGGAGGCGGTGAAGAAGGGCTCCACGGCGGTGAGCGCCACGGGAGGGGGGGGCAGGAGAGACGGGAGGGCCCTGGGCGGCCGTGCCGCTGCGGGGGGCGGGCCGGCAGGGTCACCGCCTGGCGCGCCCTCCCTAACGGCAGCCGCGGGCCTGCGTGTGCGTGCGGGCCTACGTATGCGTGTGTGCGTGCTGCGTAACGTGCGTGCATGCGTGCTTCAGGATCCGGCTGCACGGCCGGTTTCCAGCACCGGGCGGGCCCTCCGGGGTGCCCGCGCTCCAGGTGCCCGCGCTCCGGGTGCCCGCGCTCCAGGTGCCCGCGCTCCGGGGTCACTGAGGGGGAAGAGGCTCCCGGGCGGCATTGTGTCCACATAACGGTTTAAGGCCCCTGGCGGCCGGAAGCTCAGACTCGGTCACCGTGAAAGTGAACTCATTGGCGAGACTCAACTGGGCCCCGTATCAAACACTGTCCTTGTTCAAAAGCACTGTCCCAAGGTGTGCACCCCACTGTCCGGCACTCAGCCCCCATCTCCTGTCCTTTGCCCGTGTGTGTGTGTGTGTGTGTGTGTGTGATCTCTAAATAATTCTGAAAGTCTGAGAGGTATGCCCTTCTTTGAGTTTACCCATCCACATTTCTGAAAAAACGTTTAAACACTCAGGGTAGCTGGAATGCTCCTGCCCATTTTTAGTTTATGTTTAATAACTTTGTTGTTGTTTTTTTTTAATTTATTTTGTTGATTTTTTTTACACAGAGGAAGGGAGAGGGAGAGTTAGAAACATCAATCCAGCTGCCTCCTGCACACCCCCCACTGGGGATGTGCCCGCAACCCAGGTACATGCCCTTGACCGGAATCAAATCTGGGACCTTTCAGTCCGCAGGCCGACGCTCTATCCGCTGAGCCAAAAGTTAGGGCAATAACTTTAAGTTTTATAAAAATTTAAATGACGAAAATGCTCTAGTGACCAAAGATCTGTTATTCCGAATCTTCCAAGTCCTAGCCTTCAGCTCAGAAGGACCGGGTTTTTAGTCTCTCAGGTTTCATGAGGCCGTTGGTTGTGCCTTTTAGAGTTTGAGACGCCAGCTCTGAGAAGGCACAGGGCATTTCTGAGTGTGGTGGTGTCTGTGTCTTGTCTCACTTTCCGTACCAACTTAGTTATGGGAAGAAACAATTCAATTTTATTATAAATCTATCAAAGGTAAAGGGGTGGGGGGAACCACTGGAAATAATCTTAACCATTTTTTAAAGCATTTTTCTATTTAATGGGGCCCACGAGTTTTCCTCCTTTTTTGCAAGTAATTCTTTTAGAATTGTAAATTTAAGAAAGCCTGGTGCGGCTTAACCCAAAGGGTACCATCCTGATAAAAACAGGAAGTTCTTCCATCCCCAGCGCGGCATGGAGCAGGTGGCTGGACAGTAACGCCGGGCTTAGAGCCGCAGCGAGGGCAGTAAGGGGGGGAGACTGGGTGTGATCGGAAGCCGTGGCTCGGTTAGAATGTTGTAGACGCCATAGAGCTGATGGGGGGGCCCTTGTAGTGAGCTGTAAAAGGGAGGATATAAAGATACCGGGAGTGGGCGTTTTTAAAGATACTTGGGAAGGATGAGACCGTTTCGGTTCACGATTCTGAAATTACACCTTGCACCTTTGTATGCAGTTTCTGTGTTTCCTTGAGTGTGCCATGTCCTTTTACAGGGGGTCAGGTTTACACTGACGCTTGTTTATGGAAATGTGTCACAAAATAGTCTGTCTATAGATGACATTTGATAGGATGGGTAGAAATAAGCCGGCGTTAACCGGTTCTGGCCAGTGTGTGGGTGTGCTGGTGTTCAGTCAGACAGCAGGTACACGGGCCACCGTGACAGGCCGTAGGCTTCACCTCCTTCTCGGTAATCCTTTATAGACACTTTTCTATAATGACAACATCTCTGAGTAACGTTTGAGAGGCAATACCTTTCTGCTGGGGAAAATAGGAACCCTTCCAACATTCTCCTGGAAAAGACACGACTTACCATCATTCCTCATTCTGTCCTTTCCCTGACCTGCTCTCAGCTCCGGATTGCCTGCTTTATCGAAGCTCAGCTCCACCGTCTGACCGTCAAAGTCTTCCAGAACCTTCCACCCTCTTCAGTGGAGGGCAGCTTCCTGGTCTCACTGGTCCAGCTCTGCCCCCGGGGAGGGAGGACAGGACTTTTCCTCCCAGTCATACCGGCTCCTTCTTGCAGCCATCTCTGACCCCAGCCCCGATGGTGGGTCCGTTTCTTCTGGATTGAGAATCTGTGACCCAGAGCACCGACAGCATTCGCTGCCCGGCCGCACATTCCCTGTCATTCCAGGTGTCTGTGACAGACGCCTCGCACCAGCCGGACCGGAGGGTCTGTGAGGATCTAGATGGTGTGCTTTGTATGTCTACTACACAATGCCCCGCGGAGAGGCTGGGCAGAAAGGAAACTAACGTTTAAGCAACATTTACTTAGTATCAGGCACTTTTGTACATGGCCTAGGTTAAGGAGAGCTTTAATCTCCTCTTATCGATGTGGAGTCTGTAATTCGGAGCTTCCACATTTTCTTTTTTATTGGTTTTTATCCATCCCTAGGATGGATGGGCCACTGTCACCCCGCCCTTCAGCAGGGGGCTCTGCCCGCACTCCGTGACCAACCTGTTGGCAGTTCTAATGTGTGTATTCAGTGGACAGTTGTGGAGGTGAGAGTTAGAAAGCTTATTGTGTTGTCTCGTGATCTCTGAATTTAAGTTGATTTATTTTAATGGGGGGGGGATATTGAGATTTTCTTTGAGTCCTAATATATGTTGACTTGTAATGCCCCATGACGTGATAAGCAGGCATGGTCCCTGCAGGGTGTGAAGGTCAACATGTCTGTCATGGGAGCCGGACTTGGAGGGAGGGCTGCTGACTAGATAGGATGGTTAGGGAGGTCTCTTGGCCTTGAATGACACGAATGGTATGAGGGAACAGTTAGCACAAAAGCTTTCATGCATTACCCACTTAATTGGAAGAGTGTTTTGTTTAATTAAAAGATGGAATCGCAGGTATAGGTCTAAATTTACCATGTTCTGTATTTTTACTTCAAGAATACTAACTCACAAGCTGGCTGCCTCGCTCAGTTGGTTGGAATGTCGTCCCGATACGCTAAGGTTGCAGGTTCAATCCCTGGTCATGGCACATACAGGGATCTGCCAATAAATACATGAGTGGGTGGAACAACAAATCGATGTCTGTCTGTCTGTCTGTCTCTCTCTCTCTCTCTCTCTCTCTCTTTCTAAAATCAACCAAAAACTTTTTTAAAAAGAATATGAATTTCAGAATACACCTTTTTGCTGGGCACTCTGATCACACCGGGCCACAGGCAATCACAAATACCAACAGCGGATAGAAGATTACTCCTGTGGTACAGCTACATTCCCATAGGTCACCCTGAGGCCCTAAGACCAGGGCCGCTCCCCATTCATACCTCATCCCCATTCCTTCCCCGGGGGAGGGGAGGAGGAGCGTGGGATTCTTGCTGAATTCCTGTTGGATCGGGGCTTGCTTCCTCAGGACCGGGTGGCACTTGCTCTTTCTCCTGGCTGCTGGTGACCTCGATCCCTGTGCCTCCAACGGCGACATACAGAGACGTGTCTCCTCAGCCTCTGTGCTCGCCGCTGCCCTGGCCGGTCTGCCTGCCTCCGGGAGGACTCCGCGTGTTCATGTCCATGTTCAGTGGCAGCTCTCCGGTGTGTTGTCTGAGGGTGAGCTGCTCAGAGTGCGGGACAGTCTTCCAGCTTCCAGCTGTGTCTTCTTTGCCTCGAGTGTGCGTAACGGACTTCAGCCAGCGGATCTAGCAGCCGTCTTCTCAGAAGTCTGCTTTCTCCATTTTCCTGAATGTTTAAGGAAGAGCGTCTTCCTCTAAGGCACGTGTTAGGGTAACTTGATTTAACGGTAAAACTCATTCTATTTTTTAATGACTTGACAGGTTGGGATTCGTGGCAGCAATATAGTCGTGCTCGGGGTAGAAAAGAAATCCGTCGCCAAGCTTCAGGATGAACGGACCGTGAGGAAGATCTGTGCCCTGGACGACCACGTGTGCATGGCCTTCGCAGGTGCCGCGGGCCCACAGGGACCCACCGCTGTGTGCTGTGTGTTTATACTTCTCAGTAATCACAAACACATACCTGTCTTTTCCGGAAAAATCACAACCCTGTGAGCCAGCGTTTCTGGTAAAACATAAATGTCAGAAAGAACACTGAAAGAGTATAGTTTTAGGTAGCTGTTTTATTTTTAATTTTTTTATTTTGAAATAACTTCAGATCAGGAAATTAGAAAAAACAAAGTAGTCTCCTTTACCCAGTTTACCCCAAGGGTAATGTCTTCAAACCACTAAGTGGACATTGTTACAAACACAGATTCTCTTCAGATTTCACCAGTTTTACATGCACTCATTTGCATGTGTGTAGTTTTATTGGGCTTATCACATGTATAGATTCATGTAGCCGTCACCACAATCAAGATACACAATTCTGACATACCACAAGACTAACCATGCTCTCCCTCCTCCGTGTCATAATCCCGATCAATAAGCTATATTCTTGGTCTCTATAATTTTGTCATGTTAAGAGTGCTGTATGAATAGAATCAATGGCATAAAACCTTTTAATATAGGCTTTTTCCATTCAGCATAAACTACAGCATTAGTAGTAGTAGTGATAGTATTAGTGGTAGTTAAAAAAGGAGGTTGCTATGTGTATTGACATGAGAAAGTATCCACAACATGTATTAAAAGTAGTAAGTTACAAAAAATATGTATGATTCAGTTCTGTTTCTAAAGTACAGAATTACCTGGTGCCTCTCATTCCCTCTGGTGGGGAATGAGAGGTACATATCAGAGCACATATCAGAAAAAAAATACAGTTCCATTTAGAAAAAAATCACATTTTTTTGTTGATGTTATTATATATTTTTAAAAATATATTTTATTGATTTTTTACAGAGAGAAAGGGAGAGAAATAGAGAGCCAGAAACATCGATGAGAGAGAAACATCAACCAGCTGCCTCCTGCACACCCCCTACCGGGGATGTGCCCGCAACCAATGTACATGCCCCTGACCAGAATCGAACCCGGGACCCTTCAGTCCGCAGACCAACACTCTACCACTGAGCCAAACCAGTTTCAGCTGTTATTATATTTTTAATGTTTGAAAAACAGACCTTAGGGAAACAAATCAAAGAATTTGAAAAAAATTATTTCATGTGCCACGTGGAATGCCATTGAATAGTAGACATTTTACAATATGATAGTAGTCTCAATGTAAGTTTGTGGCATAAATTTAAAAGCACTGGGCTGAGCCGAGACCGGTTTGGCTCAATGGATAGAGCGTCTGCTTGGGGACTGAAGGGACCCGGGTTCGATTCCGATCAAGGGCATATACCTTGGTTGCGGGCACATCCCGGGTAGGGGGTGTGCAAGAGGCAGCTGATCGATGTTTCTCTCTCATCGATGTTTCTAGCTTTCTATCTCTCTCCCTTCCTCTCTGTACAAAATCAATAAAATATATTTAAAAAATAAATAAATAAATAAATAAATAAATAAAAGCACTGGGCTGAGATTCACTTATTCTATAATTGCTTATTTATAAACAAAGTGAAATTTCAATACTGTATTTTCAAAATATATTTTTATTTATTTCAGAGAGAAAGGGAGAGGAAAAAAGAGATGGAAACATCAATGATGAGAGAAAATCATTGATCAGCTGCCTCTTGCACACCCTACATTGGGGAACAAGCCCACAATCCAGGCATGTGCACTTGACCCAAATCGAACCTGGGACCTTTCAGTCCGAAGGCCGATGCTCTATCCACTGAGCCAAACCAGCAAGGGCTCAATACTATCTTTAAATAGAATTTGTTGTCTTTTTCCTAGTCATTTAGTATTGATTAGTATAATTGTTGCTTATTATGTTAAAAAACACACAACTATGATACTCATATAGTTTGGCTTATTTGTCTCTGAATTAATTTAATACTACTTTCTAAGGATGCTACTCTTATGTTTCTCTACTTTTGGATCATATATATTGTAAATGGACAATACTTAGAAATCTCCTTTCTGATCACATTTTGTAAATGAGTGAAGCTTTTAAATTATAGGATAAGTTAAATCAGTTTTTTTCCACTTCTTTTTTCTTTTCTTTTTTTTTTTTAATTCTCACCTGAGGATATTTTTTCCATTGATTTCCAGAGAGAGTGGGTGGGGAGAGAGAGGCAGAAACTTCCACAGGATGAGAGAGGCACATGGATAGGCTGCCTCCTGCACGTGCCCCAACCAGGGCCAGGGAACCTGCAACTGAGGTGCCTGCCCTTGCCTAGGAATCAAACTCGAGAGCCTTCAGTCCCCAGGCCAACACTCTGCCCACTGAGCAACACCAGCCAGGGGTCTTTCCATGTCTTTCTCCCGAGAGAGAGAAAAGAGCGTCCGTTTCTCTTCCTGAACTCTGAGTGGGACTCGCACGCTGCCCTCGAGTGTGAGGGTGACCCTGGCAGAGGCTAGGCCGACAGCTTCTCACTGGTGACGGGTGTTGGCCTCCGGACGGCAGTTCTGGTTCCTGTAACCCTGGTTGAGGTGATGCCGAAGGGGAACAAGAGTGTGACCACAATACAGGGTTAGGTGAGAGGGATGCTTCAGGCTCTGAAGGACCCGTTGGGCAATGTGGTTTAAAGAGCTGCGGAAAGAAACCCTCGGCAGGGAAAGGCCAAAGGCCAAGCAGTATTAACGAGAGAGGAATGGTCCCAGGCATTGGTCTTCCGGGCGGTTACTGTAGCTCCTCACGACGTGTTAGGAGTTAATTACAGGATGTTTTGGTGTGATAGAAGCGAGGCATGTTTTTTTTTTTCTGGTTTAACGTGTTTTATTTTTCCAATCCTTAATCTTAGACAAAATGCTGAGAAATATTTCACGGTTATATTGAATGAAGTTTGAACTCAGTGAATATTTGTTTGATAATGAAATGTAATGTTCATTGTTTTCATAAGAAGAAATCCATCTTATTACATCAGTATATTGCTTTTGTAATCAGGATAGACAGACCATCAACCTTTGAACAGTCTGCCATTGATAACTCCTTCGAAAAAGTTTTTAAAAATGTGACTACGGAGATTTTAAAACGTTATTTTTTAATAAACCCGAACAACCAGCCCATCTACTATGAATTAAACAATTTTAATATTTGGGAAATAGTTTACTTAACATTAGTTGTTGTTTTTTTTTAAATATATTTTATTGATTTTTTACAGAGAGAAGAAGAGAGGGATAGAGAGTTGGAAACATCGATGAGAGAGAAACATCCATCAGCTGCCTCCTGCACACCCCCCACTGGGGGTGTGCCCGCAACTCAGGTACATGCCCTTGACCAGAATCGAGCCTGGGACCTTTCAGTCCGCAGGCCGACGCTCTATCCACTGAGCCAAATCTGTTTCAGCTTAACATTAGTGTTTAACCTTTATTCGTTAAAGTCATTTTCTTTAAAAATTAAGTAAGAATGCATCAAGTTAAGCCCTGAAGGAAATAAATCAGAACATCAGATAAGGGATTCACAAAGAATTTTACAGTCGTTATAATGGACATATATTGAGGAAAACAAAAGACATTATAAGAAAGATTTTGTGATAGCTAAAATTCTTTGACATTGAAAAGATCCTTTTTTTCTTGTAATGGTTCAACGACTTTTCTAGGACTGACTGCTGATGCGAGAGTGGTGATAACCAAAGCCCGGGTGGAGTGCCAGAGCCATAAGCTCACCGTGGAGGACCCAGTCACCGTCGAGTATATAACTCGCTTCATAGCAACCTTAAAACAGGTGAGCCAAGAGAGCAGCAAACGGCTTCAGGTGTCTCCTTTAGTATTACGGGTCTAGTCACGCAAATACTTCAGTCAGTCTGTCTATGAAATCTACTGAGTTCTTTATTCTTTTTCACAAGTCATATTCACACTGTTGCGGCAGTGGAACAGATTGATTTGATCACTAGGAATCTCAATCAATATCAGTCAACTGTCTGCCTTCTGGTGGCCAGTGCACATCATAGCAGTTGAGTGGCCTTAGCACATATTAGCATATTACGCTTTGATTGGTTAAAAGACTGACCAGTAAACTGGGCACTTAGCATATTAGGCTTTTATTATATAGGATTGAAAGTAGGACCATCCACCAACAAATAATTAAGACTTACTTTATTATGATATTCTCTTTCTTATGGTGGTCTGGATGTCTCAGAGGTATGCCTATAAAATTGATTTTAGTTGCTATCCATAATTATTTAGGATGTTTCTAGTTTACTTCATTTTCTTATTCCTTCTCTCACTTGCTAGTTCTCAAATTGCTACTTTAATAACATTATCTTTGAAGCAAATTTTATTCTTTTTAAATTATATTGGGTTATTTTTTTTAGATTATAATTGGTCTCTTTAAAATTTATTTTTATTGATTTCAGAGAGGAAGGGAGAGGGAGAGAGAGATAGAAACAACAATGATGAGAGAGAATCATTGATCACCTGCCTCCTGCATGTTCAACACAGGGGATGGAGCCCGCAGCCTAGCATGTTCCCTGTTCAGGAATTGAACCGTGACCTTCTGGTTCATAGGTCAACACTCAACCACTGAGCCACCCAGGCTGGGCAAGATTATAATTGGTTTTAAGACTTTAGTTATATGCAGCTAAATTACTTTCTGAAAAAATTGAACCAGTTTTTACTAGGCAATGAGCAATGTATTAATGTCCCCTGAAGGAGCATTAGTACTGGTTTCTCATTTTTCTTTTATTTTGCCAAGAAGTAAAACATAGTGCTTTGAGCCAACTATTCAGCCTGTTTGGCCTTAATTTTATTATTTATATAATGAGCATTACAGGAATACCTACTCTGTTGAGTTGGGTTAAATGATTTAAAACATTTAGAACACTTTCTGGCTGGATTTTACCATCTGTCCACATAGAGATTTTTTATAGACCATACTTTCTATACAAGTTTTAAATTACGTACTTCTTTCTAAATTGCCCTATTTTTAAAATTTAATTTATGTTCAAGAAAGTCTAACATTTTTATATTTCTTGTGTTTTTTTTATTTGCTCTGCTTTTTTCAGAGTTTGTAAAGGTATCCACCAAAAATCAAGGCGTGGGACATTGTATATACAAGATTCCCAATTGTAACTTTTAGGTTTTTTTCTAGAAACATGAGGGTTATGTGTAGAATATTATAGAAACACCAGAGGCCCGATGCATGAAATTCTTGCAAAGAGCTTGGCCCTCACAACCCCAGCTTCATCCGGAAGGTCATCCAGAAGGACGTCTGGAAGGACATTCAGCTGCCCCGTCTAAGTAGCGTATTACTCTTTTATTATAGATTGGGGGCTCAGTGCATGAATTTGTGCATCCTGATGTGAGCCATGAGGCTGCAGTGGGCACAGGGCTGGGTCTCGGCTCATCCTCCACCGGCCACCTGGCCCCTCCCACCACAGCCACCCTCCCATCCCCTGTTTGTTGCCAGGCCTGCTGCTGCCACCACCACCAGCCCCATTGCATCTGCTGACGAGGCAGAGCTATTGGGGCCAGCACCAGCAGCAGGTGCAAGTGGTGGCCGCTGCCCCAATCACCCCTCAGGAGCAGGGGAGGTGGAGAAACCCTCGGGGCTATCAGGACCGGCCTGGCACCTGCAGCTGGTATGAGCAGGGGCTCCGGTGCCAGCAGCAGGTGTGAGCAGCAGCTGCTAGCCCTGATGTCTCCTCAGGAGCAGGGGGAGAGGGGTTGGGGCGGCAGCCGCTTGCAACGCTGATGGCGCTGAGTAGTCAGGGCTGGTGCTGGGAGCTGACAGCAGGTGTGAGGGGGCCAGCACCGGCAGCAGATGCGAGCAACGGCAGGGCGGAGGTGTGCAGGAGCAAAGAATTTCCAGTGACCACCAGAGGCTCGCCCCAATGACAGCAACCAGCACCCCGCCTTGGTCTGATGCCCCTCTCACCTCCTCCTCCATCCCACCACGGCCAGTGCCCACCATGTTCAGCGCTCTGCCGCTTGCTGCCGAAACCCACCATGTTCCGCACACGCCCCCTGGTGGTCAGTGCATGTCATAGTGACGGGTTGTTTTAGTCCACTTCATGTTATGGTGTTACACATATAGGTACATTTAAGTCCGTAAGAGTCAAGTTGCCACTGAGAAGGGTCCTGGGTTCTGGGATAAAAGAGAGATGCTTCAGATACACCGTTGGTACTTAATGTTTTGACCATGTGCATGTGTTATTTTCATTTTAAAAAGCGGTTGACAAGCACATGAAGTAGAAGGTCTGTCCTCTAAGGTGTGTTTGCCAAGCATCTTCATACATCAGTGTGATCTGGGGCCATTGGGAGATACAGAGAAATTAAGACATAGGCCCTGCTTTAAAGGTGTGTTTGTGTAGCCCGTTGTTTGCATCCATACTTCGAATTGAATATTAACCACATACATAACAGGACGTAGACATCTTTCACAGATACAGCGCCAGGCCAGGCCAGGAGAAAGCCGGTGCAAAGCTGGTCGGGCTGCCATGCTGCACACGTTGCTGAGCGCCTGCAGGTGGCCTCCAGCTGCCGGTCAGGACCCTCTGCGTTCTAGGGGCTCAGGTGCAGGGTGAGAGTGGGTTCCTCTCTGGGATGGAGCTCAGATCCTGGCGCTCAGGTGAAAAACACAGTTGGTCTCCAGTGCCCGTTTGACTGTGAGGAAAAAGCACACTTTTTCTTTGAGAGAAACAAAGAGGGCCTTGTCCTGGAGCTGACAGTGTCTGGGTTGGGTGTTATGAGGAGTAACTTAGTGTCCTGACAATGACAGCGCCAAGAAAAGCATTGGGAGCAGTAGTGTCGGTGAGAGAGCTTGATGGTAAGAGCATTGTGTGTCTCTCAGTAACGGAGGAGCGATCTAAGGCACAGCTAAGTAACCAGCTTTCCGGAGCCAAACGGTGTAGGTGCACAGCTCTCTGCTGTGTTACAAAGGCCCAGTCCTCTATGTTACCCAGCTGTGCATCAGCCAACAGGGAACCGCAGTAAGCCATGTAGAAGTAAACGTAGGATATGGTTCTATAGACTGTGTACGTTTTTAAAATTTCATTATGGATTTGAGGTTAGCCCAGAGAGTGAGGGAGAGAACGGGAAGATGTGCCGAATGAGATACACAGGTTACGGATGTGTTACTTGGTAAGCAGTATGGCCTTCGCGTGGCCTGTAGAGACAGTGACTTCCGAAACGTTTACTTTTCAGAAATACACGCAGAGCAACGGGCGGAGGCCTTTTGGCATTTCTGCCCTGATTGTGGGCTTCGACGACGACGGCATCCCCAGGCTGTACCAGACCGACCCCTCCGGCACCTACCACGCCTGGAAGGTGAGTGGCGGTGCTAACGCGTTAGGAGTGAGAAGCTGCCACTGAACATGCTCCATCGCCTTCGGGGCCCGGTGAAAGTCCTGTCACAGTAAACCGGCGGCGTGGGGACTCTAACCGCTGAGCTCGCCGCAGTTGTGCTGGGTTCTGGCGGACAGAGAGACCCTGGCTTCGTAGTCACAGGCTCTCCCTTCAGTTGGGAAGATGGCACACCTCCGTGTCCGCGAACGGCAGGGGAGGACACCAGTCCCACCCATCGCCGTCCTCCCGGGACGGCTGCCAGGGGCTGTGCGCTGGGAGAAGCGGGCGCCCGCCCTCACTGAAGCGGGGCAGCCTGTGGGCGCCCCGGAACCCTCCGTGCGGCCTCTGCTCCGCCGGGGCGCCCGCTGGGCTTACCCTGAGCCGGGCATCAGCGCCCGCGGGGCTTACCCTGAGCCGGGCATCAGCGCCCTCGGGGCTTACCCTGAGCCGGGCATCAGCGCCCGCGGGGCTTACCCTGAGCCGGGCATCAGCGCCTCACCCCTGGCGGCAGGCTCTGTGGGTGCGGCTGGCTTTGAGCGCCAGTCCTGGTTCAGCGCCAGCTGCCGGCTCTCCCTCTCCCTTCTCTCTCTCTCTCTAAAATAATCGTTTTTAAAATTACATTTTTAAAAATAGGTGATTTGAGTTTGGTGATTTGAGTTTGAAAATAGATGCTGGTTTTATTTTGCAGTGTGAGGGTGGTGTGAGGCTTTGCTTGGTGGCCATAAGGTGCGACTGAGAGAAGCAGAGGGGCTGCAGTGGTTTGGGATATGATGGGTGATGCAGTGAGGGGTGGTGAGTAGAGGAAAGTGGAGACAAAAGGAGAGGCTCTAAGGCTCACGTGCCTGGGACTCCGTGTGAGAGTGGCCGGGGAGCTGGCAGTTCCCAGTGAAAGAAAGGACTGTTTTCAGTGAACATTTCCAGCGTACACCTGAGAATGCGAAAATAGCAGCAGCGCGTGCGTGTCACCGGGTAAACAGGCTGACACGTTGGCACACTTGCTTCACTCACGTTTGAAGTGAAGGTGGGAGTAATGATGGTGATGGCACAGCACTCACGCCGCCAGCCAGCTCCACGCAGTCAGAGCTCCGTGTGGCCTCCCCCTTCCTCTCACACCGCCACACCCTCCCCCGGATCACTTCCCGCAGGAGGACGGGCGTCTTCTGTGCAGAACCACACGGTCGCTGCACAGGGGGGCGCCAGCACCATAGGGGCTGTTTGCATGTTACTCCGTGTGACATTAGGCATGATCACTTCAGCCAGCGGTGACAAATGGGGTGGTGTGTCCCTTCAGGGACACCTGGCGAGGGTAGGACACATGGTCCTCACGGCTGCATCAATGAGCAGAGCTGCTCACAGCCTGCAGGCACAGGACAGCCCCCACCCCCCAGCAAAGAACGGTGTGTTCCCACCTGTCAATCGAGTGGAGGGTAAGAAAACTCCCTGTAACCTCTCCCGCCCTGCGTCTCCCCACTGAACTGGGAGTGATGCTACCTCTTCACTGTTTGGGGGCGGTCAGCGGGGTGAGATAGTTCATGTATAATACACACCGCAGAGTGGCACACCCGTGCTTTGTGCATGTGGATCCTGTCATCTCCATCGTGCCCGCTGCTAAACTAGCCAGGAGCGTGGCCTGAGGGAAAAGCACCTGTGCAGATGGCCTGTGCCCACGCAGCCAGGCACGTCTGTTCGCCTGTTCCTTCGTTTGGTGAAAAACTGAAGCCCATCGACAAATGGGGCCTGGCCCAGAAGCAGCCCCTCTTGCTTATAAAGCCAAAGAAGATAACGGATGCTATAACTAGTGCACGTTGGTCTCAGTTCCCAGGACGTGACTCGAGCCCCATTCATAAAACAGCTTTCTTAACGTGGATGCTCTTTTCCCTCATCTGTCTTCCTTCTGCTCCATCCTGCAGTCTCACCTCCTCTCCTCCCACGTCTTACGGAGTTTCAGCTCTTTCAGTCTATCCCGGCGGTCAGGAACCTGGGAACTAGTATTAAAGCGACAGACGCATTGGCCAGTATAAAGCACGGGTGTATCTGAGTATTACTCCTGCCGTCACTACGGATTAGTCATGTAGGACCAAAGAGGTGTTGAAATGTTTGCTAAGTTTTCAAACCTACAATTTTCATTTTACAATTACGCTAAGAAATGCTGGAGTAAACTCTAAATCTTCAAACTTCACTTAGTAACCATAAATTCCTTCATATTGCAGTATTAGTAAAGTTATCTTCTATTTTTCAAGGCAAATGCAATAGGCCGAAGTGCTAAGACTGTCCGAGAATTTCTAGAAAAGAATTACACAGAAGATGCTATAGCTAACGACAATGAAGCTATCAAACTAGCAATAAGAGCTTTGCTAGAAGTAAGTGATCTAATCCTACCTGATAGAAGCCGAGAGTTCATCCGGGAGTTCAGCCAGGGGGCGGGGAGGGAGGCCCCTCCCGCGGGCAGCAGGCAGCAGGGAGGGGGGAGGACCTGGACGGCAGTGTGGGGACCCCACCAGGGCACGGATTCGTGCACTGGACCTCTAGGGAAGGGTACTCAGAAAAGCAGAGGTGTTTGCCTCCTTTCGTTGCTTATGAAAACACAGAATTTCCCAAAGTCATTCTAATACCAACTTGTTCTACGTTAGGTTGTCCAGTCCGGTGGGAAAAACATTGACCTGGCTATCATGAGAAGAAACCAACCTTTGAAAGTAAGTGGCTTCCCAACGGGAAGAGTGTCGTGTGTGTCTAAGATGGACGCCTGCATCTTCATGATAAGCCTGAACGCCCTGAGCACCAGCGACGTGATGGCAGCTTCTGGTGTGTTTCTGGGCGAAGGCTCTCCACTGTGACGTGCTTGTTGTGAGCAGTCACCGCTCCCTCGCCTTTGTGAGGCCCGGAGGCACTGAGGCCACTGCACAGACTCCCGTGTGTGTGTGTGTGTGTGTGTGTGTGTGTGTGTGTGTGTCCGTGTCCTTAAAGGTAGGGACCCTGCTGGGTCAGAACGTCAGGGGCAGCACAGCACGGTCCCCATGGAGACTCCTTCCTGCCACCTTAGAGAGCAGCTGCTCTCCTATATTTTTAGATCTTCCACAATCAAGATATGTTTCCAGCAAGTGTCATTCAGCTGCCACTTATATCACTGCTGGCCCGCCAGGCCTCCACCATCATGTGATCTTCATATGTCAACAAATCTCCCCCTGGTCTGGACTGCCCACTGGGTTTTATCTGTTTCCTGTGCTTTCCACGTAGAAGTGCCTTGAGCCACTGTTGACTTAAATGTTAACACCTCGTGTGATGCCCGTTCCCCATTCCTTTGTGGTGAGTCTAGCACTGCTGTTTGTATACCTTTTGTCAGCCGTTCTGAGTGACAGCAGCTGGGCCACAAAGAAAGTTGTCCAGAACAATTTGATAATTTTTTAATTTTTATTTTATTTTTCTCAGAGAAAGAAGGTTTGTGGCAGAGAGGAAAACCTGTATTGTCAATATAACTTTGGCCACTCAGAATTCTGCCTAGTCTGTCTTATTTTCATGGATATAGTTTTCGGTTACTGACATCTCTCCTGGTGCTTTGTTTTTGTCCTCTTCACAGACTTAACAACTCAAAGTTTGCCCAGATTGACACTCCATCCTCCAACATTTATTTCTTGACTTGATATGGCACATGTCAACATTTATTCATATATGGCAGGAGATATAATACTCTGAAGCAGGGAGAGATGTATCCAGAACAATGTGATAAAGGGCTGTGAGTTTATGATAGCGGACTCATGTTCTCGGCCGTCCATGAGGCAGAGCTGGCAGTGTGGTGGGCCAGGTAGCTCTCTAGCTGAGTATACAGAAGCACTCAGAGATGGGAAACATTCTTTCACGTGTACCTTTGGTTGTAGGGAAATATTCAAGGGGAAGGAGTGTTGAAATCAGCGCTGTGTGGGAGTGGGGTTTTGGTTTTGGTTTTGGATTGGGGGGGATTCTTGTTGTAATGATACCACATCCCCATATGTGTTTAGTTAGCCAGTGGATGGGGACGTGAGGCTAGGCCAGCAGCAGAGTTTCAGTGAATTAGAGAAATGGGTGGGGTTGGTTTTCCCCTACATGGCCGCACATGGTAATCAGGCTGCTGAGCATCGACTGGAGATGGGACTGGGCTGGGTTATCAGCCCCGCTGCCAAGGGACCCGGGACATACGTGCGTGCCAACAGCGCAGGGACACAGAACCAGAGACCAGAGGCACCTCTCCCCCCCCCACACACACACACGTAGTTACACATATGTTTTTACCTCTGAGTGGCAGGCCGGTGTGTGTCCTTCACATGGTGTTTCAGGACAGCCTGCGTGGCAGATAGGACACATGCTTTGGAGTGGGACAGACCTGGATTTAAGTCCTAGCGGGTCAGTTTGTTTAACAGTATGTCCTTGAGCAACTTGGGCCCATCTTTTGACTTTAAATAAAATAAAAATGATTCAAATAAGAGAAACATTATTTTTGCTTTGAATTCCGCGAGGAAGTTGTAAATAAGCAGTGTGAATCATCCTTTTCTTATTCCTTATGGCTAAGGGATATGAGCTGATAAAACGGTCACAACCTCTTGGAGAATCACAGCAAGGAGGGTGGAGTCAGTAATGAGTTATCTGCTCATGAACAGCGTGGTCTGGCATTGACACGGTTTCAGAGTCACATTTTGATGTGGGATATGCAAGCAATGTCCCCTTTTGCCCTGCTTCCTCCTTTAGCACACAGCAGTGGAAATGGCATAGAGTTCTGGGTTTGTCGCTAATAGTTAAAGCATGTCGCTGTTGATTCTTTGAGACACTTCATCATGTGTTTGAAGCTATAAATAGACAATAGAAATTCATAGCATATTCCAGGCCCGGTGCATCAATCTGTGCATGAGTGAGGTCTGGCTGGCCCTGCCCCCGATCAGGGGGGGGTGGTGATCGAGGGCAGGGCCACTGGGGGGAGGGGCTGTTGGTGGTTAGCCAGCTGCCCCCCCCCCAAATCAACCCCGACACCCGTATCAGGGGCAGGGCTGGCGAGTGGGGGTCCGGTCAGGGCCTGGATCAGGCTGGTTGGCTGCTGCAGTGTGTGTCATAGCCACAGGTCCTCTGCCATCCGGTTGCTAGGATTTTGTATAGATAGATAGTAAGTTCTTTTCATATTGTAAATATTTAGAAATGTTTGGTATAATTGCAACTTGTTTAAATTTTTTTTTTCTTTTCAGATGTTTAGTGCCAAGGAAATTGAATCACAGGTCATTGCAATAGAAAAGGAAAAGGAAGAAGCAGAGAAGAAAAAACCAAAGAAGAATCTGTGAACACTGAGGGCTGTTAGTGTTCTGTTGTGCTTAGGGTTATTAAGTGAGCTTTAAAGGAAATATGCTGGTTTATGGCATTGCATTAGTAGTTATGTGCTGTTTGAGACTACAGGTTGGTGTCTCTTTAGTCTATTACAGGGACAGATATACAAGAATATGTAGATTTTCTTTGAAAATATTTGAGTAACTGTTGAAAGCAGTCATAATTCCACATAAGCTTGAGACTATACTCTATAACTTGTCCAGTGTTTTATTTCTTCATGTATGAAAATTAAGAAAAATTTTAATTAAAAAAATGAATAATTTGGTGACATTTGAGTATTGACTGTCAGGTAGAGAGATCTATTTGAAAACAGACTGAATATAATACTGAGTGGCATTTCTTAATGAATGATAAAAACACCTTGTGTTGGTGAATTGTCAAAATTCTGTCAGCCTCCTTCATTTTTAAATATTTTACCAAATTTATTTAACCTTTTGCATTTTATAAGTTCCAGTATATCATCTGAACAGGGTTCTCTATGAAAATAAGGAGAGAAATGAATACATGTGATCTTAGTTCTGATTGGTATTTTATCGTCAGTATATCCCGTGTGATAGATTCGTCACATGATCATCCAATAGGTAGTGCTTGTTACTGAGTGCGGGCCTGTGCTGGCTCGGACAGGAACACAGGAATACAGAGTGACCCTCCCGCAGAGGGAGATTACCCGGGCCCCAGGAAAAGAAGGTGCGAAATGCCGGGAAGGAAGTTGTTTTTTAAAGCAAAGGATATCAGATGGGATAAAAACAAAGCCCGTCTGCCTTATCATTTCAGAGCTTTGCCTCTTTTTAAAATGTTCCTTTTGGAAACAGGAAGTAGGGAGGTTGAATTCTTGCAAAGGAGTGCAGAGCTCAAGGAGAAGGTGAGGAGACTTTGGGCGCCATGCTCTGAGCAGGCCAGGGGGCGCCAGGCAGAATTTTAGGATAGAAAGAGCCCCCAGGGCCGCCCCCTCTTTCCCCCGAGTCTTTCCCCCGCCCCCCTGTTCCTCCTGGGCCTCCCCTCCCCCCCCCCCCCCCCCCCCCGTCCCCATAAAGCCGGGGTGGGGGGCGTTTTCTGGGCGGAGTGCACATCCCACCCCACGCTGATATGCCCGCTGCCTTTCTGGTTCCCTGGAGCCAGGAACTCGGTGGCTCGTTCTGTACCCTCCTCTTTGAAACGTGGGATTAAAGTGGTGCCCGTGCTCCCGGTCACTGCTGGCTTCTGAACCCAAATGCCAGCACTCCGCCATCCGATCAGTGCCCACTGAAGCGCTCAGCACGCCGGGTGCTCTCCCGGTGGGATGGGTGGGGCACCACCCTGTGCAGGGCGCACGTGACCCCGGTGCTCGGCCCGGCGTGGCATCACCAGCTCCCCTTGCCTGGCACGCACCGGCCCACTGTGTTGAAGTTCCGTCTGATCTCTACTGAGGGACGGGAGTGCGTTGGGCACAGGCCATGCTGGGTGCTGAGACGTGGTGTTCCCGCAGATCAGTCACCGACTGAGGGAGAGGCAGGCCCACACCCAGGGCCTCACTGCAGTGGGGAGCCGCCTGGGACCCCAGTCTGCCCTCAGTTCCCACAGCCGGGAGGCGGGCACGCTGCTGTGGAGCTGCGTTAACGTGCGGGTGTTTGCAAATACCAGGTATTGAGTGGAAAGAGGTGGTCTCCGACTTGTGATGGTTCAACCTACGATTTGTTTTGTTTGTTTTTTCAGCCTACAATTTTTTACTTTCCAGTGGTGTGATAACCACACGCACTCAACAGCAGCCATCCCCAGCATTCTGGATTTTGGTATTTCCAAAATCCCCGTGATTCGGTACATGCTCCTTTGTCCTGCTGGCAGCGCGGTGAGCACAGCAGGGGTCGGTCAGCAACCACCAGGGACAACGCAACCACTCTGCTTCCTATTCACGGTGTCAGACACCTTAGCCCCCTGTAGACGAATGTTGTGTTCTGAGCTGGTTTGAGGTCCGAGAGGCTAAGAAGCGGTGGTGGGGATTGAGAGGCGAAGCAGATCTTTGTGATAAACAGGCAGCCAAACCGGGGAGACAAGAATCAACCCCGAATAAAGGAGTGCGAGAGTTCTCCAAAAGGAGAGAGAGATGAAACGGAACTAGGAAATTTATCTGATACAGCCAAAACCGGTGTGGCTCAGTGGATAGAGCGTCACCCTGCAGACTGAAGAGTCCAGGTTCGATTCTGGTCAAGGACTTGCTTGTACCCTGGTTGCAGGCACATCCCCAGTAGGGGGTGTGCAAGAGGCAGCTGATCGATGTTTTTCATCGATGTTTCTAACTCTCTATCCCTCTCCCTTCCTCTCTGTAAAAAAATCAACAAGATATATTTAAAAACAATAACAAACAAAAAACAGTAACTTTAAAAAAAATTTATCTGATACAGAGTTCAGAATAGTAACGGCAAAGATGCTCTACAGCGTAAGAGAGAGAGTAACTGAAAAAAAAAAAAAGAAGAATAGAAAATAACGCACAGCACCTATAAGGGAGGCTAAGCTGTGATGTTAGGACAGTCCTGTTTCCAGGTTCCAGGAATGAGCAGACAGGGACTTGTCTGAAAAGAGGTTTAACTGCTCTGGCTGGGAAGCTCCGTTGGTTGGAACATTGTCCCATGCACCAGAAAGTTGTGGGTTTGATTCCCAGTCAGGGCACATACCACATACCTGGGTTGCTGGTTCAATCCCTGGTTGAAGCAAGTATGGAAGGATTCTCTCTCTCTCTCTCTCTCTCTCTCTCTCTCTCTCTCTCTCTCTCTCTCTCTCTCGTCCCCAGGAGAGGATAAAAAGTAAAAATAAATGGTAATGGAGAGGATAAAAAATAAATGGTAATGGGACACCTGGTTATCCACTTGAAAAGAAAGACCATTGGACCTTCACTTCATCACTAAAAACAATAAACCGATTCCAGATGAGTTGACTTAAACATACTAGTAAAACTATAAAACCTTTACAAGACAATAAAAAAAAAAAAGTAACTTTAAGATTGGGGGGTAAGGATAGATTTCCTAAACAAGATACTAAACATGATAACATTAAGAGAAAGATGGGTAATTCATCTACCTGAAAAGGAAATTTTAAAAATCTATGTATTTCTGCTAAAGCCAAAGAGGCATCGATGCCCCGTAGCCAGCCATTGCACTTCGAGAACGCTTACAGAAGCTCAGGCGCATGTGCCCAGATAAGCATGTGCGAAGGCCTTGTTAGTGAGAGCAACACATCCGGACGGAACCTCAGGCTCCCCAGCGGCAGGTGAGCGAGTGGCTGTGGTTCCCTCAGACGGAAGCCCACCGACAGCGGGGAGGCCAGGCCTGCAGCTCCGTGGGCACCTGCTGGCTCAGCCCCCGGAGCAGGGGCCCACCCGGCGTGAGGGAGGGCACCGGGCGACGGGGAGCCGGCTTCAAGACCACGAAGCCCCATGCCACGTGCAAAAGACACAACGTTTGCAGGGAAGCCCAAGAACAGCAAGGAATGAATGGCATGGCAGAGCTCAGGACAGCGAGTGCTGGTGCTGCTGTGCAGCCGTGGGGAGAAGGCAAGTCCGTTAGGCTGCCCACCGCCAGGGCGCGGCCTGCACTTGCTTATTCCGGGTTCCATGGTCGCCCCAGAGGCACTCGGTGAGAAAGCAGACGCGTCCTCCTGGGCGCCTGGGTGCGGAAATGGGAGCGTGCCCAGTGCAGTGTGTTCTCCCTGGTGCACACGAATGTAGTAAAATGGGAAGGCAAGCCCAGCGGCGTGGCTCAGGGGTGAGCGTTGACCCACGAACCAAGAGGTCACGGTTTGATTTCCAGTCACGCACAGGCCCGGCTTGCGGGCTCCATCCCCAGCGGTGCGTGCAGGAGGCAGCCCATCCATGTTTCTCTCTCTCTATTGCTCCACCGTGCTCCCTCTCCCCAAAATCAGGGAGAACATTTTTGCAAAAAGCAAAGTCGGGATGGTGGGAGGAGACGGGGGCTTCCCCCACAGCTGACAGGACACATGTGAAGGAGCGGGTGGTAAAGGTGTTCATTGTCAGGTTCCCTCATCGAGCAGCGCCCTGCCATCTTGGCTTCCTCACTAAGGTTAGCACTTACCCTTTAACAAGTCTCCTTCTCCCTCCGGCTGCTCCTCCTGAGGAAGGGGACGAAGGGAATGACGTCGTGAAAAGGCGTGACTGATGTGGGGAGAGGGAAGGAGCCAGAGGTGATGCCAAACAGAGCCATGACTTCTGTGTGGGCTTTACTCTCGGGTATTGGGGGAGGGACTGAGGGGAGCCAAGGAAAGTTTTTTTTTTTTTTTTTTTTTTAATATATTTTATTGAGTTTTTACAGAGAGGAAGAGGGATAAAGAAAAACATTGATCAGCTGCATCCTGAATATCTCCCACTGGGGATGTGCCTGCAACCAAGGTACATGCCCTTGACCTTAACCGAACCGCAGGCTGACGCTCTATCCACTGAGCAAAACCGGATTTGGCTTTTTTTTTTTTTTTTTTTTTTTTTTTTTGCCATGGGAAGTTTTAAGTGTGGAAGAAACCTCATATTTTTGTTTTAAAGAGGGAAGCATTAAGCGATTAAACCAGGTTTAGTATATATAAAGAACAAGACTAGTCCTAGCCGGTTTGGCTCAGTGGACAGAGTGTTGGCCTGAGGACTAAAGGGTCCAGGGTTTGATTCCTGTCAAGGGCACATGCTCAGGTTGCAGCTCAATCCCCAGTGTGGAGCGTGCAGGAGGCAGCCGATCAATGATCCGCTCTCATCATTGATGTTTCTCTCTCTCCCTCCCCTTTCCTCTCTGAAATCAATAAAAATAAAAAAATATTAATAAAAAGAACAAGACTAGAAAGCGTATCGTTTTAATGCAACATTTTATGGACATTATGTCTAATCAATACAGCAGTACTGCAAAAACCGGTGCTCTACATACGTATCCAGTCCAAACAATGTATTAAGCACCTACTATGTGCCAGCACTGCCCCAGGCTACAGGGAAATAGCACTGAACCACAACAAAAAAGTCATAAAACATCATTTTATTTATGCTCACCGAGGATATTTTCCCATTTATTTTTAGAGAGTGGGAAGGAGGGGAAAGGACAGAGAGGGAGAAACACCGAAGTGAGAGAGGCACATCCATTGGTTGCCTCTAGCATGGGCCCTGACCAGGGCCAGGATGGAGCCTGCAACCGACGTACATGCCTTTGACCAGGATCAATGCTCTGAGGGCCATGCTCTGTCCACTGAGCCAAACTAGCTAGTTTTTTGTTTTTGTTTTTTAATATATATATATTTTTATTGATTTCAGAGAGGAAGGGAGAGGGAGAAAGAGATAGAAACATCAACGATAAGAGAGACTCATTGATGGATTGCCTCCTGTACACCCCCTACTGGGGATGGAGCCGACAACCCAGGCATGTGCCCTGAGTGGGAATCGAACCATGACCTCCTGGTTCATGGGTTGGCCAGGCAGGTTATTGCCTTTTGAATGCCAAAAAGAAATCGGCCGGGTAGACCTTGAGTTTCAGACGGGAAAGGACTTGAAGGGAGTAAAACGATTGTGGAAAGGATGAAGTTGAAGGTGTAGAACATCGGGGAGTTCCTGCAGTTATCTATAATGCCAGTGGAAGGTGCTCCCTGAGTAAGAGTGTTTGGGCAAATTAGCAGGTACCAGATGGTAGTGAACTTACATATAATAATTATTTGAGATTTATCCTGTGGATAATGGGAGGGTGTTAAAAAGTTCTAAGTGGGAGAGTTCCATAAGTAAATTGACATTTTAAAAAGATCAATCTAGAAACAGTGAGGGGTATGGGTTAGATTAGGACTCTGATCTCTTCTTCATTTAAATTCCCTTTCTCCATGATCATCCTGAGCCCAATGGCATTAAAAATAACAGATAAGCCGAAGCCGGTTTGGCTCAGTGATAGAACATCAGTCTGCTGACTGAAAGGTCCCAGGTTCGATTCCGGTCAATGGCATGTACATTGGTTGTGGGCACATCCTCGGTAGGGGGGTGTGCAAGAGGCAGCTGGTCGATGTTTCTCTCTCATTGACGTTTCTAGCTCTCGATCTCTCTCTCTTCCTCTCTGTAAAAAATCAATAAAATATATTTTTAAAAAAATAACAGCTAAATGCTGTGAATACCATCTATATGTATTTATACATACCCTATATAATAAAAGGCTAATGTGCAAATAGACCAAACGGCAGAACAACTGAACAACCAATCGCTATGATGTGAGCTGACCTCTAGAGGGTGCGCGCAGTACATGGTTGGCGTTGGCTGTGGCGGGATGGTGGAGCAGGTGAGCAGGGGTGCCAGACCAAGGCCAGTCACTGTCATCATGGCGAGCCTCTGGTGGTCACTGACGATTCTTTGCTCCAGTGTGCTGCTGTCCCGCCCAACACTCACACCTGCTGGCAGTGCTGGCCCTGTTTGCACCTACTGCTGATACCACTAGCACCCCTGGTGGTCAGCGCACATCATACCAACTGGTTGTTCGGTTTTTCTGCTGTTCGGCCCATTTGCATATTAGGATTTTATATATAAATATTATTCCTTCATTATAAAAAAAATAGAAAATTAGGGGGAAAAAAGGAAATGATCACTTACAATTTTTCTAAGCAGAAATGTCCTCTGTTAATAGTTTGGTGTATAATCTAGATTTTCTTATGAAAATCTTGTTTACTTGTTTGTGGATAAAAGTTTTTTTTTAAATATATTTTATTGATTTTCCACAGAGAAGAAGGGAGGAGAGAGAAACATCGATGAGAGAGAAACATCGACCAGCTGCCTCTTGGACACCCCCTACCAAGGATGTGCCCTCAACCAACATACATGCCCTTGACTGGAATCGAACCTGGGACCTTTCAGTCCGCAGACCGACGCTCTACTGCTGAGCCAAACTGGTTTCGGCAAAAAGTTTTTTTATTTATAAAAAAATGAAATCACGCTTTACATACTATTTTATACCTTTTTAAATGTAATAACCCATAATAATAAAAGCGTAATATGCTACATAGACTGGACATATTTCTGGACGAAGCCGGGGCTGTGAAGGAAGCCTGAGTCCCCGGTGCCAGAGGGAAGGCGGCGCTGGCGGCCCGGGGAAGGAAGACCTGCTCTTACGTGGATTTCACGCATCGGGCCTGTTATGTACACTAGAATCACTTTCCATATCAATGACTGTACCTCTAATTTAAATCTTAATGACTGACTAGTGTTCCCTGGTGTGAATGGATCTCTTATGTTAGGATTAATCAGTTGTATCTACCTTTTTAGAAGCATTACTTTTAAATACTAAAACATTTAAAAAGTGACTCAGTCTCATTAAAGCTTTAATGAAGGTATCAGGTGGTCTCACATTATATACACATATTAATCATTATCTTATGCACCTGAAATTAGTATTGTTATGAAACAATAAAGTAGCCCTGGCCAGAGACTCAGATGGTTGGAGCATCATCCTCTGCTCCAAAGGCTATGGGTATGGTTCCTGGCCAGGCACACACCTAGGTTGCAGGCTGGGTCCCTGGTTGGGGCATGTATCTGAGGTAACAGATCAATGTTTCTCTTGCTCTCTGTCCCTTCCTCTCTCTAAAAACCAATAAACATATCGTTGGATGAAGATTTTTTTTAAAAAAGGGTAAGAATATGATAAAAATGTTAACATTTTAAAATGGAATTCATTAGTAGAATCAAAACTTTTTATAAGTTTGCCAAAACCGGTTTTGCGCAGTGGATAGAATGTTGGCCTGCAGACTCAAGGGTCCCAGGTTCGGTTCTGGTCAAGGGCATGTACCTTGGTTGCAGGCACATCCCCAGTAGGCAGCTGATCAATGTTTCTAGCTCTCTATCCCTCTCCCTTCCTCTCTGTAAGAAATCAATAAAATATATTAAAAAAAACTTTTTATAAGTTTAAGCTGCATTCCTTGAGCAAAGACACAGCAGAGCGGTGCTGTAGGAGTGTGTACTGCAGCAGAAAACCTCGGATGCTCAGCTGCAGAAGCACACAGACGGGGGACAGATTCAGGCACAGAACTTGAAGGTGCGGCCATGACCATCTTAGCCAAATAGTTATGTCTTCCCCAGCGGATTCTTCAGCGAGTCTCCTGCACAGGCAAACAGAGCTTCCTCTTTAAGTCCTACAGAGCAGTGAGCCTTTATTTGCTTTCTGAAGAGACTATGTGCACTTGAAAAATCCTAAGGATAATAAAAATAATTTGCATTGCCTACCCAATAATTATACTCTTAGCCTTTGTTTTTACCCAAGTTAAATTGTGTTCCTGTGTGTGTGTGTGTGTGTGTGTGTGTGTGTGTGAAATAGTGAAATGTTGGGTGTGTAACTTTTGTGTTTGTTCATAGTTCTTTCTCATTCCCTGAATCGAGGAGCAGAAATTAGTGATGCCTTCCTTTATTTTTATTTTTTTAATATATTTTATTGATTTTTTTGCAGAGAGGAAGGGAGAGGGATAGAAAGTTAGAATCATTGGTCAGCTGCCTCCTGCACAACCCCACTGGGGATGCGCCCACAACCAAGGTACATGCCCTTGATCGGAATCGAACCCGGGAACTTTCAGTCCACAGGCTGGCGCTCTATCCACTGAGCCACACCGGTTTTGCCATCGTGCTTTGTCTGGGTCTCCCCACCATTCAATCCTGAAATCTCAATTCCCAAAGGCCTGGTGCTAGTGGGCGGGGCCTGTGGGAGGCGCCTAGGTGTGGAGGGAGGAGCTCTGGTAAATGGAATAGGCACCTCTTAAAAGGACCCAGAAAGACCCTACCCCCTCTTCCCTGTGAGGTCACCCCGGGAAGCCCTCTCCTGGCCTTGCCCGCACCCTGACTTCCGGCCTCCAAAACTGTGAGTTTCATTTCTGCTCTTTCTATGCCATCAGGCTATGGTATTTTGTTACAGCAGCTCAAAGGGACTAGTCCAGTGGTCGGCAAACTCATGAGTCAACAGAGCCAAAGATAAACAGGACAAAGATTGAAATTTCTTTTGAAACTTTTTAAACTTAAACTTCTTCTAACGCCACGTCTTCAAAATAGACTCGCCCAGGCCGTGGTATTTTGTGGGAGAGCCACACTCAAGGGGCCGAAGAGCCGCATGTGGCTCTCGAGCCGCGGTTTGCCGACCACTGGTCTAGGACATAAGGTAAATGGGTACGTATTTTTCAGTATCTTTAATTTTACCAATATTTTAACAGATAAACATAATAAAACCGAGTTGTAATCTTTGCCATTTTTTTCTTTTCTTGCATAGAGGATAACATGCCTGTTGCCTTCCTGCATATCCTGTTTTATTAGTATGCTTCTATAGGAAGGAAATGCAGTGAACGAAATTATTCCTAAACTCCAAGTTCAGGACAGTCGTTTTTTGCGACTGGAAAATGTTCTTTGCGACTGGAAAATTAAAATTCCCATCAGTGAACCAAGCTATAAAGCAGACAAAACGTTACAAGAAAAATATGCCAGGTCACCTTAAGGAAGTGTGCTTTCTCTGCCGAGCCTCTTTGTAGCTTGCTTGAGGTTATTCACCTTTCCTAAGAAAAATATGTGAACTGAGGGTGGTGGTCGAATGGGAGTTGGGATCTGGAGCGTTCTCAGAGCACACTTTGTCTTCTTCCCACGAATACTCACTGAGCTCTCTAGCCTCTCTGGAGAGAAAAATGCCCGAGCTGAAGGTTGCCCAGCCAGAAGAGCAGCGCCGGGTTCAAATCCATTTCACGGAAAATGTTGTACGGCTCCTTTAACAAAGTCACTTAGCATCTATTTATTTATTTATTTATTTATTTATTTTATTTATTTTGGGGGGGCTTTTCTTTTTTTTCCTTTTTTTTTCTTTTGAAGGAATATTTAATATTAACATTGTGAGTTATCCTTTGCGCATCTATTTATTAAATACCTTGTATGCGCAAGGCATTGTGCCTGAGGCGGGTGGGATGCGTGATGAGTCAGACATTTGTGGAGCAGTGGAAAAAGTGTCCTTTGACACCGTACGGACCAGTTTGAATCCAACTTCTTGGAGAAATCTCTCTTTTAAAGGCAGTGTTCACACCAGTAAGGCGAGGTGGTTGCTGGGAGTTGGAAGAAACAGGAAAATGCATCTCTTAGTGACCAGCACACGCAGAGTTAATTTAGCTTTCCTTCCCACCCCCCAACAACTCCACTTGGAGATTTCTGAGAGGTCAGTGATCATACACGTCTGCATAGATGAGGGGTGCGATGGATCTGTTCATGGAATAGGTTCTTGGTCCGGACTTGAGATGTGGGAGACTGCAGGCCTGTGAGCAGGGAGCACCTGTCCACTGGGTTTTACGTGGAGGGAGAGAACCAAAGCCTTAAACTTCAGGTCGCCTTGCAAACTTGCAAAATCTGCTTGCAAAATCCCTCTCAGGTCAGTGTCAGTTCCTATAAAAATGTCATATTATTACAATGGCCAGAAATCAAAACATTTTTGTGGAAATCCACATGGGACTGAATTATGGATTCATTCAACGAGCACTTTTATTCAAAGAATGTCTAGGATTGAATTTAAAGATCCAAGTCAGCAGACACGGTCCCCGTTTTTAAGGAGACAGGGGCGGAAGTAATCTGAGTGAGCTGGGGTGATGGAGACTATAGCAGCGCGGAGGGGAGCGGATCTTCCTAGGGGGCAGTTCAACTCTCAAATTACATGAAAATAGGCAGGTCTTACAGACTAGGCAACGTTCTTAAACATTTAAAAGACGAGGACGTTGAAAACATTCGCCTTGTGGATTGTAATGTTAATTTCAGCTGTGGCCTTAGAGCCAAGACCTCAGACCGACGCTGAGGAAGCCTGGCAGTGTTTACTACCGAGTTCCTGTTTTCCAACACCAGCCTCCATGAATCTGCTTATAAATCATCTGCGGGTGCAGAGCCTCGACCCGGCCTTCAGGGACCGCGCCGCGGGCGCCGCGCGGAGGGGAAGGCGGATGCGCAGCTTTAGGTGCGCGCTGGCCACGCCCACAGACTGGCCCCGCCCACCCACAGACTGGCCCCGCCCACACGCCGGGCCTCCGCCCGCTCGCCCCGCCCCCCCTCTGGATCCTGGGAAAGATCCTAACGCCCCTGGCACCGCCCCCAGTGACGTCACGAGCGCGATTCCAGCCGGCGGCCAATCGCGCGTCCGGGTTCCGGGAAAGCCCAGGGCGGCGGGCGGGGGCGGTGCGCGTGCGCGGGGCCTCCGCGTGGCCCTATAAACAGGGCGGGCGCCGGCTCGGGGGCGGCGCGCGGCGTGCGGCGGGGGTCGCCGGCGGAGGGTTTGAAACTTGCGGCGGGAACGCGGGCGGAGCGCGGCCGGCGGCGAGCGGCGAGCGCCTCGCGGACGCCCCTTCCGGAGCCGCCGCCGGGCTCTCCGCGGCGGGACAGGCGGAGGCGCCGGGCGGAGCCGGCGCACGTGCGGGCGCCGCGGCGGGAGCGGCGGAGCCCTCAGCGCGGGTCCCGCGTCCCGGCCGGCGGCGCCTGTCAGCGGCCCCGCGGCGGCCCGCGCTCCGCCCGGAGATGCTGAGGAGCCGGCCGGCGCCCGGAGCCGGCCGCCGCGGGACCAGCCCGCGCCCGCCCGCGCTCCCGGGCCGGCGGCGCCGCTGAGCCCCGCCATGCCCGCCGGCCTCCCGCAGCCGGCCGGCCCCGCGCCCCCGGCCGCCGGCGGCGGCTCCTCGGCCGGGGCGCGGCCGGTCCGCGCGGAGGGCGCGTCCGCGGCCCCGGGCGCCGTGACGAAGGCTCCGGTCCAGGTCCGCGTGGAGCCCGCGGCCGCGCAGCCCCCGCGGCCCCCGGCGGGGCCCCTGGCGGCCCCGGGGGCTCCTGTCAGCGCGCTGCCCGCCGCGCAGATTGTCGCCGTGAAGGCGCCCGCCGCCGCCATCCAGCTGCCCGCGCACCTCCAGCTGCCGCCAGGTAGGTGGGTGCCCACAGGGTGGCGCTGCCGCCAGGTGGGTGGGTGCCCCTGAGGGTGGCGCTGCCCCCAGGTGGGTGGGTCCCCCCCGAGGTTCCCCGCTGCCCCCAGGTGGGTGCCCTGAGGGTGGCACTGCCCCCAGGTGGGTGGGTGCCCCTGAGGGTCCCCGCTGCCCCCAGGTGGGTGGGTGCCCTGAGGGTGGCGCTGCCCCCAGGTGGGTGCCCTGAGGGTGGCACTGCCCCCAGGTGGGTGGGTGCCCCTGAGGGTCCCCGCTGCCCCCAGGTGGGTGGGTGCCCTGAGGGTGGCGCTGCCCCCAGGTGGGTGGGTGCCCTGAGGGTGGCGCTGCCCCACGTAGGTGGTCCCCCTGCGGGGTCGCCTCGCCCAGCCCGCGGGGACGGACGCCCCCGGATGGCGCCTCCTGGAGGGCAGCTGACGCGAAGCCCCGGAAAGCCCCGCCGAGGGGCCCGTCCTCCCCTGCGGGCCCGGGGCCTCGGAGTCCTCCCCGCGCGGCTCCCGGCTGAGCTTTTCTCACGCAGCGGCCGGAAAGCCGCGGTCTGCCCCTGCCCCTGCCCCGCCCCGCCCCTGCCGGGCAGCGCCGTCCGTGCCAGCCGTCCATCCGGCCGGAGGCCCCGGGCTGCGTTCGGAAGGCCCGGGTGGGCGGAAGGGGGAGTGGAAGCAGTTGGCCGCCTTCGCCCGTCGGCGGGCCGCCGGCCCGGGAGGGAGGCGCTGCTGTGGCTGAGCCGGAGCCGCTCTCCCGGGCGGGAGGACAGGCATCCGAGGGCTGAAGCGGAGCCTGCAGCCTGTGCGCTCCCGGAGGGGCCGGGGGCCTTGATCCCAGGCCCGCTCTATGGCGCCCCGCATGATTTATGCAGAGGTTGTGCGCTGGTCGTTTGCATGCTACACATTCGATAAAGGATGTTTGAGTGTTTACTGCTTTCCTCTTGGAATTGCGGGGGTTGGGAAGCTCATTGCACGTTCTTTGGAGCGAACTCCTCCGTTAATTTTGCCCCGCAGACTTGGAACTCTGCAGGCCGCGATGGTAAGGAAGTCCAAGCATTTGATTGAAACGAAATGATGGGGTCTCTCTTGTAGCTGACGTGCTGTTTGGTCGCTTCGGATCAAGTTCTGTGTCAGTTTGGTATGGGACACAGGTGCACACACCTGTTAAGCTGTGTGCATCCCTGGGTCCATGTCCTTCTAGTTCTGAATTATCCTGCGTGCATGCTTACGAAGGAGTTGTGGATGTGTTCGAATGAAATCTCCCGAAACTAAATGGCTGTGCAGTCAGTGAAGTTTGTTTATAAGCAATCAGAGAGAGCGTTAAAATGGGAGAACTTTCAAGAGTGAAGACGTGCTGATAAGGGGAAACTGATCCCTTACTGAGAGTGTACTGATCACCTATGGAGGGCTGGGCACTTTTTATGCATTTGTATTCTTTTGTTTGTTGGTCATAATAGGTAGCAAATCACCATTCTCGAAGGGTAATGTGCCCCATGCAAAGCTCATAGGTGTCAAAGGGCATCTGAATCCAGATCTGTTTTGCTGTCCTCTTTCCACAGCACTGTGCTTGCCACTTGGGGTGTGTGTACAGTTATGTCTCATTGGTTATCAGTGATAAAAGTGATTTATAGAGTTTTAGAGCCTTATCTTTTTATACGCAGAAACCAGACTGAAACTTGCCAGCACTAGATAGCAAACCAGGGCCGCAGCCTAAGTACGTGGCACCAGCACATTTTACCCCGTGGCCCCGGAGAAACACTCTTAAGAGGGGAGATAAGGTGCCTGTAGTGGCCTTCTGCTCCAGAGGAGGGGGCGTGCTTCTGAAAGCAGCTGGTGGGGGTTCTTGCTGATGTGCGACTGGAGCACATTGTGTTCTCATCCGTGCAGAATAAGGTAACGAGAGTTGAAGAATGAAATGGAAACACTATTGTTTTTGCAAGGTTATGATTCTTGTACCATTTCTTTTACATACCGAGCATTAGCAATTGATACTTTAAGGACAGTATACATGGTAGTGGAACCTGGGATCTTGAACTTAATTCATTCCAGAAGGCGATTTGTTTGAAGACCGAATCATTTTTTTTCTAATTAGAAATTATGTAAATTAAATTAATCGATCCTAGATCCCCATAATGATTTCCTGTTTTAACCTTTCTCATATGCATGTACATATCTAATGTGTTGTTTAATCTATAAAAAATTAACACTTCTTATATCAAACTAACCCCCTCTAGCCTTAAACAAATATTTCATTTAACACTGCCTCTGAAATGTTGCTACCGAGAGCATTGGCTGCTTTCAGTTTATCCAACACCAGCCAACAACACTTTTCTACCTATTCAGTTGCCTGTGGATTGTGTTTGTTGAGCATGTTCACACCCTCAGGGACATTAGCACTCTTAATGGCCTCTTTATGTTTTAAAATTTCACTAATTCCCAATTTCACCAGCAACAAAAGCATTTTCTCCTTTGTTGCCTGAGAGAGGCTTTTTGTCATGCTGAGGTATCAGCATGAGAGGGTTGTCTGGTTGAACTCTGAAGTTTTGGTTGACAACTGACACATTTTTTCTGAGAATAAGTTGGTTGAGAACTGAATTGTTGGAGATGGGCGACATTTGAGAAGCGAGATTTGATGATATACTTTATTGATTTCTCTTTACTTCAGAATTTCCTCTATGATCAGAACTGGTTTAAGTAATATGTAAATAGGGGATCCAAAATGGCAGCAGATTAGATGGAAGCTACCCTCCCCTTCTCCCAGGACCAAACCTGACTTACAGTTAAAGCATAGAAAACTCATCCTGAATAGTAACCATCTGAAGAGCAGCTGGAGAGAAGCCTTGTAACCAAGGACTTCCAGAGGAGGCCACATTGAGACTTACTTACAGTAGCCGAGATTGGAAGCAGCCAAAGTGTCCATCAGTGTATGAGTGGATAAAATAACTATGGTACATTTACACAGTGGAATACTACTCGCCATAAAAAGGAAGAAAATAGTACCCTTTGTGACAGCATGGCTGGACTTGGAGAACATTATGCTAAGTGAAATAAGCTAGTTGGAGAAAGACAAATATCATATGATTTTACTCATGTGGAATCTAATTGAACTAACAATCAAAATTGAGACAGACTCAGAGAATGGGTAAACAGCTCTGGTGTGGTGGGTTGAGGGAGAGTGTTATTGGTGGGGACTCCTTTCCAGAAAATTTTCAATTTACTTTACCTAGATCCATCAGAGGAATCACTATCTATGCAGCTATAGCTGTACAAGCTAGATTTCTTTATTAAATAACTAGAGGCCGGTGCGTGACATTCATGCAGTGGGAGGGGGTGGACCCTCAGCCCGGCCTGCACCCGTTAGCAGTCAGGAGCCCTTGGGGGATGTCTGACTGACATCCTCGGCGCTGCCTTGGAGGCTGGAGAGACTCCCGCCACCACTGCTGCGCTTGCCAGCAGTCAGCCCGGCTTGTGGCTGAGCATCTTCCCCCTGGTGGTCAGTGTGCATTATAGCGACCAGTCGTTCTGCTGTTTGGTCCATTTGCATATTACCCTTTTATTATTAAACTAGAGGCCCGATGCACGAAGATTCCTGCAAGAATGGGCCTTTCTTCCCCTGGCTGCCAGCACCGCCTTCACTCTGCCCGGAGCTGCCTTTTCACTCTGGCCCAGAGCAGCCATTCTGGCTTCACACACTGTCCAGAGGCCAGAGTGGCTGGGGTGGTGCAGAATGCCATCACCGTCACCGTAGTGACAATGCAAGTGTCCCATCCCACCCCCGTTTAATATTACTAACTCTTGGTGCCTGTGTATGCAAATTAAACCACCTGATTGGCTGGTGAGTGTCGTGAAGGTATGGTCAATTAGTATGTTGCTCTTTTATTAGTGTAGACAATAAGACTTGAAAGTTGAAATTACTCCTTGATCCAAGGGATGTTGGGTGAGCAGGCACAGAAACATTAATCTCATTGTGCGTCTCCACCAGTGTTGGGTGACCAGGAATGTTGTCAATGACCAGTAATTCTTTGGAAAGGAGTCTTTTCTGAGAAGTAGGTTTCAAGAGTTAGTTCAGTGTATTCAGTAAACCATATTTAAACCCTTGTGCTGTCAACCAGGCTTTTTGTTCTGGCAGAGTAGATTTGGCATAATTCTTAAGGGCCCTAGGAATTTTGGGAATGGTAAATGAGGATTATTGGCTTCAACTTCAAGTCACTAGCAGCATTCACCCCTAAGAAGGGAGTCAGCCTGTCCTTTGAAGATTTGGAAGCAGGCATTAACTTCTCTAGCTGTGAAAGTCCTAGATGGCACCTTCTTCCAAAGTAAGGCCCTTTATCAACATTGCAAACCTGTGTCACCTGAACCACCTCCATTAATTGTCTTAGCTAGATCTCTTCTCTGTTTATTAACGGAGATTGCTCCTTTTTTTAAACCTCAGGAACCCACCTCTGCTAGCTTCAGACTTTTCTTCTGCAGCTTCCTCACTTTTCTCAGCCTTTGGAGAATTGAAGAGGGTTAGGGCCTCACTCTGGATTAGGTTTCAGCTTACTCAGAATATTGTGACTGGTTTGACCTAATACTTAGACCACTACAACTTTATCCATATCGGTAACAAGGCTGTTCTGCTTTCTTTCTTTCTTTTTTTTTTTTTAATATATATTTTATTGATTTTGTACAGAGAGGAAGGGAGAGAAACAGAGAGTTAGAAACATCAATGAGAGAGAGTCATCAGTCAGCCGCCTCTTGCACACCCCCCACCGGGGATATGCCCACAACCAAGGTACATGTCCTTGACCGGAATCGAACCTGGGAACCTTCATTCCCCAAGCCAAACCAGTCTCGGCTGTTCTGCTTTCTTATGATTCATGTGTTCACTGGAGTAGTAATATTTTTAATTTTCTTCAAGACTTCTCCTTTGCATTATTAACTGTTTGGTGCAGGAAGCTCAATTTTCAGCTTGTCTCCGCTTTAGATATGCCTGTCCCACTCCATTTCTAGCTTTGGGATTCTTCCTTTCACTGGAACAGTGAGGAACCATTGTAGGGTTAATAGTACTAACTTAATTTCAGTATTGGTGTGTCTTGGGAAAAGGGTAGAGATGGGGGAAATTGCTTGCCATTTAGTGGAGTAGTTAGAACACATGGCATTTGTTAAGTTTGCTATTTTACATGGGCATTGTGGCACCCCAAAACAATTACAAGAAAATTAAAGATTACTGATCACAGATCATCATAATAAATATAATAACATGAAAAATTTTGAAATATCACAAGAATTACCAAAATGTGACACAGAGACATGAAATGAGCAAATGCTTTACAAGATTGTTAATTTTTACCTGTCTGGTAAATATAAATTGATATCTTACTGGGGTTTTTTTAAAAAAAATATATTTTATTGATTTTTTTTAAAGAGAGGAAGGGAGAGGGATAGAGAGTTAGAAACATCGATGAGAGAGAATCATCAATCAGCTGCCTCCTGCACACCTTCCACTGGGGATGCGCCGGCAACCAAGGCACATGCCCTTGACTGGAATCAAACCGGGGACCTTTCAGTCCGCAGGACAATGCTCTATCCACCGAGCCAAACCGGTTTTGGATCTCACTGGGGTTTTAATTTACCTTTCCCTGTCTTTGGCATCTGTTCTTTTTGTTCATTTTGGACATTTGTCCCTTTAGTATATGTGAGCTAAAAATTTATCTTGTGGTTTGTCTGTTTACTTGGTGGTCTTTTGCTAAACAAAAGCTCTTTTGATATAGTCAAATATATCAAACATTATATAGTTAAGAGATTCTTATTCCAAGTTAAGAATGATAATTTTCTATATAGAGTTTAAAAGGTTTAACTTTTTTACCTTTGATTCTTGAGTGGTTTTTGTGGATGGTGTGAAGCTTTTCGTTTTTTCATATAGATAATGCATGGACCTAGTCCTGTTTACTGCATAGTCGGTCTCTCTTCCTCACTGATCTGCAGGGTTTCTTAGGAAAATTCAATATTACATATATGTATGAGTCTATTTGGGGCTTCTCTGTTTTGTTCCATTGGTCAGTTTGTATAGTTTTACCATGCCTTCTTACTCATGATGTCTCACTGTAGCTTTATAGTTTCATGTCATGAAAAAAAAAGTATTTTGCCTCCTCCAGAAAGGTTTCAACCATATACTTAGACTTTTAACTAGGTTTGATTAACAACATTTTTATATTATTTATGATAACTAGAGGCTCAGTGCATGAAATTCATGCACTGGTGGGTTCCCTAGGCTTGACCAGCAATCAGGGCCTTTGGGCTGTCAGCCCAGGGGGAGGGGCCAGGGGATGTTGGCCAGCTTCAGGAGGGTGGCTGTGGGAGCACACTGTCTATCATGGGGCAGCTCCTGCATTGAGCATCTGCCCCTGGTGGTCAGTGCATGTCATACCAACTGGTTGTCCTGGTTGTTCTGATTGTTCAGCATTTTGGTTGCTTAGGTTTTATATATATATAGATTAGTTGTTATGGAATTCAGTGTGTACTAATCACTTTTTCAGACCATTTACATTATTGAAAGAATTAGGAGAAGAAATATCTGATGATAATGCTTCATTTATCAGCTACGTCAATTTTTTTTTTTTTTTTTTTCAATATAGGAACAGTTTTGATCAAAAGTAACAGTGGTCAGTTGATGTTGGTATCTCCTCAGCAACCTGTAACAAGAGCCGAGACTACAAGTACCATAATTTCAAGGCCGGCTCTACCAGCGAATCCTCAAACAGTCAAAATCTGTGCAATGCCGGTAACATACCTTCACTTTCCCCCCCATTTTCTTTAATTTATCAGGATACTTGATTTTGTCATTTGCTGATTGCTAAAACAATAAAAATTCAGTCTTCATACTCAAAGATTTTGTAGTTTTTAAGGGAATGTTCAAAGGGCTATTTGTATCTTTAAGTAGAAAGAAAGCCATTCTGCTTTAATTTTAATTTATGGCAAAATATTAATTAAGACTGTAGTTTAGTATTCACTTTTATCCATAGCTTATAGAAATTACCTTTAAGAAATTCAGAACTCTAATGTAGTATTTTATCAACTTGGCGTTGTACAGAACTAACTTATTTTCCATACATGATGATCTTTCCAGGTACCTGACGCTTATTTTGTGTGCCTGAGTTAAAATATATATATACACACACACACTATGGGCATCTTTCTTTGATGAAATAGAAAGTGCTGAATATAGTATAGCATTTTCTTGATGAGTCAGGCTCATCCTAAAGAAAGATTGCACTGTTCTCTGTGGTAATGCCATTCTCTGCCAGTTTAAATCTCCCCACCCCCCAGTTTTAGTCCTCTGAATTGATCCTGGGTTTTCAACCAGTCCTTTTCTCATTACTGTATCTGTCACTGACAGCTACTCCTTCCTTTCTGGTTTGCTGTATTATCTAACTGCTGTGGGTTGAGAAGATAGATTAGCAGACTTTTTTTTTTTTTTTTTTTTTTTTTATCACTGATAGCAAATAAGAATCCGTGTTTTCTATGTGCGCCATACAGTCGAGTTTGGAAATTTATCCTGAAATAATTTGATACTTATTTGTTAAATCACTTGCTTCTTTACGTATATGAAATATCAACTGGTCGATTGACCAGTTAGGTTCATAGTAGAGAATGTACATAATATATATAAGGTTAGAAAGCCAGGTATAACGAAGAAATTTGCTACGGTAAAGTGTTTTCATGTTTTCCCCAATACTGGTTGATTTTAAATTACTAATGCTGATGACTCTGTATTATCTCTCCAACCCCCAGAATTCTAACTCACAGTTAATCAAGAAAGTGGCCGTGGCACCTGTTAAACAACTGGCACAAATGGGAGCTACCGTGGTAACCACAGTTACAAAGCCTTCCTTGGTACAGGTAAGTGTAACGGACGTGTGGCCATGTGTGCCCTGGCTATTCTTTCCTGTTTCTGAATTATTTAGCTGTGGTCTGCGGATGTGTAAGTTGCTGACTATGTGACATTGAAGAGAGCAATTCAGTGATCTATGATGACACGTATCAAACTGGTAACTGTTGGAGGTATGGGAAATAAAGATAAACATGATGTAGATTTGTGGAATGTCAACTTTACTTGAATATTTTAAATTAACACAAATGCATCAAATTACCATGTCTCCCCCAAGTATCCAGAAGCAGGTGCTGTATGCCTATAGAATACAAGCATTTACATTAGAATTATGGTGCAGTGTTCAGTTTTATGTGTGAATTGTAAATATTATTCTCTCTCTACCCTCAAACTTTACTCCTATTCTGTCACTTTTAGTGTCTATCCTTAAAATAAGCTTGTTGCTTTATCTCAATATGGTTTTCTAAATTACTACCCGACTTTGATTTCTTGTGTGAAACGTTTTATCCTGCAGGTGGTGCTATATCACAGCTCATTTCAGTGCAGGGTAGAAGAAGCAACTGCAATTCTTTTCAGTGTGAAAATATGATATCATTTAGTTACTCTTATCAGCTAGAGGCCAGGTATACGAATTTGGGCGGGGGTGGGGGAGTGTCCCCTCAGCCCAGCCTGCTTCCTCTCACAATCTGGGACCACTCGGGGGATGTTGGGCCTAAACTGGCAGTAGGACATTTCTCTTACAATCCAGAACGCTGCATGCACCAGTGACCATACTATACATACAGGTGAAAGGCATCTTGCTGTTGTATGGGCAGCTACATTTTTTTGCCCTGATTATAAAAAGTGGTACATAACATAATCCTTCTGAGGCAGTAGTATCATTTTCCCCATCTTATTGGTGGAAAAGCTGAAGCAGAGAGAAGTTAATTGGCTTTGTCACACAGTTGTGTCAAAATCAGAGCTGACCCCCAAAGTGCAAGCCAGAGTCCATGCATATCGTTGCTACGTCATCCTGTTTTTCAGTGTTAGAGTAGCCTTGCCACGTTTTAACTTTTAAATCTAGGAGACTGTTTCCAATATATAGGGTAGGGCCCCTAGGCCTAGCTGGCAATCAGGGCCATCTGTGGGGTGACTGATGGGCGGGGTGATTGCCCTCCCCAGGTGGTACCTGCCTTGGCTAGCAGCCTGGTACCTCCCGCTGATCCCTGCCACTGCTTACCTCCCTCTCAGAGGGCAGATGCCTGCGTTGAGCATCTGCCCCTGCTGGTCATTTCATCATTTGGCCGATTTGCATATTAGGGTTTTATTATATAGGATAAGATGGCCAGTTAATCTCTCTGCTTTATACTTATGAAAAAGCAGAGGATTACACAACAGGAAATTCTATATTTCTATATAAAGGCTTACTATTTCCAATCCTTTTTAGAGACGTATTAATATTTTGTGAGCACTTTGTGCTTGGTACTGTATTTCACAAAGAACCCTAAAGTAGTAGTACCATTGCTATTCCTGTTTTTTATAGACGGGAATCAGGGTTACCAGGAGTAAGTAACTTGTCTTAGGTCAACACTCAGTAAATGTCAATGAAAAGAAGGTAGCCCTGACCAGTTCAACTCAGTGGATAGAGCTCAGCCTGTGGACTGAGGGGTCTCAGGTTTGATTCTGGTCAAAGGCATATACCTTGGTTGCAGGCACATCCCCAGTAGGTGGTGTGCAGGAGGCAGCTCATTGATGCTCTCTCTCATTAATGTTTCTAACTATCCCTCTCCCTTCCTCTCTGTAAAAAATCAATGAAATATATTAAAAAAAAGAAAAGAAGGTAGGTAGGTGAGAATGAATCCCAGGTCTGCTCGAGTCCAGAGCTTTTGTAACTGTTACATAACATAAAAGCAAAGATTTCAAGTCCACCTGTACAGTCTGGTAAGTGAAATGAGGTGCCACTGCGATACCTGTCCTAGTAATACATATCTCAGTATGTGCTCCTTTTCATTGCAGACTGTGGCGGTGCCATCCAGCGTTGTCACAGTCACTCCCGTGAAGCCGTCGAATACTGTAACCACCTTGAAGCCTTCCAGTTTGGGAGCAGCACATACCCTTTCTAGCGAGCCCACCCCCAATGCAGGGAGCTCCGCAGCTGCTCAGACCAGTCTTACTCCGGTAAGCTCTCCCTGCTCCTTCCATAAACACATCTCTTCAAAAAATGTTAACTCTGTTATGAGAGCCTGTTTCTGTTTCTGTATTTAGGCGATGCTAGAGAATGTGAAGAAATGTAAGAACTTCCTTGCGATGTTAATAAAACTAGCGTGTAGTGGATCACAGTCCCCAGAAATGGGGCAGAATGTCAAGAAGCTGGTGGAACAACTTTTGGTAAGTCAGTGCGATGAAACCTGGCACACTCTGTAAGAACCCATAGAAAGTCTTTTAAATGGGGAATGACTATTTGTAAATGAAGTTTATTTTAAAATGGATTTTAAATAAACTTTGCTTTTGCTGCTTGAAAGCTTTGTGATGATTATCAGTCTCAGACAAGCCAATCCATGTAGTTAGTATACATTCCTTCCTCTGTGTCAGTATTCTTCCCTTCGCCAAAAGGGGTCTTGTGTCAAATAAAAAGTTATTAGAACTGTAAATGCCAAAAGCCGGGCTATTAAATGATAAAATTCAGTTGTGTATGTCCAGACAACAAATGTTTGGGCCCAAGGAAATACATTGACTTTCTTCGGCCTCGGCCTCTTTTTCTGAGATGAGCAGCGTAGATGGGATGATCATTGAGATCTAGGTAAGTGCCAAGATGCGTGTCTTTCAGCTACCAAATGGTTTCTTCTGTCCTCTTTCAGGTAAAATGCTTAGGTATGTTAAAAAGTGGATGAAAGTGGAAATTAGCAAATACTGCATATTGTTTAAGAAATATGCTGAGGATATAACAAATATAATTTTGGATTTTTATTTTTATGAGTTTATTTGAACCAAACTGATGACATATGTATACTGAGAAGCAAGATCCCAAATGCTCTGGAGAATAACAGTTTTGCCTCTTTGTGTATGCATTTGAAATTAAGGCGGGAACATAAGGAAGATTACATGGAAGTGGGGAAAATGAAGGCAGGCGTTGGACTACACCACAGTGTTTCCCAAAGTGTGGTACGCGTACCCCCAGGGGTACGGGAAGAGTTTGGTGGGGGTACGCGTTGCACCGGAGTTTGGTGGGGATATGCACTGCACCATGCTTAGCTGCGCCTAATTCTACCTCCTTATGAGTACAAGGGGTACTCGGTGTTATGAAAATTATAGAAGGGGTACACATATGTCAAAAGTTTGGGGAACACTGTACAAAATAGTTAACAAGATTATGTGCTCTTTTTGAGGGTTAATACCCCCTTTCTGGGTTTTTACCTTTGACATTGCAAAGGTTTGTTATATAAATGCACAAGAGCAATGGACAGAGCTGGCTTAAACTCCCCATTAAAGCTCAGGCTTGGGCATGACTGCCCATGAGCTGCCCAGTTAGGAATTTATGATCAGGTCACCCTGGGAGTTACTTTCCATAGAACGGGATACCCCTCTTTTTGTCTGTAGTTCCCCTTTTGGATCATAGAGCAATTGGAAGAATGCATTGAAGACCAGCACTGTAGTGGATGGTGCGGTCTCCCAGTCTTTGGAAGCCTCATTCTGGGAAGTCTCTGTGTCCCAGTTGCCTCGTTGGCCCTTGTGGATAGGGCAACACTGTAGCCATCGAGGTCTATCGCTATGAGGTCTATAGCCCCTGAAATGCGCTGCATGTGAGGCAGTATGGAAGGCTTCCTCAGTCTTTTGGAACAATTGTATATCTGTTATCACAGCCTCCCCGCATTCTAAAAATAGTGTATCCTGATGAAGGTGATTTCAAATTAAAAACAAAACAAAAAAACCTCCAGTCCCCCAAACCAAGTAGCTTCCTACTCTCTACCTCAGAAATGTAGGACTTCTGTGTCCACTTAGGTTCGTCACAGCCTTTGGTGCAATGGCTCTGCACAGACTGCCGCTCCACTATGGTTTTGCTTACTGAGATCATCCGTGCATGAACAGACATCTCCATTGTTTACCTTACTCATTTCACAAGGGACATGAAAAAATGCCTCTGTTGAATGATGGACGTATCACTGTTCAGAGCTTATGTTTACAATCATGAATTACATGTTGTTTCTGCTTTAAAATATGTGTAGACCTAAAAGTGTCTTTATCTCCCTTGTCCTCAGGATGCAAAAATCGAAGCGGAGGAATTTACCAGACAACTGTATGTTGAACTCAAGTCTTCACCCCAGCCTCACCTAGTCCCCTTCCTTAAGGTAGAGTTACCCGTTTATTACTGTGAAACACTTTTTGGTACTAGATTACTTTTGACATATCCGGGTTTATATATTGGGGAAGGATGTGAAAACGGTTGTTACTTCTGCGGGGACCTCCTCTGAGAAGCCAGTCCAAATCACTGGGGAACACTGTACAAAATAGTTAACCAGGACCCATCCTTCCCCAATATATAAACCCGGATATTTCAGCATGCTATCCACGGAAGGTGAGGGTAACTAGCTGTGTAGGAGAGGCCTTTCAGTGTTGTAAGTCCCGTTGCTGGTTCATATTCTTTGGTTTGGAACACACTGGGAAAAAAGAAGTAACATCTAAGTCATGAATATAACCTGATTATGGTATTTAATGCTCGTATGTGCAAAATTCTTGACATTTAAAAAAATAGGGCCTTCTGCTCTGTCCTAATGACTCACATTCCCTTAGAAATTGACAGCATAATGCCAAATTTAGGGGAAAGGCTTTTTAATTTCAGAGAGGAAGGGAGAGGGAGAGAGAGATAGAAATGTCAATGATGAGCAAGAATCACTGATTGGCTGCTTTTCGAGTCTGTAACCCAGGCATGTGCCCTGACCAGGAATTGAACTATGACCTTTTGGTCACAGATCAATGTTCAACCACTGAACCATGCCAGCTGGGCTGGAAAGGCTATTTTAAAAAAATTATTTTGTTAGTAGGCATATTCTTCTGTAAGATGTATTGAATTAAACAGAATTTTGATGGAGAGTAGTAACTTTGACAATAAGAGTCTGGATTGGCAGAATAAAAATTGATGTTCAGTATTCAAAAGTTTAAGACTTAGACGTAATCATTTCATATTGAAAAATAAAGCACTTTTCGTTTGAAATAAATTGAATGTTGGATGTTGCCTGACAGAAACTAGTGCTGTCAGATTTCCTCAAATGAAAAGTTTGTACTTCTTGGATTATTTTCTGTTGTAAAGATGTGAAGTGCAAAGTGTTTTTATTTTACTGTCATTGGTCTCCGCAGTGATTGGTGTTTTCTCTCCCTATGTCTAGAAAAGTGTGAGTGCCTTGCGACAGCTCTTGCCCAGCTCCCAGAGCTTCATCCAGCAGTGTGTTCAGCAGCCCTCTGGGGAGGCCGGCGCCGCTACCTGCACCGCACCGGCCTCTGCTGTGGTGACAGCAGCAGACTCCTCTGTCCCGGCCGAAAAGGCCCTCAGCGTTTCTGGAGCAGCCACACCCAGAACTGTGTCGGTACAGAGCCTGAATTCCTTGGTTGGCCCAGCGGGAGCCAAAGCTGGAGTTGTGACAGTTCATTCTGTGGGTCCAGCTGCTGCAGCAGGAGGAGCAGCAGCTGGAACCATTGTGCTGCCGACTCCAAAGCCACTTGTGGCGACTGCACAGAATACCGTGACTGCCATCTCGCTTCCACCTGAAAAGCCTGTGGTCTGCAGAGCTGGCGTGACGTTGGCCCTCCCGTCAGTAACTGTGGGAGAACCTTCATCTGCTCTTTGTCTTCCGTCGGTGTCTGTGAAAACAGTTGTCACTTCTGCGGGGACCTCCTCTGAGAAGCCAGTCCAGATCACACTCGCACCGCCAGGACCCATCCTTCCCCAATCGGCTGCTCTCCCACAGGCAGTGAAAGTCAAGCAGCTAGTGAGTAACATTTCTTTCCTGCCTCACTTCCTTATTTTGAAATTTTCAGCCATTCAGAGAATTGACAAGACTAGTAATTACAGTGAGCCCCTATGTATCCTGGGCCATGTTTGACCAGTTGTTAATGTTTTACCAAATTTTCTTTGTTCTCCCTTGCTCTGCTGGCATACTACAAAACACACACACACACACACACACACACACACACACACTCTTAAAATTAAAAAAATATATATATATGTCTTTTATTAATTTCAGAGAGTAAAGGAGAAGGAGAGAGAGAGAGAGAGAGAGAGAGAAACATCAGTGATGAGAGAGCTGCTTTCTGCACACCCCCTATGGGGGATCAAGCCCAAAACCCACGCATGTGCCCTTGACCAGAATCGAACTCGGGACCCTTCAGTCCACAAGTCGATGCTCTATCCATTGAGCCAAGCTGGCTAGGGCCATACACACACATTTTTTTTTCTGGACCATTTGAGAGATGGAAATCATGACATTACACCTCCACATACTGTGTATTCCTCAAGGAAAAGTCTTTGTTTTTTATTTTTTTCTAATCCTCACCTGAGGATATTTTTTTCTATGATTTTTTGGGAGAGTGGGTGGGGGGTGGGAAAGAATGAGAGAGAGAGAGACATTGATGTGAGAGAGGCACATTGATTGGTTGCCTCCTGCTCGCTCGCGCGCGCGCGCGCGCTCTCTCTCACTCTTGCTCTCGCTCTCGCTCTCCTCTCACTCTCGCTCTTGCTCTCGATCTCTATCTATATATATACACACACACACACACACACACACACACACACACACATATATATATATATCTCTTATTTATTTTCACTCATGATTTTACTTTTGCTACAAATGTGTAGGAGAATGCTAATACTGCCCCAAGTTTCATGGTCGTTATGATGAGCAATGATGGGGACCAAGATTGTGTTTCCCAGCTCAAATTTGGGGATACATAGAAATATCCTATATCATCATTTATTCTGTGTGTGTGTGTGTGTGCGTGCACATATATTTGAACTGACACCTTTGCCTCCTGCCACTGGCATGAACTTGACCCTGATTGGTCTGTAGGCCGGGCCATGCACAGCACCAGATGCAGGTTGCCACTGAGACTTACCTTCCCAATCTGGTTCTGCACAAGGTATTACAACCAGCATTGGGTCCCCAAGGGGTCCCGGACTGTGAGAGTGTGCAGGCCGGGCTGAGGGCCTGCATGAATTTCATGCCCCGGGCCTCTGGTATAGGGTAAGTATGATCTCAACTTGCTAAAATAAATCATTGCTTTTAAGAGGTTTTTTCTTTCAAGAGTCTATTCTCAGAATGATGGCAATTAGAATTATTCTAATTTTGTATTTCTTCTCTAGGGGCATTAGTTCCTATTTTGAGTTTTTATTTAGTGATTGATGCTCACTAGATTTTATATTTTATTTACAAAAGAAATTAAAATACAGAATAAATTGTACTCCCAAATTCTGTTCAGAAGTCTGTTTCCTGGCACATTTATATTAACCAATAATGAATTTTAAGACTTAGAAATAGTTCACTGTCAGTAACTGGCTCAAATACATGCTGATTGTTTTTCTTCTTTGAGGTAGAAAAATAAAAAAGGAACTTCTGCTATTGTACTTTTTTTCTTCTTTGAAGCTAAAAATAAGCAAAATAAATAACTTTGCTTTCTTTGTCCCCAACACTCACCCTCTGGATTTTTTTTTTAAATATATTTTATTGATTTTGTACAGAGAGGAAGAGAGAGAGAGAGAGAGTCAGAAACATCGATGAGAGAGAGTCATCGATCAGCTGCCTCTTGCACACCCCCTACTGGGGATATGCCCGCAACCAAGGTACATGCCCTTGACCGGAATTGAACCTGGGTCCTTCAGTCCCCAAGCCGACGCTCTATCCATTGAGCCAAACCGGTTTTGGCTGGATTTCTTGAACTGTTTATTTTGGAGGATGTCTATAGCATTGTCATTTTCCAGGTATTTTTTAAAAACGGTCCATTAAAAGTCCTTATCTTTTGGAGATCTACTAGTATTTTGAAATACTTATCCTATATCATAAAAGCCTAACATGCTAAATGTCCAGTCGACTGGTTGGTGTTCAACCAAGCAAAGCATCGAAATGTAATATGCTAATGATATGCTAAGGCCACTCAATAGCTCGTTTTATGTGCACTGACCACCAGAGGGCAGATGCTCCAACTGGTAGTTTAGCTTGCTGTGAACATCCAGCCAATCTGGACTGAGTGAGATGGGCCAGACATGCCCTGGAGTCCTCCAGTGGTCCCTCCCCAGCTGGCCAGCCTCCCCTGCATCTCTCCCCTGCCCCAATCATGCACCAGTGGGGTCCCTCAGACTAGCCTGCACCCTTTAGCAATCTGGGATCCTTCGGGGGATGTCAGAGAGCCGGTTTCGACCCAATCCTGCAGGCCAGGCCGAGGGACTGGTGCATGAATCCGTACACTGGGCCTCTAGTAGATAGATTAAAGTTATATCTGGGGGCGCTCTAAAATAATTGGGGTGATAGTGAAGTGGGTGGAAATATACAGGAAACAAGGTTGGTAACGAATTAATCATCATTGAAGTTGGGTAATAATGGTGGAGATGGTTTCATCTTATTGTTTCTTCTACCTTTGTATATATTTGAAATTTTCCATGATAAAAGTTAAAAAGTGAAAATATGGTATATATGGAGGTTTAAATTGGGCAATATGTAATGTAAATTTGAGGTCCACTCTAAGAAATATAATGTGTGAGATAGTCATATTTTTCAGTTTGAACAGGATAATTCTGCTACATACAGATTAAGATTTAAGTATGATTAAGGTATATTGCAATAATTAAGGTATATTGACGGGTGGGTGAGCACAGGTGGCTGTCCTCTTGTTATATCTGAAGCCTTACTGACTGTAATGATGGTTCTCACTGTTTCAGGTCGTCCAGCAGCCGGCAGGGGGCCTTACACAAGCGGGCACACCTCTCCCTTCCTCAGCACTGACCCTTCAGAAGAAGATGCCAGTGACCACTGCGGTAGCTTCCGGTCAGCCATTCCAGCCAGACTCGGGCCCACCACACTGGGTGTGAAACAGGAGGGTGTTTAGTACTCTCTCTTAATGTTCTCTTAAGAGACGAGAGACGTGGTCTTTTATGTTGAGACCTAAGAGAGAAGACTGGAAGATAATGGTGGTACATTTTTGTATACGCAGAGCCACTTTCTAAGGGTGTTTGTTGTTTTAGAATAAAAGAAGCAACTATTCACAGTATTTGTAATCAGGTACAACAGTCCAGTGGTATATTAGTACTTTTTTGACTTAAAAAGTTTTATGTAGCCTTTTCTTTTTAAGATGTGCTTCTTTCTTTCTTTGTCAGTCTTGTGCACAAAATTTAGAGGTTTTAATTGTTTTTTAATATCTACCATAGAAATGATATATCATTAACATGTTTCTGTTACTTTTTGTGCCTACTGTTTTTTAAAATATATTTTATTGATTTTTTACAGAGAGGAAGGGAGAGGGATAGAGAACTAGAAACATCTTGATGAGAGAGAAACATCGACCAGCTGCCTCCGGCACATCCCATAACGGGGATGTGTCCGCAACCAATGTACATGCCCTTGACCAGAATCAAACCTGGGACCTTTCAGTCCGTACACTGACGCTCTATCCACTGAGCCAAACCAGTTTCGGCTGCATACTATTTTTTTGTTTGTTTGTTTGTTTTTTGCATACTATTTTTATAGTGCTGGTAATCTGGCTGGAGGTCTTGATTTTAGTGAATGATTCTATTTAAACATAGTTTTAGGCAGTTTGAGATTTTCTTTGATTATTCTTTGCTATTAAAAGCTGTTCTGAATTTTTCATTATGTGGCATGATTGCCTATTTAAAAGCATAATTTTTTCTTTTTTTTTTTTTTTGTAGCTTCCATTCTAAAACAAACTACCCTGCCAGGAAATAAAATCCTGTCTCTTCAAGTATCTTCTATTCAGAAAGATAAAACCAAGGAGAATGGAGCGATGTCCTTGAGGTAAAGAACATATATAGTTAAAAGTTGATTTGGTTTAAGGAAGTAATATTTTTAAAAAAAGAAAAGAGATGACAGTACTTTTAATAAATATATATTTGTGCATTTAAAAAATATAACATAATTTTGAGTATAATTTATAAACCAATAAGTACACAGATTTTTTAGTGTACATCTTAATGAATTTTGACAAACATATACTGGGTTAATCATAATCCAGATCAAGATGCTTTTATGCTCCTTTAAAATCAATATCCTAACCCTTGCCTCCTATAACCACTATCTTTATATCTATCACCATGGGTCATTTTTATCTATTCTTAAACTAAACATAAATGAAAAATTACATTATCTGCTCTTTGCATCTGAAATTTTTCACTCAGTCAGTATGTTTTTTGACGTTCATAACCTATGTCATTATGAATGTTAGAAAATTGTTCTTTGCATGGGGGAGAAGTATTTGTTGTATGAATGTAAATTCTTGTTGATGAACATTGGGTTGTTTGCAGTTTTTAACAATTAAATATGAAGCCACTATAAATATTTACGTACAGGTTTTTGTATGAACACAGTTTCTCATTTCTCTCTAGTAAATTTGTGGGATATAATGGCTGGGTCATTACATCAGTGTGTATTTAACTCCAGATTTACTGGATTTACTACAATTAAACTTAATGATTTTTTGACTTTATGGTGGCTTGAAAACTATGCATTCAGCAGAAACAGTACTTCGAATCTTGAATTGCTACTGTTTCCTGGGCTAGCAGAATGCCTTACAACTCTGGCAGGGAGTGGAGCGGGGCAGCCTCTCCCCGTGTGGGGCACAGCGGCAGGTGATTTTCCCCGCTGTAACGTAAGTGTTCCGACCCTGTGTAAGGCGCGAGGCTTAGCTGGTAGGTTCAATAGGCTCACTGTTTTTATTATTATTTTTTTAAAATATATTTTTATTGATTTTTCACAGAGAAGAAGAGAGAGGGATAGAGAGTTAGAAACGTCAATGAGAGAGAATCATCGACCAGCTGCCTCTTGCACACCCCCTACTGGGGATGTGCCCGCAACCAAGGTACATGCCCCTGACCGGAATCGAACCCGGGACCTTTCAGTCCGCAGACCAACGCTCTACCACTGAGCCAAACCGGTGCCGGCAATAGGCTCACTGTTTTAAATGCGTTTACGACAGAAATATTTTCAACTTCCTGGGGCTTAAGTCCAGGTGCATCTGTGTTTAAGAAACTATCAAACTGTTTACCAAAAAGACTACCATTTTATATTCCCACCAGCAATAATGAGAGTTCCAGTTGTTCTCCATGTTAGATTATTTTAGGTTATTTATATAGATGATGTGATCAGGAGTAAGATTTGGGTTGCCTTTTTTCTCTCTCTTTTCAGCAGTTTAAAAATGTCTTTCTGCTGTATTCTGCTATCCATGTATGTGTTCATTTTCTCAGATAAATCATATTTAGAAAAGTTACTCTTTTTTAAATAAAATATTTTTTATTGATTTCAGAGAGGAAGGGAGAGGGGGAGAGAGATAGAAACATCAGTGATGAGAGAATCATTGAGTGGCTACCTCCTACATACTCGTAGTGAGGTTGTAGATATAACAGCTGCAACCTGGGCATGTGCTCTTGGCTGGAGTCAAACCTGGGACCCTTCAGTCCTCTACCCATTGAGCTAAACTGACGAGGGTGTTAACCCTGCTTTAAACTACAGGGAAAGAGCAACACTTTTGGAACTCCAGTATCTTCAACATTGGATGATCAAATATTCAGTATTAAAAACTATTATAAAATGATTAAAAATAAAATGTGGAGTCACAAAAATGAGCAAGTAATAATTACCTATTAAGCAATGAATACAAACATTTGAAAAAGAACCAAATAAGACCTTGAGAAGGGAAAAATGTAATTGCTGAACTTAGAACCTTATTGGCTATGTAAATTAGATTGACCCTGAGGCCCAAATCCAGGTTGCTGTACTGCAGGGAGGATTAAAGGCCGTTTCTTCAGCAATCGGGGCTGACCATTGACTTGGGACACGTGAGCCTCTTCTAGGGAACCTGACTTAGAGACCGTTTCTCCCCTTGAGCGGAGGCCCAGGAGCTGGTGCTGGCCACAGGCGTTCTCTAAGGCAGTACTCTCTTTATAGCGTGCAACTGCTTATTTTTTCTGACACCTTTTGACAACTTCTGTGCACAGGACACGGGAATGAAAATGTCGTATGTTGGTCTAGTGTTAATGTCATGTAATTTCTCCTTAGTAAATCTAGTCCACTGACTGCCTGAGGCAAAAGTGTCACCATTACTATTTTCTTTGGGAAATTTCTAGCTTATTACTTGTGCTCATTTCTCTGCTGAGTTCTTACTGTTTTCAGGTTTATATACATATGTGAGTATGTAATTACTTGTTGATCATGTTGTAAATATTTACTCTTTGGCTTACCTTGTCACTGTGTCTCGTATCTTTTGTTATATGAAGGCTTCGTTTTGTCATAATATTGGATTTCTATGTGGCTTTTGAATTTCACCTATTCTAAGAAATCCTTCCCTATCCACAGCTCATGGTGATGTGAGCCTATATTTTTTTCAAGATATCTGTACACACCTCACATATGCACACATACCTTTTTATCTTATCTTTGTAAATGTCTCATGCTACAAATTCTTTCTAACTGACTCAGTCATTGGCCATTTTGTAGTTTATGTTCTGAAGTGTAAACATCCTTTCTACAAAAAATGGCTTTAGCTTATGAATCCTATTCAAATACTGGCTTATAAGAGGGTTTGTTCTGGATGAGGGAAATTATGAATTTTTGCCAATTGAATTGTTCGTCTCAAAAGTGGTTCTGAAGAATTCATCATTCTTACCTTTCTAATTTGAAATGCAATCTTTATCTTACAGTAAATCCTCATGCATTCAATGCTACATCTATAAAATTTCATTTTAGCTCTGGTTTTTGTTTTATATCTGTTCATATTTTTGCATTTTCAATTACCACTTCAGTATTTGTTTTTATATCTGATAGAGCATGATTTTTCGCTTAATCCCTTTTTAAATCAAAGATACGTTGATTTTTCTTTGTTATTTTTCTATTGCACATGAATTTTAGAAACAGGACAGTTCTATGAAAATCTGGTAGTGAGATGATGTGATTAGGTTAATTTGGGGGAGAATTGACTATTTTAGGAATTCTAGGTATAGATGTTAGAATCCAAGGAGGCTGTAGATAACAGAAAACTAAAAAGCAGTGGTGTAAGCAGGACAGAAGAGAGTCTCGTCAGGTAAAGGGGAAGTAGGGAGACCGTGTTGAGTGTAATGGCTCCTGGTTTGCATTCGCTCTGTTCTTCATGAGTTGTGTCCCGTCATATTCTAGATGTGAGAGGCCCTGGACTCTGTCTCCTCGTCTTCGCGTGGCCTGGTCCTTCTGAGTTCAGTTTAAACGTCGATATCTTCTATTTTTGCACTAAGCTACAGTTTTCCATTATATAATTTTTTGCAGTACTTTGAGTCATATGTGGTTGTATGACTGCCTCCTGTACGCCCCCTACTGAGGTTTAGCTTAGAGTGATGTCTTTATGTTTAAGTTTGCTTCCTTGGATATTTAATATCAATATCACTTTAGTTATTGTTGAAATGTTGGTTCTTATTGGTAAGAAGTAAGTATTCTTTTGGCATTAAATCTTGTCTTGACTTAACTGGATGAGGTGTAATAACAGTGATATCTGCCTATTTTTCACAACTACTTTCTTAACTGAAAATTTTTTGGTTTGTGATTTTGTCCACTTGGTACCTGAATGAGTAACCATAGCAATATCATTCTTAAACACCAGAGGGTGCCAGAGAACCATGTTTTACCCTTACTGTTTCAGAATTAGAAGTGACAAATATACTACCCCTGTATGTCTGTCTAGTTAGGCCTGTTTAAACTGACTGGCTATTTGATGATAATTTAGGAGCTATTGTTGATTTTTGGAAAATTGATACTGCTTTATGGTTAAGTATTTTTATAGTCTTTATATTTTAGAGGGAAGTAATAAAATATTTATGGATAAATAATGCATACATATTACTTCTGTTAGTGGAGGTCTTTGAACAGCTAGGAGTTTAATGTGATTTTTGAAACTTTTCTTTGGAAGCCACTTTGAGAAAATAATATAGGATGGTTACATGTTATTTGCATAGATAGTATTACTCCAGCTTTAATGTCCATTTTTTCATATTGCAGGAATCAGATTCTCTAGCGTAGACTACCACATGTTCTACCTTGCTTCAAATGTAATTCATTGTTTTGCTGTTGTGTTATTAATAGTGTGTCTTAACCCTTTGGTTTCAGAATAGCTAGGCAAGAAAGCCTCTTCTCCAGGGTGTGATGTGGGCACAGACTTCTGAGGACTGGGCCATGTCTGCTGCCTGCAGTGGCCCAGGGAGTGCACTGGGGAACTTGCGGGCTTCTCATCATCCTGGACGAAAACAGAGAAGACTGTCTTTCATTGTGCGGCGGGGTGGGGGGTAGATAGTGTGGTGTGAGTTCCTAATCCCTCTTGATGCAGCTCACTTACTAAACAAGAGCAGGAGAGGGCACTGGAAGACAAAGTGGCTTTGGGTTATTTTTCTGATAGTAAATGTACACAGTGGGCAGTATTACCAGTTACTTTTAAAGGCTTACAGGACACCATTCTTCAGTTCTCTGGCTCAGATGAATGAGTAAAATCGTGTCTTTTGATATCTCTTAGATCATTCATACATATAAGCACCACCATTGCAACTATCTCAGAGCTGTATCTTCCTTCCTATTAGAGATGAAGATGACATCAATGATGTGACTTTCATGGCCGGGGTCAACCTCAATGAGGAAAACGCCTGCATCTTAGCAACAAACTCCAAACTGGTTGGCACACTCATTCAGTCGTGTAGAGATGAGCCATTCCTCTTCGTTGGAGCTCTACAGAAGAGGATTTTAGACATTGGTAAGTGCCAGCTTATGATGTTGACCTCGTAGGATTGCTCCTTCCAGGGACAATGATATTAGGAAATGGTCTTAGTTGGTCTTCCTTGAACTCTGAGGCTGACATAGATTTTATGAGAGGTATAGAAAGTATTTTATTTTAAAAATAGAAGTTAATATTTTATTCACATTTTAAAATATTTTTATATGAATATCTATATACTAGAGGCCTGATGCATGTCTTGGCCCTGGCAGCCCCGGCTTCATCCGAAAGGTTGTGCGGATGGTCATTCCACTGTTAAGCCGTTTGGTCAATTTGTATATTTTATTATTTAAAAAAAAAACACATATATATATATTATTGATTTTTTTTACAGAGAGGAGGGGAGAGGGATAGAGAGTTAGAAACATCAATGAGAGAAACATCAATCAACTGCCTCCTGCACACCCCCCACTGGGGATGTGCCTACAACCAAGGTATATGCCCTTGACTGGAATAGAACCTAGGACCTTCAGTCTGCAGGCTGACACTCTATCCACTGAGCCAAACTGGTCACTGCTATTACTTTTATTATTATAGAAGCCTAAACAACCCGCCACTGTCTGGTAGCTCTGACTCACACTGACCACTAGGGGGCAGATGTTAAACACAGGAGTGGAAACCACAGGCATGGATTCATGAAACAGACTGATGAATCTCAGAGGGAAGGGAGGAGGGGGAGGGTGGGAAGAGATTAACCAAAGATCTTACATCCATACTAGAGGCCCAGTATGTGGTAAGTTCTCCCGGTGCCCTGCGGGGATCGAACCCAAACCCTGAGGGGTCCCGGATTACGGGAGGGTGCAGGCCAGGCCAGGCTGAGGGACCCCACTAGTGCACGAACTTGTGCATCAGGTCTCTAGTATACATAAAATAAACTTTTTTCTGTCCTGTTTCTTCCTTGGCTGGCCATAAGGCATTTATATGTACTTATGTATACTTCGGTTACAAGTTTGTGTTTATGAAATAAAGCAATAGCTATTGAGAGTAATTCCCCCTTTTCTTATCTTAAACCCTGAAATTCAAAACCTCCCTTGTTTAAAAGACCGCCCTGTGTCTTGCGTCCTGATTGGGGCTTGCTGGACCCAGGTCTTCTCCTTCACCCGCGCTGAATTTGGGGCCAGTGCTAGGCCTTTGAGTGTCCTTGAGCAGGGGTCTTCGCATTTTATATGGAAGGTCTAACGGAAATAGGATGTTTCTGATTTTTATATCCCCATGGTATATTTAAGGACTATAAAGTGCATCACTCTCACATATTTTACTTTTACTTTGCAAAATATTCAAATGTTTGAGTGCCTACGCTGTGCTATTATACTTTTTTATCTCTTTTTAAAAAATATATATTTTATTGATTTTGTACAGAGAGGAAGGGAGAGAGATAGAGAGTTAGAAACATCGATGAGAGATAGACATCGATCACCTGCCTCTTGCACACCCCCTACTGGGGATATGCCCGCAACCAAGGTACATGCACTTGACCGGAATCGAACCCGGGACCTTTCAGTCCCCAAGCTGACGCTCTATCCATTGAGCCAAACCGGTCTTGGCTATACTTTTTTATCTCTGATTTGAGTTGGTACATCTCCTCTTCCTTTTATCATGAAAAGCTAGCATGTGCAAGTAGTCTGAAGACACATCTCTCTCTCTCTCTCTTCATCCGTGTCTCTCTCTGTCTCTATCTCTTTCTCAAGTTTTCTTCTTTCCATATACATTCTGTACTGCACAGGAACCAGCTCTTTAATTTTGGAATAAGCAGAAGCACTATTTTTCTGTGACAGCTTGGGGAATCTCCTGGTATTTGAACTCCTGGTATTTGTAGCCATATAATTATCTGAAGCTTTGGTAGCATATGAGTAGATAATTTTGTCAATTCCTTGCCCTTCTTGCATATTTTATTTCTAGCTTGATTTGAGCCTTGATTATAAAATTTTTAGCATTGAAAGAGCAGTTTTTAAATCTTTTTGGACAGGGATGGACAATTGTTTTCTGTAAGAGCCAGAGAATAAATATTTGCCACTTTGTGGGCCCTGTGGTCTGTGTCCCAGCTGCTCCCTCTGCTGTTATTACCAAAGCAGCTTAGACAGTGTGGAAGCAATAGGCACAATTGTATTCCATCCAATTTTATACACAAATTAAATAGAGACCACATTCAGTGTGCAGCCTCTGTTTTCAAGGAGAATTTTAGGGACAATTATTGGTATTTCCAGTTCTTGATGAAGCACAAACTTGTCATTTAACAGGATGAGAAATTGCAAAACTTCTTACTTCTGAATTTTTCTAAGCTTTAAAAAAAATAACCATAGAGTGAATGGAGTTATGTTATTTTTGGGAATGTTTTCCATTTCTAGTAAAGTTTCCTTTTTACTGAACAGGTTAAAAACTCTTAAGATCATTCCTTAGTAACAGAAAATATAAATGTATCCCCAAAAAATTTGGAAGAAGATTTTCTACTTAAATATCTTAGAGGAAACACGCCAGTGTTTTCTCTTCTTGGTAATTACGTAAGCTAACGCGCACAGACATCTGTAAGTCACAGAGCAAGCTTGCAGGCACCAACTAGCTCTCCTCATCAGTTATGTTGACTTTAACAAATTGTTTTTATTTCATAGTGGGGATTTTTCTCACCGTATTAACTTTGTCATTTTTAAAATAGATTTAGTGAAGATATTTATACATTTGATTATTCACGAAATCCTGAAATTGTTTACAAATTCAGCCTTGTTTATTTTAATATTTGAAAAATACGATCTTTCGAATAGGATGACTTATTTGTTTTGTAAATACATGTAGAATTATTTCAAAAATCCCCTTCAAAACTAAATATTTAAAAACGTTCATTGTCTTAATTTAAGCATGAACTGGCTGGCGTGTCTCCCCTGTCTGTCTCCCTGTGTAGTGGAATGTTAACCACTGGGCTGTGTTGAAATTGTCCTGTCCCTCTGTAGAAGGTCCCTACCTGTTTATGCTGATGCTTTTGGTAGGTTTGACCTTGTGGGGTGCTTTCCCCTCTTGAATCTAAAGTCGGTGATGAATTCAGTTTTGTTAGAAAGTCATGACGTACATTGTGAAGGTTTGCCTTAGGAGAAGCTGGATAATTTTTTTTTTGATCAGTACAAAAGTTTATTTAACAAAAGTTAATGTGAACATGGACAGGACTCTTGTATTGTAGTCAAGCAGGTACTTGGAAAGGGAACATGTGGAAGCAGTTGATTTCTCAGGTGACTACAGCCATTCTTTTTAAATCTTTATTGTTCAGATTATTACAGATGTTCCTCTTTCCCCCCATAGCTCCCCTTTACAGCCATTCTTTTTTTTTTTTTTTTAAATATATATTTTATTGATTTTTTACAGAGAGGAAGGGAGAGGGATAGAGAGTTAAAAACATTGATGAGAGAGAAACATCAATCAGCTGCCTCTTGCACACCCCCTACTGGGGATGTGCCCACAACCAATGTACATGCCCTTGACCGGAATCGAACCCTGGGACCTTTCAGTCTGCAGTCCAACACTATCCACTGAGCCAAACCGATTTCGGGTACAGCCATTCTTTGTACTCGTTAAAAGGCTTCTAACTTGATGACACTGTGTCCCCATCTGACCACCATTCCAGTATTCTTTCCCACACACGTCATCCATCACAGGTTCATTCATGGACCAGTCCTTGCTGTATTCCTTGGGCATGCCTGCCACCATTTAATCTCCATGATAACTGCTGGTCCGTCCAGTTCTGTAACGGGAGGGGAGCTTTGCCAGTGGTGCCCACGTGCACTCAGAGACGCCTGCAGACAGAGTCCGTGGCCTCCTGTGCTCCCGCTGGGTCATTGTTAAAATCTTCCTGCCTGGCTTACTATCGTCCACGTTTTGAAATGAAGTTTAACAGTTATTATGGAATAATGTCAAAGAATGCATTTAAGATTTGTTGGCTTTTAATTAAAGTTTGTTTTTACTATACTCATTCACACTGTGATGAGTATGTAAGTATACTTCCGATAGAGTGCAAAATCAAATTGATATTTTAAAATTTCTGTGTTTAGGCATATGTTAGAAACAGACACAAGAGCCCTGGCTGGTTTGGCTCAGTGGTTGGAGTGTTGCCCTAGGACTGAAGGGTTGCGGGATTAAGTCCGACCTCTATTGCAGGCTTGATCCCCAGCCCAGGATGGGGCGTGTGGGGGAAGCAATGGTATCACTTCCTCTCTCCCTCTCTCCCTCTCCCCTCCTCCCTTCCATTCTCTCTAAAAATCAATGAGGAAAAAAATTCCCTCGGGTGAGGATTAAAAAACAAACACAGCAGCACTATTTAAAGCTCACTTAAATTCCACTACCTAATTACCTATATCTTTAGATTTAGGTCTCTGCTGAGATAGGTGGTTTCACCAAGCTGGAGAATTACTATTTAAATAGTGATAAGGTTGACTTGTAAATGAACTTTTGCCTTTGGGTATGTTTTCCTAAAAGTTTCTAGGTAGTAAGAGGAAGACTGAAAGTCTGGTTTCAGAGGAAGTGAAAGAGAAGTGACTCAAATGGATGGATGAAATGGGGAGACTTTGAGCCCAGTTTGAATGCCAGCATGATTGGTAATGGACCAAGGAGTACAGGCATGTCTGTAGACAAGGCATTAACAGAAATCCACAACCTGAATTCTTTGAGATGCCAGAATGGTTAGCAGTGTCAATAGGACTAAGTGTAATTTTCTATTTTTTTTTTCATTACTAAAATTATCAGAATATAGCACTCATTTCTACAGTTAGCATTTTTCTTCCTGAGTCCTAGGCTTGGTTTGTGTTCTTATTAACTTTGTCCTATAAGTGACCTTGCAGGAGAATGATCCTAGAGGCTCAGGAAAACAATGGCTATATTTTCTGAGGCTTCGGGCTGGGTTTTATTAATATAAAGTCTGAGGTCTTTGAAGTTGTAACTTTACCAGGAAAATCATAATCTCCAAACCTTTATTCATAATGGGCCTGACTTCCAGGGGGAACAGAATGCCTGCTGTGCTAATTATTTCAATTATCAGCCTCCACCAAAACACATCCTGGGTTTCTTCTGCTTGCACAGGTAAAAAGCATGACATTACGGAGCTGAGCTCTGAGGCCGTGAATTTGATCTCCCATGCAACACAGGAGCGGCTGCGAGGCCTCCTGGAGAAGCTGACCACCATTGCTCGGCACCGGATGACGGCCTACAAGGTAAGGGGATCGTGGAGGAGTCACGTTCTTCTCTCCATTTGTCACGTTCAGAGCAGTCTCTGGTAAGGATTTGTATTCTAACTATCTTTTTAAAGAAAGTGAGTGAGGCATGTTTTATGTTGGTGGAGCATCAAAATCGCATTCCTAGTTTGCCTTCCTAATTCGCTTGCCTGACAAACGACATTTAAAATAGAGTTTAAAAGGGCAGAAGCTTCGATGTAAATTGAATTGCACATCTGCTCTGCCCACGGCTCCTCCCCCCAGGCTTGTGATGGGGAGGAGACGTGTGAGAACCGAGCGTTGGAGCTCTCCTCTCTTCAGTGGTCTGCTCTGCTCACACTCCTGTTCCTCTCAGTCACAGATCATTGCCTTGTGCCAATACGTGCCGCTCTTTCTCGGTTCGACTGCTTTCATATCTGAAACAGTTGCAGGCAAGGATAGCCTCTTTGTCCCTACGGTGTGAACCTGATCACTTGCCACCATCAAGATGAAAGCCCTTGATTTATTGAATTACGGTGTTGGAGGAGAGAGGTGAAAGATGAAAAAGAAAAAGGATAAAGATAAAGCTTTCTCCCCAATACCGAGAACCGAGGCTTTGTACAACATGGGGTGTGGGCAGTCTCATGGGGTTTGAGTTCGCAAGAATGGTCATGGGATGCTGTCTGCGCCATAGGTTCCCAGGACACTAGGGCAGCGTGGTCACTGGCACATCCCAGGACGACTCATGTTTTCTCTCCTTTCTGCTTCATTGGGAACCTGGGCAGGGCTATTTATATCATTGCTGAGGCCCTCACTGCTATAAATCTTTGGCAGAATTTGTTGGACTGACTTGCAAATATGTGATGGGAAGAAGAAAAAGCTTTAAAATACCAATATCAGTATCTTTTGGGTATGTTTCTAGACTTTGTTTCTTCTAGGGCATTAATTATTCAGTATTCTCTTATCATCCTTTTTATTTCTGTATGATCAGTAATGATCCTACTTTAATTTTTATTTTAGTTCTTTAAGTTGTAAAAGCAAATTACTGATATATAAGATTTTTCTTTTTAATGGAGGCATCTACTGCTATAAATTTCCCTCAGAGCAATGCTTTACTACATAAATAAGTTTTGATACATTGTGTTTTTGTTTACATTCCATTTTATTTTCTAATTTCCATTGAAGTTTCTTTGATTCATTCATTGGTTGATTAAGAGTGACAATTTTTAACAGGTGTTTTAAAGTTTGTTTAATTTCCACATTTTTGTGAAATTTGCATTTTCCTTCTATTCTTAATTTTCAGCTTCATTTTTTGGTCAGAGAAGATTCTTTGTGTGATTTAATCATTTAGTTTATTGAGACTTGTTTTGTGGCCTTAGCTTATGGTCTGTCTTGGAGAGTTCCATGTGCCTGGAGAAGTGTAAAAGTTCTGCTGTTGCTGGTGGAGTGTTTGTGCCAGTCTGCTAGATCTAGTTAATTTATTGTGTTCCGTTCTCCTGATAGATCTTATGTCTGGATAATCTACCCATTATTCAAAGTGATGAATTGAGGAATTCGGTATTATTATTGAATTATATAAGGGAAAGAGGGGGAGACACACACACACACCAATTGGTATGCACCCCGACTGGGACCTAGGGTTAAACCTGCAATCCAGATAGGTGCCCTTGATTGGAATGGAACCTACGATCCTTCAGTGCAAGGGCCCTGGTGTGTATGTTTTCTTGATGAATAGATTCTTTTTGTCACTATATGTAGTAGCTTTTAAGCATTTTTGACTGAAAGTCTATCTTACCTGATATTAATATAACGACCCCTGTTTTCTTTTGGTTGTTTTTCACATGGAATATCTTTTTTCATCTTTCACTTTCAACCTTTTTATGTGCTTTCATCTGAAGTGAATCTCTTGTAAACACATTTTGTTGGATTATGGTTTGTAAACACATTTAGTTGGATTATGCTCAAAGTCACTAACCATCTGAGTGATGCAAATCAAAATGACAATGCAGTACCATCTCACACCTGTCAGAATATCTGTCATCAACAAATCAACAAACAACAAGTACTGGTGAGGATGTGGGAAAAAAGGAACCCTCGATTACTGCTGGTGGGAATGCAGACTGGTGCAGCCACTGTGGAAAACAGTATGAAGTTTCCTGAAATATTTCTTTTTAGATAAATAATGATCTGCCTTAGAGTAAATAAATCTATTTACTCTAGGTTCGATTCCAATCAAGGGCACCTGTCTCATTTCCTCTTTTACTGCCTTTTTTGTTTGTGTAATTGATCTATCGTTTGTGTACTTCTCATTTTGTGTGTGTGTGTGTGTGTGTGTGTGTGTGTGTATTTTACAACTTTAATTTTCTTTTTCATCCTCAGCCGAAGATATCTTTAACTTTAGAGTGAGAGAAAGGTTGAGAGAGAGAGACAGAGAGAGAGAGAAAAGGAACACTGATGTGAAAGAGAAACATTGATCAGCTGCCTTCTGCACTTTGTTGACTGAACCCTGACTGGGAATAGAACCCACAACCTTTCAGTTTATGGGACAATGCTCCAAACCCCTGAGCCACATCAGCCAGAGCTTTGTGTATATATTTAAAAAATTCCTCCCTCAAGAAGTGAGGATATTTTTCCCATTGATTGTTTCTTTATTGTTTTTTCCCCCTTTTTTAGTGAGAAAGAGTGGAAGGGAGGGGGGTGTAGGAAAGAGGAGAGAGCAACATTCATGTGGAGAGAGAGACATCGATTGGTTGTCTTTTGCATGAGCCCCAACTGAGGTTGGGATGGAAATTGCAACCCTACTCTTTATAAAAAAAGATATATTTTATTGATTTTTTTATGGAGAGGGATAGAGAGTTAGAAACATTGACCTCCTACTGGAGATGTGCTTGCAACCAAGGTACATGCCCTTGACCGGAATTGACACACTATCCACTGAGCCAGACCTGTCAGGGCGCAACCCTACTCTTGACCCTGAATAGAACCCAATGACCCTCCAATGGGCAGGCCGACTCTCTAACCACTGAGCCAGGGCTGCGTACATGTAGAGTCATAATTTTTCAAACTTGGATTCTCCCCTATTCCTGCCTCCACCACTCTGTTGATTCAGAGGTACATGGTGCACTTTTGTGTACGAGGGGCATTTCCTATACAAAATGTAACATGTATAGTTTAGAAGGGAATAGAATTCTCCAGGTAGAATTTACTCTTCTGAGTTGTCTCCAGATCTCTATTGTGTACAGCCTTCAGATACAGTTCTTCAGTTGTATGTCAGTAGCATGTGTTCCAAGGGTTTGGATACCCTTTGCAAAATGAATAGCATCTCCCTCATCTGGCACCTCCCTGAATAACTTAGTGTAAAGTGAACATGTTCTTAGCTTTCTGCCTGTGCACTCACTGCCTGTCCTGATTGACTTTCTCCTGTCACCTCTCTCCACACTCACTCCTTAATACACTCAGTGCCCCTGTCTGAATTTGTACGTCTGGAAAGGCAGCCACATGTCCCTTAAGAGAGAAATGATAATCATTTAGTTATATTTGGATCCACTGCAAGATTATTTTGGCCTGGTGGGTGGCTCAGTGGTTGAGCATCATCCCATGCACCAGGAGGTCATGGTTCGATTCTCAGGGCACACGCCTGGTTTCTGGGCTCGATCCCCAGTAGAGGGCATGCAGGAGGGATCCTATCAATCAATGTTTCTATTTCTTTCCCTCTCTCTGAAGTCAGTAAAAACATTTTCATTATACTTATTTTGTAGGCTTTGGTTGTAATAATGTTTGTGTCAGAGAATTGAACCTGTCTTTACATTTTAGTTCTTCCCTGAAAGGATGTATTTTTTTATCTGTACAATGTGGGAAATTTTACTCTTTTTTTTTTTTTTTTTTTTCAGCACAGCATTTTTCATATTTTTATTTGAAAAGAGCATGAAATAGAATTTGATCGCACATGGTGGAGATTTATTTACTCTAAGGCAGATCATTATTTATCTAAAAAGAAATATTTCAGGAAACTTCATACTGTTTTCCACAGTGGCTGCACCAGTCTGCATTCCCACCAGCAGTAAACGAGGGTTCCTTTTTTCCCACATCCTCACCAGCACTTGTTGTTTGTTGATTTGTTGATGACAGCCATTCTGACAGGTGTGAGATGGTACTGCATTGTCATTTTGATTTGCATCACTCAGATGGTTAGTGACTTTGAGCATGTTTTCATATGTTTCTTGGCCCTCTGTATGTCCTTACTCCATGAATTTCACAAAAGTGAGCTACTTTTATTAAAAACAAAATCCCATTCCCCACACTCCCCCTTTTAAAATTCATCTGCTTTGGATAAAATCTTTCACCTGGTTAGATATAATTCTCTACTCAGTCCCAGTCCATAGACTGAGATTTCAGTAAAGAAGTAGAAAGTGACATGAGGCACAAAGCTTTGGTGTTGTCTGCCAGGTGTTTTCCCACGGAAGAAGGAGAACAGCCCCTGCATGCCTGTGGCTGTCTGGGCTTCAGTGTGTCCAGTTGACTTGGAGGGACTGCGGTCTTTCCTTAGCTGAGGTTCACTGGTGGTTGTCTGGGTCAGTGGTTCCCAGCCTTCTTTCAGCCATGCCTCCTAAGCATCTCTAAAATCCTGATCCCTCCCCTTGTGACATAGAATCCTTATTATTAAAAAAGTGAACTTCTGCCGAAACCAGTTTGGCTCAGTGGTAGAGCGTCGGTCTGCGGACTAAAGGGTCCCAGGTTCGATTCCTGTCAAGGGCATGTACATTGGTTGCGGGCACATCCCTGGTGGGGGGTGTGCAGGAGGCAGCTGATCGATGTTTCTCTCTCATCGATGTTTCTGGCTCTCTATCGCTCTCTCCTCCTCTCTGTGAAAAATCAATAAAATACATTAAAAAAAAAAAAAAGTGAACTTCTATTCATGTGGAGGACGCTGTAAAGGCCATTCACTTGGTCCGAACAAGCTTCCCAAGAACATGGCATCCATGAAAGAGAAAAAGAAAAGAATGAAAGGACAGTGGAAGTCCTGAGGAAGACATCACTAAGAAATAGTTAAAAATGATAATATATGAAGTGACATGAAAAAAAACAGCAAAGTTTCAAAACATAGTAGAGAACTGAAATGCATAAATATGTCATAATATATATTTACATTCTATAAATAAGACACCTAGAACCATAAGAAATGTAAAAAATTCGGTTAATAAGACATTCTTGAATTGCCCCCCTTAAAAATCAAACTGCCCCCCACGTTGGGAATCAGTGGTCTAAGTCCTTGTATTTTTATTGCTAAGTCACACCCTGTGGAAGGAATAGGATGAGACTGGGGTGTTGTTGTTGCGATGAGGTCGGGGACTGAGAAGGAGAGGAGAAGCACACATTTGTTTTGTGTGTGGGAGAGGATAGCAAGGATCATTCATGAAGCCAGAGGTGGCTCTGTCAAAACGGGGAGAGAAGAGCAGTATAAGCACGGGAAAGAGATTGGGTGGAAGTTTAAAAAGTCTCTGTCCCCTTTTAATTTACTGTTGGTTGTCTTTTTAAAGTAATCTATCTCCAGTATATCTGAACAAGGAACTGTAAAGATGAAGTATTTAAGAAACCACTGGTTATTATGTTTATATCTCTATAGTTGACCTATAATGTATTCCATAGTCTATCTGTATTATTTAACTTAAAAAGCACTTGAAAATTCTTTTTGTTATTATACATGAAGTAAATAGCACTAATACAGCCTTGTTAGTTACACTATGCAATACTCTTGTGATCTAGTGAATTACCAACAATAACAATTCAATTTAAAAAGAATCTCAGACATAGGCAATCTCTTAGTCCAGTTAATGGGATCAGCCATGAGCACGGGGTGAAACAAAGATGAGTGGTGTTGTGCCCATGGTTTACAAGTCAGGAGCGGCCGTTGGACTGAATGTTAGAAACAGTCTAAGTTTTGCAGTTACTCAGTCTTCTGGTCCCTCTCCTGTAGCTTGACTTCTGAATCAGAGGCGAATGGAGGCAGGTGTCTCACATATTGATGGGAAATGGCCCTCCATCACAAGTATGCTTACTTATCCATGCATTAGAGAGGTGGGGGAAAGTCATTGGATCAGATAAAGAAAATAGCGAAGTATTTAGATTGTTTCATACTCTGAAATATCAGAATAAATGAAACAACATATATTTTATCATTTTATGGATCAATTGCTGCTGTTATGGCTCTCATTTAAAAAGGGCACTAGAGGCTCGGTGCAAGAATTCGTGTATGGGTAGGGTCTCTTGGGGCAGAACATCATCAGCATTTGCTACCCCCCATTTAAGGTCCTCCGTAGCCACTACTTCCCATCAAAGACAATACTGTCCTGTCTCCTAACAGCATAGCTCAATGGTCAGTAAACTCATTAGTCAACAGAGCCAAATATCAACAGTACAACAATTGACATTTTCTTCTAACGCCACTTCTTCAGAATAGACTTGCTCGGGCCGTGGTATTTTGTGGAAGAGCCACACTCAAGGGGCCAAAGAGCCCCATGTGACTTTTGAGCTGCAGTTTGCCGACCACGGACTTAAGGCAATCCTCAGAACAGGATTTATGATCTGAATGTTCGCCATCTTCTCTCATGCTGTTAGTGTGGTGGAAATTGTATTCACGTGACCAGGTTAGAGCCATCCAACATGGAAACAAGGGTGATAACTTTCATCTTTTGTCCATTTTTCAGTGAAGCAATTGTTTTGTTTTTGTCCTTCACAGGCCTCCGATGTAATTAATCACATCAAAATCTGCTCAGATAGGCAGTAATTTAACCAAAACGATTCAGATTACAGTTAAATGCTACACTCTGTTGTTTTCTCCTTGTTAGGATCTCTTTGGCTTAATTCTTCCACCCTTTCCCAATGAAGCTTACTAGGAGAGATCTTCACAATTTAAATGCTTAATCCTTTCTCAAATTTTAAGGGTAATTAAAGCTTTTTCTTTGTGACATTTGTTTCACAGAAATGAAAATGTTACCTCTGAAAAATTAGCGGCCCTGTAGTGTATTGCTGTTCCTGCCATTAGCTGATTTGTAACAAGACCTTCTGTGAGTGTGTTGCCCAGGCCCATCCTAAGATTCTTTTCATTTCCAGACGAGTGACAGTTACATCCTGTCTAGTGATACCCGGTCACAGCTCAAATTCCTCGAGAAGCTGGATCAGCTGGAGAAGCAGAGGAAGGACTTGGAGGAAAGAGAGATGTTGCTGAAGGCCGCCAAGGTGAGCGCCTGCCTGGGAGCACGCCAGCGAGGTGGCAGAAGTTTCCCGCCGACTGGCAGTCTGGGTTTCACAGGCTCCTGCTTTCCCTCAAGGGCTTCTTGTGATAGAATCCTCACTCCCAGGATGGTGGGTGCAGTGCTTTCCTTTAGTTTAGTTTAACGAGATGCCTCATTCTCAATTTCTGCATGCCTAGCATCACCCAACAGATGTCTACACAGTTTTCATGGTGTTTCAGCTGTGATTGACCTGTGCCAAGCACATTGGAGTTGAGAGAGGAAACTTGGGAAGGTAGACAGGCAGGGGATGGGTAAAGTTAAGATAATTAGGGTTTTATGGAACACAATCTAGGATTCCAGAAATGGGTCAGAGGGTGTAAGAGAGGAGATGACACCGTTATTTATTTCCTCTTCCCTTGTCGAACTTCCGCCTGGCTCTCCCCTGGTGCTGGTGCTGGAGGGACGCTCACCCACTGCTGTCCTTCCAGTTCAGGGCTTGTGTGCGGAGCCTCGGAATTGGACACGAGTTTTGTTTTGAATTTTAAACACCTTAGTTTTGGTTTCTAGCATCTTGGCAGCCACCCCTTTTAGAGTACTTGTTCCTAATTACATTGGAATCATTTTTCAGAAACATTTTTTTAAAAAATTGTATCATGCTCGCCAAAAAGTTGCTTGAACTATATAAAGAATGCTCATCTCCTTTACCAAGATTCTTTTTTATTATTTTATTTTATTTTTGTTAATAGTATTACATGTCTCCTTCCCCCCCCCCCCATTGACCCCTCCCTGGCCACTCCCACACCCAGGACAAGCCCCCACCACCCCAGTGTCCGTGGATTATGCTAATGCACATGCATACAAGTCCTGTGGTTGATCTCTTACCTCCTCCTCCTGGCCCCCCCTCCCCTGCCTTCCCTCGGAGGTTTGATTGTCTGCTCGGAGTTTTTCTATCTCTGGGTCTGTTTTATTTTTTTCTGTGTGGGAATTTGGAGGCTGGCCAATGGTAAATTACGTTCAATGAGACAACACTAGGCCGATATTGTGTTCCTAACATTCTCTTCTACTGCACGAGGTTCCACATTGCATTTTTAAAATGTATATATTGTTATTGCTTTCAGAGAGGAAGGGAGAGAGAGAGAAACATCAGTGATGAGAGAGAATCATTGATGGGCTGCCTCCTGCACACCCCACACTGGGGATCAAGCCTGCAACCCAGGCATGTGCCCTGCTTGGGGATCGAACCCTGACCTCCTGGTTCATAGGTCGATGTTCAACCACTGGGTGACCCTGGCCAGGCTTCTACTTATTTATTTATTTTTTTAAATTACACTTTCTAAGAGAGAGAATTGGTTTGAAGCTAGTCAGGGTCTTGATTTTAGTAGTCCTCCCTCCCTCCCCCACGCCCCAACGGTTTTACCTAAAGATTAGCCATTGTTGATTGTTTTCATTCCTTTAAGCCAACAGTTACCCGTCTTTTCTTTTCCCGAGTCCATACCCTGGTGTTGCAGTTCTCCGTGCCCTGACAGGGCGGCGTCATGCCTCCACTGACCTGCCTGACGCTGTTAGCATCATGCTGGTTGGAGCTCCCGGCTGGAGCTCAGCCGCCGCCGGCCATAGGGGGCCACGGGTGGGGGAGCGGAGAGGGGGAGAGCGCGCAGAACTAGACTGAGGTATTTCCCCTGGAGCTCAGGCTTTCAATCACCAGAGAAAATTGTCATTTATTAAATATTAAACGGCACCTATGATGTTTAGATGCTTGTAATTTCTATTAAATTTTCTTTTCCTTTGATAGAGCCGTTCCAATAAAGAAGATCCAGAGCAGCTGAGGCTGAAGCAGAAAGCCAAGGAGGTAGGACTCCTAGGCTGCCGTGCTTGCCTTTGTGTTGGGGGCACTGGCAGCCCTCCCCTGGCATGGAGTCAGGGCGCCTGGGCTGTGCGTGCCGTGTGTGAGCCCTGGGAGGGCGGGAGCGCCCAGGGCAAGGGCAGTGCTGAATGAGGTCAGGGAGGCTGTGCTGGCTCTCCTGGAGCGCTGGCGGCCAGGCCTGGCCCGAGAAAGGCTCTTTGTGGGCCCAGCGGCTCATTGGGGGGAGTAATGTGGGATTAAGGGGAAAAGTAACTTCTGAGATTTAGCATCTGGGGCTGTACAATAGGCTACATTTTTCCAGGGTAATTGTTCGTTTTGTAAATCTGATACTGCTTATAATTCTTTGGCTGGGAGGCGGTACTGGGATTTAGTTTTAAATGGAAAACGCCTCTGGCTTTTAATTTTCTGGGCCCAGCAGTTTTCTGTTCTGGAATGGAGCCCTTGTTTCACACAGTTCATGTTTAGCTGCAGGGGCTTAGTTTATAGCTCAGACTGGTTAAGCTTTTACTCCCACAGGCCTCTGCATAGCAACTGTAGAAATCAACAAATAAGTTCATTTATGTCTGCAGCCTCCTCTCAGTAGCTGACTTTTTACATTTCCCAATATCCATTTCCTGACTTTTCTAGCCCCAGAGAAAAGAGCTCCACTAATTGGAGCTTATTTTAATTGAGCCTTAATATTGGATCTCACTGGAGTTGCCCCCAGAGCTGCAGAGAACAGAAGGAAATGAAAGTACCTGAGGTTGAAGCTGGAGTGTGTGTGTGTGTGTGTGTGTGTGTGTGTGAGAGAGAGAGAGAGAGAGAGAAATTTTTCACTTGACCTACAGATTCTTTTCCCCGCTGAATAAATCATCAAGCCCGTTCACATTTCTGATAAAGGATCTGACAGCAGACAATAAGAAAGACAGTCGAGGTGTGAGACGTGTGATATGAAGCTGAAGAAATTGGTTTCTATAGTTACTTGACTGATTTCATGCAATTTTGAGGATCTTGGTGCTAAATAAGAGTGACTTCCGGAGCCACCTTTTTCCTTAACTGCGCCTCTTGGACGAGGAAATTTGTTGTTTCTTAACATCACCGCATGCGGCTCCGGGGCCAGCAGCACAGGTTACTGATGAGGGCTTAAAGGCCCTGGTTATTTGGATTAATGTAGGGGCTGAGGCAAGCAATTGGAAATCTAGTAAGAATCTTACAATCGATGTGGATTTTTACACTCAAGTAGAGAAGGAAAATGCAGCTCTGAATGCCAGGGTTTCTGGATTGGGGTGAGGAGAACTGGAAGGGGGACATTAAAGAGAATTGAAACCAGAAACATTTCTTTTCATCAGCAAAGCATTTCTCATGCTCATATCTCTCCAGTGGAAAACTTACGTAAAAATCGTATCTGAAAAAAGTAATATGAGAACTGTACCTATATAATCCTTTATCAGCAAGCTTGGCTTGATGACAGATTATTTGGGGATGGGCAACTATTATTGCTCTGAGCCATGGGCATCCCTCTTTGTTTTAATTAAGGATTGATAAGATGCTTATACACTTTCTTTTTATTGTGTCCCTGTAATGGAAAATAATATATCATAAAGCTTACCCTTTTATCCTTAAAGATCTTATCCTGTTCCTTCTTTACAAACATCTGACCTGAGATTAATTTTTCCTGCCGTTTGTGTGGGATGGCTTTGTTTTTTATATTGTGTATAATTATTTCCTGAGAGATGAATTGGTAGATAGCATTTTGTTTTTTTTAATTTGTAAGAGTAAATGTGAACTTCTCATAATGAGAGCAGGTGGTACCAAGCCTGCATTTCCCCTCTCCCTTGCCACCTTTGTTCAGTTATTTTTCCTAGCAAGATTAAATGAATTCAATATAATTTCTTTCCAAAATATTTAAAAAGTGTTCTATCTTGAATCTACTTGATTAAAAAAAGAATCAAATACACTGGCCCCATTCCAAGAACAGAGCCACTCTGTGTTAGTCGCAAATGTTTGGTAAAAATAAAATATTGTCATTTCATTTTTCCCTGACCCCCAGAGCTCTTACTGATTTGAATGTTCTAAGGGACCTAATTTAGACTCAAGCACAGAGAAATGGCATCTGCAAGATGGTCACACAATGCACTCCTGCCTGTTCCCATCCCGCTCCTTGTAAACACGTGACGGAGACAGAGGTAGCTCCAGGCCAGCTTCCCGCTCTGCCCTGTGTGACCGCCGCCTTTCTTCCCCGCCTTCTAGCTGCAGCAGATGGAGCTCGCACAGATCCAGCAGCGAGACGCCAACCTCACCGCCCTGGCTGCCATCGGGCCGAGGAGGAAGAGGCCGCTGGAGGCTGCGCCCGGGAGCGAGGTAGGATGGAGTGCTTGTTACTTCATTTCTCCCGTCAGCAGAGCCCACCGAAGGGAGCGATTCATGCAGGCAGTCACCTTGTCTGGCGCGTGTTTACCTCCAAGCGCTTCCGAACATGTCCATTTGCCTGTTTTATAAACCCCTGTTTTATAAACCCCAAATTTCTGTCAGTCCGTGAAGTATGTATCACCTTGAACTTGATTCCTATTTAACACTTACTTTATACTTCTCCCCATATTCCGTCTCTGGTCACACGGAGGCTCACTCTCAGCGTCTTATTTCAGTGCCTTCTTTGTAGCAGTCTTATGTAATCCTCTCTCCTGTGGATCTGAACCCCGCTTGTCTGTGAAGATTGGTCTGCAGCTTATTTTTCCACAAACCTCAGCCGTTCTGTCCCCCAACGCTCTGAGATACACATTCATGAGGGGAGCCTCAGCGTCCTTAGGGGCTCTGGTGGCTGTTGTCTTTAAGGTGGTGATGACAGAAATGGTGCCATCAAACCAGGACCCGAAAGGCGGCGGCGGGAGTGGTAGAAGTCAGTGGCAGAGACAGGCGGCTCTTAATTGCTGAAGAAAATTAGGTGTAGCTACTGCAGTGTCAGCAGATCTCAGGGTTAGAGCCCCTCAGCCGTCCGTGGGCTCACGTCAGTTCCTGGACCCAGAGAGCTGGAGTGAAGGGAAAGCCAGGTCCCCCTGAGGAAGGACCCGGCTGTACAAGCCAGTGTCTGCGGGCATCTCCTCTGTGCCTTTCCCAAGACGCTCGGCGTCTGCTGGTGCCCGGGCATCGGGCAGGGACAGCTACTAGACTTCTTAGCGATGCTGGACCTGCCAGGCCTGAGTGTTCTGGGGACCCGACACCACTGTTGCCATCAGTCAGTGGAGTTTCCTGAGGTCGTCTCCCAGTGGGCGGGAGGGGCTTACTTCCGTGTTTCTGGAATGCGGAATTGGAATAGACTTACCTAACACCTACTAGAGTTCTCTCCGTGGGCCCCTGGCTGGGAGAGCGAGAACGCCCAGTAGAGCCACTAGCATGTGGCCTACCCACCCCATGGGGATTGTTCCCCCAGGAGGGCGCAGAGCCGCATTGGGGGGAAAGATGCCAGTGGCGATTCCCACCACAGCCCCTCAGCTCGCCTGTCGGGCAGTCAAGACGGTGGCTCTCAGAGGACGGTGATTGCTTGTATAGACTTAACCCGGTGTTGGCTTCCATTGCGGTGAGTGCTCGGCTGTGGTTGCTGTGAGAGCAAGTCAGTGCGGCCCCTGGCACTTGGTGAGCAGGCATTGATCTGGCACATGCGTTTCCCTCTCCTTACTATTATAGTAAAGACCGTCAGAATTAGATGCCTTCAGCTGGCAGGCCCAGCTCTGTACCTTCACTGACCATCTCCCCTCAGGCCTGTGTCGTAGCCCGTCTCCCAGATCCGGGCAGCCTTCCTCTCCAGGCCATTGTGCGAATGCGAGTACCGATACCAAGCTGTTGGAACTGGTGAGAGAGAGGCAGCCATCGGGACACGTGGTGAGGTGCGTGCATGCCAGGGAGAACCCCTGCGCTCAGTGTCTGCCGTCCTGCCCGGTGAGCCTGCTAGGTGCCCAGTGGCCTGGAGCCTGCTGAGCTAGCCTGTCCAGGGAACGAGACCACTTGCTGATCTGCCTGCTGCCGTTGCAGAGAAAGGACATGTCTGGGTTTGATAAGCAGCATTGGCCTCATGTGATGTGGAACGGGGACTATCCCCTCCCAAAGCCAGGCTCCACTCAGCTGCCTAACAGGCGCTCGGAAGCCCGGCCTTCCTCATCCAGGGTCTCCTTCCTGCCTTTCCAGCAGCTCCCTCACTGCCAGCGCTTCTCTGGCACGTGAGCCTTGTGGCTCCTCAGACTTCCTATTTAAGTATTTATGTAAGCATTCCTCCCTGGTTCGGTAACATAAAATTTTATATTTAAAACTAGAGGCCCGATGCACGAAATTCATGCATAGGCAATCAGGGCCCATCTGTGGGCCACTGGCAGGGTGATGGGGGGCAGCCGGTGGCACCTGCTTTGGCCAGTCTGGTGCTGCCCGCACACCGCCCCATTTCTCTCTGCCACCACCTATGCAGGGTGACCAGAGGGGTGATGGGGGTGGGGGCACTCCTGCCGGCACCCACCTTGGCAGTCCTGTGGGCTTCGGGCAGCTCCTATGTTGGGTGTCTGCACCCTGGTGGTCAGTGAACGTCATAGTGACCGGTCATTCTGCCGTTTGGTCGATTTGCATATTAGGCTTTTATTATATTTAAAATGTTTATTTTCACAAAAATAATGGATTTATTATAGAAAGTAATCACACCCACATTTTTACAAAATTCATAGTACAGTAATATTTCTGTTAATCTCTTTTACATAATGACATAATGTGTACATCTTACCCCTGTCTTCAGATGTTCCACACGTTTCGTTGACGTATTGTAATTTATCCATCTCCATATGTTTCCATTTCCAACATAACGTGGTGGCAGCTCCAAGGCAGCGTTGAGATGAGATCGTGGTTACGAGCTGAGTAATGCTTGGGAACAAGCCATCCAAAGGCTGTGTTTTTCTTCCAGATTTATGTGGCTTAAAGCGAAGGATGACAGGGTCTTACTGTAAATGCTCTGAAGCCCGTAGATGGCTCATTTCACTGTTTGTTCCGTGCTATTACTGGGCACTAGACACCTGGTTGTACGGCAAACACGGATGGGATACCAGTTAAGTGCCAAGCACTATAAACTATTCAGACACCAATCCTTGCCTCTGGCCAGGGAGGAAGTTCAAGGTATTGGCCCTCACTGGATGCCGGTGCTGGTAGTCAGACAGTGCACTGCTAACCACCCAGGAGCCACACCGCATCTCGACATGGTGTGTGTGTGTGTGTGTGTGTGTCACTGGAGAAACGTGCCACCTGTGTTGATCTTAAAGAACTCGGGTGATGTGGTCCAGGGATGGGATGAGGTCTGCGGGAGAGGATGGTGTGGGGAGGAAGAGGGAGCTGTTCTGTGCCTGGTCACAGTCTGAGTCGGAGGAGGGAGGGAGAGGAGACGGCGGCAGCTTCGGTCTGCTCGTGGAGGCTGTGCGTCCCGCTTGGATGCTGGACCTGGTCCTGGAGGAGGTTGTGCCATGGAGTGTTGTAAGCAGGAAAACGGTGTTATTGGATTATTTATTACTTTAGTGTAATATTCATACTGGCCACAGCGAGATTTCTGACCTTTAAATAAGAAAGAAGAGAAGGAGGAGGAGTATGACTAGAAAGGTGGTAAATGTGTGGTTCATTGCGTTGGAGACCTCACTAGGAAATGGGAAATGAGTCTGGAATTTAAGAAGGCATTCTTTTGGGTAAAGATGGGGTCATTACCAAAGAACAGCCAGCATTATCTTTATTGCTCTCTTACACAACTGGTTAGAACTCAGAGCCCATGGCTCATGTCACATCAGTCTAGTTTGACATGTTACTTTTATAAAAGACTTAGAAGTGACAGGATTCTCCGATTAACATGCAGGCTTGTCAGTGTTCTGAAATAACTCAGAATAAAATGAAGGTAATCAGGGCGAATCTGTTGCTTAAAAGTCCTGCTTGTTGGCCAGCAGAGGGCAGTCAGCCTCGTTCGATCTTCTCCGGGCTGTCATTCCGCCGGAAGCTTGGTCTCTGGAACGGAGGTGTCTGTTCTTGTCTCACAGGCCAAGCACCGGGGCTCAGAAGAGGTTTGGTTTTTCTTTTGAAGCCGTTTCTTCATTTCACTCCGGCTCCCATGCCCAGTTCTTGCTTTCTTCCCCTTACAGCTGCCGAGGTGGCCTGGGCTCAGTGAAGCCGGGCAGGCGGTGTGAGAAACGGACGCAGCCTTCCCGCCCTCTTACACATCGCCTTTCTGTGCCTGGCTACCTGTCGGGTCTCAGGAACGCAGACTGTTGGCTGGTCCTGCCATTTGGGAGCAGAGTGGGGGAGGTTGCCATTAGCATCCAGAGACCCTGTTGATAACTGTGGTCGCTTCTGTCAAGCCGAGAGCTGCTCACTGTGGCTGGCGGAGCTTGTGGGGGGAACTCGCGTCACGGGGCATGCCTGTCCCGGGGTACGCCCTCCACTTGCTGCCGCGTGTGTGACATGCCCGTTAGTCTAGTGGTTAGCTTTAGGCATTCAGAGCTCCACTGCATTTAAGAATGTCACTGGGACAGACAGGGGAGTGTGGGGGGATGAAGGAGAGTGGCAGGACAGACAAGCTCTACGGTAGCCGGGACTTGAGAGAATAGGGTGGCGGGAACAGCCATGCTGAGGAGCTTGGGAGAGGACTCGGTGGTGGAAGAGGATGGAAGCTGAAGATGAAGGGGCTTTAACTGTGCACACACTCCCACCTCTTCCTGTGGTCAGTGGAGAGGTGGCTGACGGTCTGCTGGTCTCTATGAAAATGACAAGCGGACTCTCCCAAAACGCAGGCCCGGGAACAAAAGGCATGCGTTTGCACCGGTTCGAGGAAGGCTGCTTTCCAGGCGGTCACTGTGAGGGAGGCTGCTGTCACCTCGGGCCAGTGGGGAGCTGAGAGGCCCTTCTGTTGGCGGCTGTCCCCGGGTGGCTTCATTCAGAACCTTGCCCCGGGCGCTGCCGCATCCTGTCGGCTTGACCTGCTTTTCAACCCTGTGCCGGCAGCTGCCATGTGGCTCTGCCCCGGGCCCTTCAGGCTTATCACGTGACATGCATGACCTGTGACCCCTTTGTTCCTTTCCCAGATCATTAGGTCTTTGTACATGTTTTCTGCTTAACAATTTTGCTTTGTTTTCTTTTCTCTTTTTCCCTCTTTACTCCCCCTTTTACTTCCTACCTAACCAAGGGCTTTGTTAAGTGCTTCTTCTATTTGAAGTATGTCACATGGATCCAGAAGAGCACCCAGGCCGAGGCTCTGATTTTCCAATGAGAACATCGCCAACATACCTCCCACACCTTCCTCTCCCTCGGGCTCTGTCCTCCCCTCTGCCAGGCCTGTTTTATTTACAGAGAAATGGGCTCAAACGGCTTATTCCCGTGTCTGCCGCCTCCATCTAACATTTCTGTGATGCTCCCAGGTGCCCAGCTTGCTGCTGCTGTGTGCTGTCCCCTTTGTATGGCTGCTCACTGTTGTCTGTTCTACTCTTTTTTTTTTTTTTTAAATATATTTTATTGATTTTTTTTTACAGAGAGGAAGTGAGAGAGAGAGTTAGAAACATCAATCAGCTGCCTCCTGCACACCACTACTGGGGATGTGCCCGCAACCAAGGTACATGCCCTTGACCGGAATCGAACCTGGGACCTTTCAGACTGTCGGCTGACAGCTCTATCCACTGAGCCAAACCGGTTTTGGCTATTCTACTCTTAATGGGCTTTGGGTGGTGTCTGGTTTGGGACTGGCATGTAGGGGGACAGAGGACATGTTCCTGGGCATTTACATTGAGGTAGAATTGCCCAGCAGAGTTCATCCACCTAACTGTTTAATTGCACAATTCATATAAAACACTAAATGACTGATTTGGGGAAAACTCCAGGTAGAAAACATTTGTGAATATATAGAGACTCAGTTTTAGCATAATGTAACCAATTTTTGACTAAAAGAAATGTCTCTGTTTAGTGTACTGTAAAACTAAACAGATAATTCCAATCTGCAACAGAATTGCCACTCACTGCCCATGACACCCCTGCTTCACTCTCTTCCTAATGTGCACTTTTTAATCTGAGCTGGTGGGCCATTCTGCAGAATCTCATGGAAAGGTTTCCATGCTGGTCATGTACAGTAGGGGAGATGACCCCTGCGTTACAGCACCTCCAGGGGGCAGTGCGGGCAGGGAGGAGGCGGCTGGAGCCTGGCGCCACTCCTGGCTGACGGCGCCTGTGTATGTACAAATGGCTCCTGACCAACAGCCTGCAGGAGCGGCAAGCCACACTTTGTTCCAGGTTCCACCTAAGGCGTGCAGAAATGTGGTGACATCACGTTCCCCCAAACTGAATATTAATAGTATCTTCTAAGGAAATCTTATTTGACCGTTAGATAGATGCCCCCCACGCATTCTGTGAACATGTATGATTGTTGACTTGATCAGGCCGTTGTTGGCTCATAGGTTAGAGCTTCGCCCCTCAGACGGAAGGGTCTCTGGTTCGATTCAGGTTAAGGGCACGAGCCTTGCCAATCAATGTGTGTATTGCACATTGACGTTTCTCTCTTTGTGTTCTTCCACTCTAAAAATCAATGAAAAAAATGTCCTCTGGTGAGGATTTAAAAATTAAAAAAAATTGACTTGTTTGGACCATAGTGATTTCGGAGATCATATGAAGGCCTTTCCTTCCCTCCATTAAAAAAAAATGTAGAGGGAATATGATAACGGTTGGTCACAGAAGTATAGTAACTGAACCAGGTCTGCTTCCTACGTCAGGGGAGCATCTCCTGTGTAAGTCTTCAGGGGAGAAAGGAGGTTCCCACCCGATCAAGATGTTTTTGAAACGAAATGTGGCAAAATAAAAAAAAAAGAAGAGAATCGAGGACTTTTCCATAAAACTACCCTTTCTGTAGGAATTCTGTATTTTTTATTTTTTCTTACAATCTTAATTTATTTATTAATATGTTTTATTGATTTTGTCAGAGAGGAAGGGAGAAAGATAGAGAGTTAGAAACATCGATGAGAGAGAGTCATCGATCAGCTGCCTCTTGCATACCCCCTACTGGGGATGTGCCCGCAACCAAGGTACATGCCCCTGACTGGAATCGAACCCGGGTCCCTTCAGTCCCCAAGACGACGCTCTATCCATTGAGCCAAACCGGTTTCGGCCCAATCTTATTTTTTAAATAGTGGAATGTGTACATTGATATTTAGAAAACTGTCTTAATACAGGTGTATTGGGTTTCATTCATTTTTTATTAAATGTATTGGGGTGACATTGGTTAATGAAATGATAAAGGTTTCAAGTGTACAATTCTAGGACACACCACATGTGTATTGCCTGTCTGCCCACCGCCTGAAGTCATATCTTCTGTCACCTTGTATTTGACCCCCTTTCCCTTTACTGCCACTCACGCCCCTCTGATAACCACCATGCTGTTGTCTGTATCTTTGTTTTTCTTATCTGTTCATTTGTTGCTTTCAGCTTTATATCTCACCTATGAGTGACATCATAAGGTTCTTGACGTTTCTGTCTGACTTACTTTGCCTAGCACGGTGTTCTCAAGGTCCATGTTGTCCCAAACAGCGCTTCATCTTTCCTCATGGCTGCATCGTGTCCCATAGTGTATACCTTGTGTGCCGGTTAAAAATGCGGATTTTGTAATCAAAGAAAACACAATGATTTCAAGAGAAACATAAAAAATGCTATATTCAAAGTAATGTCCATCGCTAGCTACACATTTCCTCATCTTCAGGTAATTTTAGGTACCGTCGCAATAGGACACGGGGAGCTGTGGAAGCTGACTTGTTTTGACCCTAATGTTTTGGAGACTGTAGCGTGGAACTTCCTCCTCTCCATCAAAACAAAACAAACAAAACTGTGAGGGAATGATTAGAGTTTGTGGCTCTAACTGAGTAGTAACGAACAAGAGGTATTTGGGACATAGAGCGGTGGGATCTGAACCGCTTACGTCTTTCCCTTTTATTTCTATAACTAGAGGCCTGGTGTGCGAAATTCATACACAGGAAAAGTCCCCAGGCCTGGCTTCCGATCAGGGCCCTTCTGGGCCTATCAGGTTCCCCGCATCCCTGCTCCTCCTTCCTTCACTCCCTCAGCACCCCACTGCCTCTGGTTGCCCGTCAATGTTCCATGCCACCCCCTGGTGATCAGCACACGTCATAGCAAGTGATCGAACTCCCGTTCTCTCTGTCGAACTCCCAAAGGGACACTTTGCATATTAGCCTTTTATATATATAGACTAGAGGCTGGTACACAAAATCTAGACTCAGCCTGCGCCCTCTCACAGACTTGGACCCCTTGTTCCTTACCACCCACCTGCTCGCTGCTCCTTAGTGCTGCTGCAGAGACGGGAGAGACACCTGCCACCGCCTCTGCACTTGCCGGCTGTGAGCTGGGTCTCTGGCCGAGCTGTGCTCCCCCTCTGGATGCGCACTGACCACCGGGGCAGCTCCTGTGTTGAGCGTCTGCCCTGGTGGTCAGTGCACATCATAGTGGCTGGTCGTTCTGGTTGCTCTGCCGTACGGTTGCTTAGGCTTTTATTACATGGATGATGTGCAGAAGACTGCCCACATTCAAAGTGGGAGCTCTGACAGGGCTTACCTGCACACGCACCTGTGGAGTCACCTCACTCAAAACTGTTGGCCTCCTGCCCTTCAGAGGGGACAGGCTGTGCGGCAGAGAAGTTGGTAGGAAGCTGCGCGTGGCCCGGGAGCCCAGGATGTGGGCCCTGAGCTGGGTGAGCAGCAGGTGTGTCCTGCAGGCGGGGCCTCGCGGCACTGGCCAGAGGCTGAGCTTATTGTAACACGTTCTCTCTTTCCTCTGTTCAGGGCTTGAAGGACAACCCTCTGGCTCCCAGGACCTGCGGCCTGGCAGGCAGCAGGCAGCTGCCCCGCCCGCAGGCCACGCGGGTCTGCCTGCGGGACCTGGTGTTCTGCATGGAGCAGGAGCGGGACATGAAGCACTCGCGCGCTCTCTACCTCGCGCTTCTCAAGTGAGGCCTCCGCCCGCTGTCCCTCCCGCCCAGGGCGAAGGCTCGGCCCGGAGCTCCCTGTGGGGCCCAGCACCGGGCCCTTGTTTACAGTCAGGAACTTCCGTTACTTACGTGCACCTGGGAACCGGTCGTGACGGTCACGCAGACGCAGGCATCTGCTTCTGTGCAGGGACTGCTGGGCAGGCTCTCCCAGCATCCCAGCACCGCCCTCGGGGTGCCGGGCGGTTGCCGCTGGCGGCATCTCCCCAGGGGCTCTGTGGAACCCGTTGCTTAGCCGCCTCCTGACGCTGAAGGTGACCAGCCACAGGGGTAGGCCGGGCCACTGGCCGCTGAGTCCCGTGTCAGACGGGGCCCGGTGGGACCTAGGGGACCGTGTGCTGAGCTGCTGTCCTCCGTCCACATGATGCGGCTGCGGCCACAGGAGGCCAGCTCGCTGGGAAAGCTGACGGTGTAGCTGCTGACATACCTCACGGCAGACGGAGAAGGCGGAGCGGACCAGGGCTGAAGGCCTGCGCCACACTGAGCAGGGAGAAGGAAGAGGAGCAGAAGCCAGAAGCGGCCGCCTATGCCCGTGGCGGGGCAGGGCAGTGGGGAGTCGGGCCCAGAGCTCAGGCCGTGTTTTGTTGATGGAAAACAGCCAGCCTGAGCAAAGGGAATGTTCGCAACGTTTCGAATCTGCAGTCTCCAAAACCAAGTTCTCTGTTCTGTGATCGCTTTAACCTCAAGGACAGTTTTGTAAACGCTTTTAGTTGCCCTGTGTTTTAAGCACCTTGTTGCATTAAAGAAATCCTAATTGCTGACATAAAGGTTTTAACAGGACTCTGGGGGGGTTCTAGACCCAGTGCAGGGTTGGCAGCTCTCGGGCTTGGCTCCACGTGCATCTGAGAAGCATGTTCTAGACTCGCCCACGAGGCTGATTTCACTGAAGCAGACCCTGCTTTGTTTTGCTGTTTTGTTTCAAATGCCACCGTGCTGACAAATGGTCGCTGTAGTCAGTCACGGAGGAGAGTACACTCCAAGAAAGTTCCACGGAAGTGGGCAAGCGCTGCCTCTAACCCGGAGAATCCAGGGGAAAGCCCCCGAGTGGGGCCTTCGCCCGCCTTTCCGGGGCTGTCACGGCCACACCGCTCAGGCGAGTCTCAGAGTGGCCCATCTTTCGTTCCAGAAGTTACTGTGTACGTGTTATAAATTATGTATATGTTAAGAGTACTTTACGAAAAGATCTATACCTAAATTTGTTTTTGTATATTTAAATGCTTAACTTTATTTTTTTGTGGCATATTCTCATATTTGTGTATAATCTTATTGATCAGATGTTTGAAATTATTTCAAATACTTCATTAAAATAATTATTTTATTAGAAGAATAACTGTTTGGTCTCTACATTTGAAACCAGTATCCTTACCCTGGCCAGCGTGGCTCAGTGGTTGATCATCACCTCATGAACAGGAGATCACAGTTCAATTCCCGTTCAGGGCACAGGCCTGGGTTGTAGACTCCATCCCCAGGAGGGGGCGTGCAGGCCGGTCATGATCCTGATTCATTGATGTTTCTCTCTCCCTCTTGCTCTCTGAAATCAATAAAAATAAGTCTAAAACCCCAAGATCTTAAGTGGTCAGTCTGGAGCGGGGGCTGGCCGTGTTGGTCCTTGTTTGAACACGCCAACTTGGGTCCAGACTCCCTCAGACCCCAGTGTGACTGCAGCCCTTTTTTCGGAAAAGCTGTGTCTTTGCTAAGCCCGGGACGCCTCGCCCTTCTCCCACAGGGGCTGGGAATTTCTCAGGAGTCTGCCCTCCTCCTCCTGGCCGCTGCGGCCACCTCCCATGTGTCCCTCGGTCCCTGTCTGCTTCTCTTCTGTCTCCATTCTGCCACAAATGGGGCTCCTGCTCACAGATAATGGGAGGTTGGGTCGGATGGGTGTGCCCCGGTGCGTGCGCACTCCCCTCCCCCCACCAATTGGCTTATGGGGTTGTGTGGACTGCAGTGCCCTCGCCATTTCTCAGCAAGTTAGGTCTTTTATGCTAACGTGTGACTTAATGCAGCAGCTCCTTCGCCTTTTGGAAATGGGTCTGTGCGGGGACTTGACTTCAAGGTTATTGCTTCTGAGTTAACTCCAAGATGGAGCTCTCATTTGCCTGAGATTCCTGCTGCGTGTGAGTGTCCGACGCTGTTTCCTGTGGATTCAACGTGCTCAGCAAGAGGGGCTGCAGGCACCGTGTGTCCGTGACCGGCCCCAGGGCGGGCCACAGACCGCTCCAAGCAAAGTCCCTGGGGCAGTGGGGCGACCTGAACATGGACACCGTGAGTGTGTCTGAGTGTGTGTGTGACTGTGTGTGTGGGATTGTGTGTGTGTATGTGTGTGTCTGAGTGTGTGTTTGAGTGAGTGTGTGTGTGTGTGTTTGAGTGTGTGTGTGAGTGTGAGTATGTGTGTGAGTGTGTGTGTGAGAGAGAGAGAGATTGTCACAGAGGTTCTTGGCCTTTCTGGAGGAGAATGGTGTTGGGCTGAGGTGCGCGGGTGCATGTCCTGATGGCTGCCATGCATTCTCAAAGGCTCGGCAGAGACACCCGGAGCTGGTGAGCAAATGCGGGAGACGTTCGCCCGCTGGGCCGAGGCGGAGGGCACCGGTGGGTCCGGGCTGGCACTCCGGCTCCCCGGGGGCTTGGCTATGCTCACGTGGGAGCCCGGGCCGGAGCGGCTAACACGGAAACCACGGCAGATCTCAGGAAACATTCTGCCTGCAGCGTGACCCTGAAAATGAGCCGCTCCCGCGCGAGTGGGCAAGTTGAGGCAAACCCTACCGCCCTCTGCAGCGGCCGCCAGGGAGAGGGAGACAAAGGCTATTTTGTGTGGAAGATGAGCTCATCCATCAGCCTCGCTCAGGCCGAGAGGCGGCGGGAAGATCTGACTGTTTCAGTTTCTTTCCTCCGCCCGTCCGGTCGTTTGATTAACCCGGAGTCCCTTCCCTCCGAGCCTACGCAGAGCGGGCAGCCCGTCTACACCGCCCAGCGCTGGGATTTGGGGTTCGACCAGGCCGGAGTACCCCTGGAATACAAGCCAGACTTAGGTTTGTTTTTCTGGCAAACACTCTGCTTTACAAAGGACAGAATTAAAGAATCTATTTAAAAAAATATGTTTAAAGTCAGGCAATTTGTCAAAAAAAGGTAATTTAAAAGAAATTCATTACAAATTCATCTAGACTCTAGATTCCTAGAGAGTAACAAATACACACACACACACACACACACGTGTTGCTGGCCGTGTGCGGGCTGCAGAGGGGTCATTTGGAAGGCTACTACACTTGTTAGAGACCCTTTGATGGATCCAGGAAAACGTGACACGAGCAGCACTCAACCTGTTTGTCAATCCGGGGTGCCGCTCTGAACCCTGACGAGTCCATGGGGCCTGGGCGTGGGCGTGGCCAGGCCTGGCTCCGCATCCGGGCTCCTTCATTGATCGGCTGCTCAGCTCATTCAGGTCCCGCCTGTGTCCTCGCTGAGTCCCCGGCCAGGGTGTCCACAGGTGACCCGTGTCCCTGGCTGGCTCGGAAGCAGGCTTTGATTTCAGTGCTTTTCTCTGTTGTGTTTGGCTTCCCACTGGATTGGTTTCTGTTCTGGTCATTGCCGTGTTTGTTCTGCGGGCTTTGGATTTCACTGGCCGCTTTTCAGGTTTCTGGAGGTGGGACCGGGGTTCCCGGTGGGAAGGGCTGTCTTCTCTCGTGCAGGTGCGTGTGCTCCTGAGGCAGAATCCCCCGTGCAGCTCACTGCTTCCCATTGTCCTTTCCGTGTCTCCCGTGACTCGGGGTAGTTTTAAAAAAGTGTACGATTTCCCTTTCAAATCTTTGGGGAGTTTGCAGAGACCTTTTTGTTAGTGACTTCACAGTTAATACCTTTGCGGTTAGAAAACAGTCTTGGTGTGACTTAGCTGGTTTCTTTTTCTTTTTAAAATATATTTTATTGATTTTTTTTACAGAGAGGAAGGGAGAGGGATAGAGAGTTAGAAACACTGATGAGAGAGAAACATCCATCAGCTGCCTCCCGCACACTCTCCACTGGGGATGTGCCCGCAACCAAGGTTCATGCCCCTGACTGGAATCGAACCTGGGACCCTTAAGTCTGCAGGCCGACGCTCTATCCTCTGAGCCACACTGGCCAGGGCTGGCTCGTTTCTTTCTTTATGTCGTTAGGGTCGTTCAAGTCTTCTGTTTCCTCACCGGTCTCTGCACTTTCTGGTTTAATTGTGGAGAGAGCTGTGCTGAAATCTCTGGCCATCAGTGTCATCTGCCTGGATCTCCTGACAATTTCTTCCATTTGTAGTTCCCGTGGTCTCATGCTCTGTTGCTGTGTGAGACGGTGTTGTCTTCGCGCCTTTCCACCAGTGCTCCATCTTAGAACATTCTGCTCCAAGTAAGAGGTATAACGAGTTAGTTTCGTGAACATGTAACGCACGAAACAGAATTCCAACACTAACGTGGTTACAGATGTTAGAGACCAGGTATGTGAGACTACGACTTTGAGGAAAAGGGTAATTTAAATAAAGAAGCTGTGTTTCAGCTGAAGATCAGCAGGTGATCATCGCGGGCCCCTGAGCAGCCTGTGCCCGCCGTGGCCTCCTGCCGGCCGATGCCTTCCTCTTCGGACGCCCTCAGTCCCGGCCTGGGCGCAGGCCGTCCCCTCTGGCCCGGCGCCTCTCCGCGCCTGTGCCGCTTCCGAGACCAGGATTTGGTGTTCAGCGTTTACCGAGAGGAGCCGCTTACCATGACGAGGTCGGATGGCATCCTTCTCGTGGCTTTGGGGTCCCGAGGCCATCAGTACCCCAGCCTCACGGTGTGAGCTGCCGCGGTGACCTTTGGTCTGGAGTCTGACGGATGCACCACAGCTGCCCATGGCAGTGGCCGCGTTCCGGCGGCGCCGGGACTCAGACGGAGCTGAGCGCAGGCGCTGCCCCTCTGGCCCACGTCCGCTGGTGATGCTCAGGCCCGCGCACACGGCCTGTGGGCGACCTCTGACCCCCCGCCCCCACGTGAGGACAGCTGTTCATCACTATTGGCAGGCGTATGCCAGGGTTTTACTTTCCAGTCCAATGGCATTAGGCCTAGGCGTTTGCCTCCGATTTTCCTTTATGACATGTATGTCCTCCAACAATTTAACTCTTGTGCCATCACACGATCCCACCCAGATGGGATGCTTCTAGAATGTCTAAAGCGGCGCTACTACCTCATCACTTTCAGTTACCGACGCTGCCGATGTCTTCCCCCGCCTGTGCGTTTGAAAGGATGAACCGGCTCCGCCGTCGGCATGTCTAGAGCCTTCCCAGAACCAGGATTTCCGGCTTTTCTAGGAAAGCAGGAGGGCAAGTGGCAGGCGCTGCTCCCTGTGGGGGAGCCCGTGGCTTTGAGGGGGGCTGCCTTGGACCGGGGCACACCCGCTCCCGCTTGCCTCGCCTCTAATGGGTGTGACTCACCGGGGCCTCAGAGGACCTGAGCTGGTCACCCTGCCCCCAGCGATGTCTTCGGCTGTCAGCTCCAGCCAGGGCGGTCATGATGGGTGGCCTGGGGAGCAGCCAGCTCGCTGCCACCACCCGCCAGGCTGCTCCCGCCCGTCAGCTCTGCGGGGCCCAGAACGCCCACTGGCCCGCCCTCCGAGACTCTCCAGCTCCTGCATGGAGTCGCCCCAGCCCGGCGCTCAAGACCCCCGCTCCGTCCAATTCCACCTCCCCTTTCTAGAATGTTCACTCTTCCCCGTGATCCAGCCGCACCCCACACCATCTCTGCCCCTGCGCGGTCTTAAGTTCACGGCCGCGGCAGAAGCCGGCAGCAGGCATCCCAGGGTCCGAGTGTTGGGGCATCTGTGTGCCTGGGGTGAGAAGAGCCACTCACAGCTTCCTTTCACTTCAGAAGCAGAAACATTATCACGACTCCTGTCCTCTGCTCAGACTTTTCATTAAAAAAGGAAGTTCAGGATGGAAAGAGCCGTCACCACCAGAGCGTGTCTGCGGCATAAACAGTGTCACCTGCCTATCCATCTCCCACCGTGCCACGTCTACCTGTCCATCTCCCATCATGCCACGTCTACCTGTCTGTCCATCTCCCATCATGCCATGTCTGTCCATCTCCCATCGTGCCACGTCTACCTGTCCACCTCCCGCCGTGCCACGTCCACTTTGTGTCTGGAAGGCGGGGGCGGTGGCAGGGCTGCGGAGGAGCCTGGAATCGCTAACCGCCCAGCCAAGGGCTTTGTCTCCAAGTGGTCCTGGGACCCCATTTCCTACTCGCTGGCCAGTGAGGGGGATCGATCATCTGGCCCCGAGATTCCCCTACTCCTCCGGAGCCACCGAACCCTGCTCTGGGTCCCCAGGACAGGCTGCCGATAGGTCCCAGGTGGCTGAGAAGTCCGTCACTCCCCCAGCAGGGGGTGCTCTCTCCGTCCCTCCATCTGGGCTCTAACCTGGGCTGGCTCCGCGCCGCTGCAGGGGCCTGGGGCAGGTCCGGCCCACCCTCAGGAGACCTTGGCCGCCGGCCTCTGCTGCCTCCCTCCTGGAGGCCCTGAGTGTGCGACACTGCCCCCTGGAGCCGGCTCCCGTGCCGTGCGGGCCCAGGCCAATAGCCATGGCAGCCCCGGGGGAGCCACCGTGACATCCCGGCCCGTCCCCCCCGGATGACGCCGGGGAAGGCCGGTCCCCACGAGAGAACGCAGAGTCACAGGGCGAGCTGCTGCCGGGAGCGCTGCGCTGGGTGCTCTGCTCTGCGCAGCCGGGAGCGAGCCCTGGGAGATCTCGGAAGGAGGCGGTCCCTCCTGCTGCCCCGTGTGGGCTAACAACGCGGGGCCACCACTGGCCGGGCCGCGCTGTGTGGACCAGGGACCGCATCCTCCCCGTCAGGGGGTTTGGCCTCCGGCCTCTCCTTTCAGGCCTCTTTTTAAAAACATGCAGTTTTATTGATTTCTGAGAGGAAGGGAGAGAGAGAGAGAGACAGACACACATCCACGATGAGAGAATCATGGATCGGCTCCCTCCTGCACGCCCCCCACATGGTTGTGGGGATCGAGTCCACAACCCAGGCAGGTGCCCCGACCGGGAATCGAACCCTGACCTCCTGGTTCGTAGGTCCAACACTGAGCCACGCCGGCTGGCCTGGGCCTCTTTCTGATGCTCAACACAGAACATTTAGAAAAGGAAAAGGTCACTTTAATATGGCTTCACCCCAACAGGCCTTTTTTAAACAGAGTTTATTGTATTTAATACATTATAAAATTTGAAAAACCGTAGGAAAGCAGCAGACTCCAACCGGTGTGCCTCTAACAAGTACTAATTCTGGGCCCTTTGCGGGACGGATCGGCTGAGACCAAGGAGCGGCAGCAGGGCGGCTTCTGCACCCACGGCACACGGCCTCCGGGCCCACCCCCTCCGGCCCTGCGCACCCTCCGTCCGCCGGCCCGCCCCCAGGACCCCGGCTGCCAGGAGCGGAGGCCGGGGTGCTGTGTTGGAAAAAAAGAAAACAGAGGAAGAAGGACGGAGGGGGAAACGCAGGCGGGCGGCTGTGGGGCGGCGGTGAGAGGCCCGGCCATGGCTGGTCCCCGTCAGACCCGGGGGCCGGACCCCTGCCGTCACGGCACCGACCGCAGCTCCCCTCCCTTTTCCTCACGTTGCCCACCTTTGGACACATATATATATTTATATACTTTTACACCTGGAGGCTATCACCTATTCCAATTGTTCCCGTGTGAATGCAGGCGTGGTCTCTACGGATAGAAACGTGTCTCTGAGTCACCGCTCGGTGCGGGCCGTCCCGGCCGCACTCGGGGCCCCTCCGGGTGCGGGCCGCGGGCGTGGGGGCGCTTCCTGCCGCGGCGGCGCTCAGTCCAGGGGCTCCTGCTTTATCCGGAGGACGGAGGGCCCGCGGGCCGGCCGCCGCAGCTCCCGCCGAAGCACGAACTCGCTGAACTGGGAGGAGTCCACGCCGCCCCCGCAGGAGCCCACCAGCTCGAAGCCCCGCTGCTGCAGCCGCTCCAGCACCTGCGGGGACACACACACACACACACGCACACACACACACACACACGCACACACTGCGTCAGCGGCAGGGGCTGCCCCCTCCCCCCTCCCGTGCGAGTCCCCGCGGCCTGGCCACGCTCCGAGCGCAGGGGCTGGGGCGGCTGGGTTATCCCACACCCCCTCCTCTCTCTGCGGCCCCCGCTGTGCTGGTCACACGTGCCCGACCCCGCCTCCTTCCCGGACGGGCTCCCGCCTCCTCCCCTCTCTGCAGGCGCACCTGGCTCAGGGCTGACCCAGGACAGGCCCGTGGGGTGTGGAGGGGGAAGGGTCACCCACCCACAGGACGGCCCCGCTCCAGGCCGGGAAGGGCGGGCACCAGGCGGCGTCCACGCCGGGCGCACGCACCTGCACGGAGCTGAGGTGGCAGTAGCCGTTGAGCGGGAAGCGGATGACGTGCGAGGAGTCGTGGTTCCAGCCCGCGCTGACCGAGTTGCACATCACGTCGCCGATCTCGGGGAACACGTCCTCGATGAGGGACTTGTCCCCGCTGAGCGTGATCCGCTCCCCCAGGTCGGGGGCCACCCGCACCACGAGGCACTCGCAGGGCCTGCAGAAGCGGCACGTCTCCCTGTCCTGCTTCCACCGCTCCATCTCCAGCAGCATGGGCTGCAGCTGGAAATACTTGGCCTCTTCATACAGCAGCGTGTAGTCCTGCGGGAGACAGCACACGCATGACACGGGGCGCGCACGTGCGTGTCACACTGCACGCACACGCGTCACGGCACACACACGACAGGGACCGAAAGCGGCTTTCCCAGGAGCTGAGCTTTCCATCGACTGCTTCGATCATGGGATGGGGGGAGCGTGTCACCTCACGCACACCTGCACAGGGTCCGTCTGCACTCACATGTCCGTCCGTCCGTCCGTCCGGGACTAGAGCGGAGCTGAGTGTCAGGGACCCGGCGGGCCCTCCTCTGAGCGCTTCACACGAATGAAGCCCTGTGGCTCCAGCCCAGGGACTTGGGAGGCGCTGCACTGGGCAGCAGGACTTCAGAACTGCCGGCTGTGGAGTCAGTACCTGGTGTGCAGGGAGCCCCACGGGACGCGGCTGCCACAGGCAGTGGGCTTAGACCAGACGGGCCTGTTCCCCGGGAGTGTCCTCAAAGGCAGCCGCTCACGGTTCTCTGAACGGGATGTTCTAAGGACCCAACAAGGGCCTTGTCGGGGACGAGAAGGGATAAACCAAAGGGCGTGTCTACTAATACCACAGCCCCCGGGCACGGGCAAAAGGGTGGTGAGACCGGGCGGGGGGGGCGGGGGGAGGTAGGAACTGGGAAGGGCTGGGAGTGTGTGAGATCTGTAATATCACCAGCAGTAAAACATACGTTTTAAAAAAGAATCAACTAAATACAAGTAGAACTAATAAAGAACTCCTTAAACCATCTAAAATCAGGATCAACATATTGCAATCAGGTGCTTCCCTATAGACCAGCAGGAACCAGCTAGAACGGGAAGAGACACCACATGACCATGAACAACCAAACCAGAACCCCGAGGAGTGAGCCTGACCGAGACCCGGCACCGCTCGCTGCCCACAGCACCGAGGAGGGGCTGGAGGAGGAGTGGGGGGCAGCCCGCGTCCAGCTGGGCACCCCAGGGCTGGGGGGTCCGAGGCCCCTCCTTCCTCTGCATGTCAGCGCCAGCCCCTTTCCGCCCAGAGGCTTTAAACATGAAACTGGGCCCGTTCATGGCGTCCACTGGCTCCTGGAGCTCGGGCTGCCCCTGCCCTGCCCTGGGCTGCGCCCCGCCATGGGCTGCGCCCCGCCATGGGCTGCGCCCCGCCATGGGCTGCGCCCCGCCATCTGCTCTCTCGGGAAAGGGTGCGGCCCCCCGTGGGCTGCAGGCAGGAGGATCGCTCTGTACTCTCCTCTTCACAAAGTCTGCACGAAGCCAAGGAGGCTCTCCTCCCTCCTCTGCCTCATTAAGACGCCGGAAGTCAGGTGTGGGATTAGCCAACACGTTCCGAGGGCTCACGTGAGCTGGGAGGGCTCTGACCTAGCGAGCGGCCCTCTTGCTCACGTAAGTCCTGGCGGCCACCTGCCCTGTTTCCCCGGGAAGGGACGGTGAGGCCGGCCCCGAGCCCTCGGAGCTGGCGCGCGTGGAGAGACGCGGGGCGGGGGTGAGAAGGAACTGTGTGTGTGCCGCGTAACTTAACACGAATCCTCACCTTGAAATCGTCGGGGAGGAGGAGCTTGGACGTTCGTAGAAAATTCAGGATATATCTGAACATCTGCCCGTCTCTGTCGATGAAGTAGTGCTGCTTGAGGCTGTCCAGCACGATGGGCTCGGTCCCGTCGAAGAGTCTTCCGATCCTGTGAGAGGAGAGGGCACAGGACGGCGGTTAGAACCCGTGTCTGTCCGGGCGGCAGCCGGAGGGCAGCGGCGGGCCGAACCAGGACCCCGGGCGCGGCCACGGCGCCATGGGGAGCCGTCCCTGCCGAGGACCCTCAGGACGGGTGTGCACAATCTCAGGCTTCCGCCAGCCCGTGCTCTCCCTCCGGCTTTTCCCTGTAAGAGCACGTTCCTACGTGAGGCTGTGGCCGTGCTGCCCTGCGTCCTCCGTGGTCCTGACCCAACTCCTCTGCCGCTTAAAAACGCCAGTGCTGCTGGCCCGCGTGGCTCAGGCCTGAGCGTCGACCTAGGACCAGGAGGTCAGGGTTTGACTCCCAGTTGGGGCACAGGCCTGGCTTGCGGGCTCCATGCCCATTAGGGGGCGTGCAGGAGGCCACTGATCCAAGATTCTCTCTCAAAATGGATGTTTCAACCTCTCTTTCCCTCCTCCTTCCTCCCTGAAATCTCTCTCTATAAAAGCCTAAGCGACTGTCCCACCAGTAGCTATGATGTGCACTGACCACCAGGGGGCAGATGCTCAGGGCAGGAGCCGCTGTCATTGGCAGCTGTGGCTCTCGGGTGACGCACCTGGAACCAGAAGAAGGGAGCCTGATTCTGGGGTCGTCACCAAAAACCACCCTCTCGCAATCTGGGACCCCTGGGGGATGTCAGAGAGCTGGGTTTCGGCCCGATCCCTGCAGGCCAGGCTGATGGACCCCACTGGTGCACAAATCTGTGCACCAGGCCTCTAGTCAATAATATTTAAAAAATGCTAGTGTTCCAAATGGTCTTTTAAATAAAATCTCTCTTCGGAGCTTTCTCCACCCATGAGTCTCACAATGCCTCTGTTAACATCTCCATTTAATTATAAAAAAACACAACTGAAAACATCGCTCCTCCAGAATATGTTTTCCATTAGCAGCACTGAGTCTCATTTCTCAGGTCTCAGCAAAAATCCTGTAAAGAATACATAGTTGACCACCCAAAAACTGTGACCCAAAAATACATCAGACCACCCCAAAAACACGACCCAGTCCTTAAACATCCGTGGCTCTGGGTGGTGATGTTTTTAAAAAATATATTTTATTGATTTTTTACAGAGAGGAAGGGAGAGGGACAGAGAGTTAGAAACATCGATGAGAGAGAACCATCGACCAGCTGCCTCCTGCACACGCCCCACGGGGGATGTGCCCGCAACCAAGGTACATGCCCCTGACCAGAATCGAACCCGGGACCTTTCAGTCCACAGACCGATGTTCTATCCACTGAGCCAAACCGGCTTCAGCTGGGTGGTGATTTTTAAAGACTCAGTTTTCCCGCTGACAGAGTGAACACTGGGTCAGTGCTACAGTCGCAGCGATCTGCATTCACTCCCACTTAACCCCTCAGGGACACTGACCCTAGAGAGGCCTGTGCAGTTAGTGACCGGGAAGTGGCCAGGTCTACGCTGTGGGGAGCCAGGGACTGGCCCGTGACAGACACACACACACACACACACACACACACACGTCCCGCATTCAAACGCAGACGACACGCTGACGTCCCTTCGGAACGGTGCTTTCTGCGTGTTGTTAACCGTGTGGGCAGGCAAGGGGCTCCATTTATTCTCCACAGAGAGGCAGGGAGAGGGATAGGGAGTCAGAAACATCGGTGAGAGAAACACTGACCAGCCGCCTCCTGCACGCCCCCCACGGGGGATGTGCCCGCCACCACGGCACATGCCCTTGACCGGAATCGAACCCGGACCCTTCAGTCCGCAGCCACACCAGCGAGGGCTGATTACTCTTGTTTACGGAGCAAACAATGGCAACGCGACCTGGAGGAACTCAGGCCCCTCGGGTGGGGCAAGTTGGCGCCCGATGGCCCTGCTCTCGGGTCCTCAGGACGGCCGAGTTGGCTGAGATGCAGAGGGAAGGGCAGGGCCGTGACCGGCTCCGTGTCCTGGATGTGCACCCCTCCACAGGCCCTGGCTGCTCACTGCCTGTGGCTCGGCCCCCGAGGTTCTCTGTCTTGTTTATCCTGCGGTCACTGGGTTATTGATCGCTGGGTTACTGATCGCTGGGTTACTGATCGCTGGGTTACTGATCGCTGGGTTACTGATCGCTGGGTTAGTGATCGCTGGGTTACTGATCGCTGGGTTACTGGTCGCTGGGTTACTGGTCGCTGGGTTACTGATCGCTGGGTTACTGATCGCTGGGTTACTGATCGCTGGGTTACTGGTCGCTGGGTTACTGGTCGCTGGGTTACTGATCGCTGGGTTACTGGTCGCTGGGTTACTGGTCGCTGGGTTACTGGTCGCTGGGTTACTGGTCGCTGGGTTACTGGTCGCTGGGTTACTGATCGCTGGGTTACTGGTCGCTGGGTTACTGGTCGCTGGGTTACTGGTCGCTGGGTTACTGGTCGCTGGGTTACTGGTCGCTGGGTTACTGATCGCTGGGTTACTGGTCGCTGGGTTACTGATCGCTGGGTTACTGATCGCTGGGTTACTGGTCGCTGGGTTACTGGTCGCTGGGTTACTGGTCGCTGGGTTACTGATCGCTGGGTTACTGGTCGCTGGGTTACTGGTCGCTGGGTTACTGGTCGCTGGGTTACTGATCGCTGGGTTACTGATCGCTGGGTTACTGATCACTGGGTTACTGATCACTGGGTTACTGGTCACTGAGTTATTGATCACTGGGTTACTGGTCACTGGGTTACTGATCGCTCTGGGCGCCGCCGCTCACGGAGCCCGGCCGTGGGTGAGAGCCGGACGCAGTGGGAGTGAGTGGCATTTACGTCTATGGGGTGGGATTCAGACTGAGCGCCGGGGCCAAGTGTCCCCGGGCGTGGGGAGCTCCACGGGGGACACAGGAAGTGCACTGCTCCATGGGGGAGACACAGGAAGTGCACCCCTCCACGGGGACACAGGAAGTGCACCGCTCCACCGGGGAGACACAGGAAGTGCACCGCTCCACTGGGGAGACACAGGAAGTGCACCGCTCCACGGGGGGGGGGGGGGTGTGGGGGGGGCACAGGAAGTGCATCGCTCCACGGGGGAGACACAGGAAGTGCACCCCTCCACGGGGACACAGGAAGTGCACCGCTCCACGGGGGGGGGGGGCACAGGAAGTGCATCGCTCCACGGGGGAGACACAGGAAGTGCACCCCTCCACGAGGACACAGGAAGTGCACCGCTCCACGGCGGGGGGGGGGGGGGGGGGACACACGGACGGACACACAGGAAGTGCACCCCTCCACGGGGGAGACAGGAAGTGCACCGCTCCACGGGGGACACAGGAAGTGCACCCCTCCACGGGGACACAGGAAGTGCACCGCTCCAGGGGGGGGACACACAGGAAGTGCACCGCTCCAGGGGGGGACACACAGGAAGTGCACTGCTCCAGGGGGGGGGGACACACAGGAAGTGCACCGCTCCATGGGGACACACAGGAAGTGCACTGCTCCAGGGGGGGACACAGGAAGTGCACCGCTCCACGGGGGACACAGGAAGTGCACCGCTCCACGGGGTGGGGGGGGCACAGGAAGTGCATCGCTCCACGGGGGAGACACAGGAAGTGCACCCCTCCACGAGGACACAGGAAGTGCACTGCTCCACGGCGGGGGGGGGGGGGGGGGGACACACACACGGACGGACACACAGGAAGTGCACCCCTCCACGGTGACACAGAAAGTGCACCCCTCCACGGGGGACACAAAGGAAGTGCACCCCTCCACGGGGGAGACACAGGAAGTGCACCGCTCCACGGGGGACACAGGAAGTGCACCGCTCCATGGGGGAGACACAGGAAGTGCACCGCTCCACGGGGGACACAGGAAGTGCACCCCTCCACGGGGACACAGGAAGTGCACCGCTCCACGGGGCACACAGGAAGTGCACCGCTCCACGGGGCACACAGGAAGTGCACCGCTCCAGGGGGGGGACACACAGGAAGTGCACCGCTCCAGGGGGGGGGACACACAGGAAGTGCACTGCTCCAGGGGGGGGACACACAGGAAGTGCACCGCTCCAGGGGGGGGACACACAGGAAGTGCACTGCTCCAGGGGGGGGACACACAGGAAGTGCACCGCTCCAGGGGGGGGACACACAGGAAGTGCACTGCTCCAGGGGGGGACACACACAGGAAGTGCACCGCTCCAGGGGGGGGGACACACAGGAAGTGCACCGCTCCGGTGACACACACACACAGGAAGTGCACTGCTCCATGGGGACACAGGAAGTGCACTGCTCCAGGGGGGGACACACAGGAAGTGCACCCTCCGCGGGGGGACACACAGGAAGTGCACCGCTCCAGGGGGGAGACACAGGAAGTGCACCCTCCGCGTGGAGGTGGGGACACACAGGAAGTGCACCGCTCCAGGGGGGAGACAGGAAGTGCACCCTCCGCGGGGACGTGGGGACAGGGGAGCTGCGGGGACGGCACACATGCCCGCAGGAGGAAGGTGTCCCGTGGCCCCTCAGAGGCGGGAACCGAGAGCCGCAGCGGGAGGAACAGAGCAGAGCGGCGGCTGTCCGACCGCGGGGCGGGGCGGCGGGAAGGGGCGCAGGGGCCTCCACGGGAAGATGGGGACAGGCGGCGGCGGCGGCGGCGGGGGGTCGGTGAGGGGGGCCTGTGGCTGCTCTGCTGACGGCGGGGACTCGGGTCAGGGGTCCAGGAGCTTCCAGTCACGTCTCTCCTAACGACTGAACCTGCACGGGCAGGGGAACGGGTGTGTGCGCGTGTACGTGTGTGTGTGTATGGTCGAACGTGTGCATGCACTGCCGTGTGCGTGTGTGCATGTATGGTCGCACGTGTGCATGCACTGCCGTGTGTGCGTGTGCATGCATGTGGTCACATGTGTGCATGCACTGCCGTGTGCGTGTATGGTCGCACGTGTGCATGTACTGCCGTGTGTGTATGGTCGCATGTGCGCATGCACTGCCATGTGTGCGTGTGTGCATGTGTGTATGGTCACATGTGCATGCACTGCCATGTGTACGTATGTGCAACTGTGTATGGTCGCATGTGTGCATGTACTGCTGTGTATGTGCATGCGTGTGGTAGCATGTGTGCACGCACTGCCATGTGCGTGTGCGCACGTGTGGTCATATGTGTGCATGCACCGTCGTGTGTACGTGTGTGTGCGAGTGTGAGCGAGGCGTGAGGAGAGCTGGATCAGAGCCGCAGGGAGGGCAGAGCTGGTGGAGGGGACAGCGCTGTGGCCACGGGGACCTCCCTCCTTCCGGCCGAGGTGGAGAGGAAGGAGTGGGAGTGGGTGGTGGGAAGGGAAACGCTAAGTTCACACATGAAGCTTTTGGGAACGTGGGGCTCAATGCGTATGCTCTGGCTGTGTGTGTGCGCGCGCATGTGTGGACATGCATGTGGAAGCCCTTTTCGCGCCCCGCGTGGTTCAGGGTTCCGGTTCGGGTTCGGGTTCTGGAGAAGGCCACACAGAAATGAAAAGAGCCCTGAAAATATTTAATTTGGGGAATGGGGCCCGGCGGGAGCCCACCCCCAGGGGAGGACTCTGGCTTTTCCATCCCTTTTGTTAAAATTAAAATAATAAGATCCACCTGTATGCCCTGGGCAGGAGACTCCAATCAAAGCCAATCGGTGAATTTAGGACTGACCGGTGGGGGCTGCTTCAGCTACCAATACTTAGTGATTAGCTCTGACCCTTCCGAGCAGTGAAGGTCGACCAGCCGTCGGGACTCCCCGTCCACAGCTCTGTTATTAAGACAATGACTGGCTTACGCACGTGGATATGGTTACTCCTCACCTGGGGATGCTACTGTTTCCATCCTTCTAGAGACAGTGGAAGGGAGGGGAAGACCCAGGAACACCGACCAGGGCCCGGGGATCGACCCTGCTACCGAGCGAAGCACCCTTGACTGGACTTGAACCCGAGATCCTTCCATCTGTGGGCTGATGCGCTAACCACTGAGCAAACTGGTTAGGGCTATATTTGCATATACTTTTAAGTGATCATAGTTCCATATTAAAAAAAAAAAAAAGTCCTCACCAAGGATTTGCTTTTAATGATTTGTGTGTGTGTGTGAGAGAGAGAGAGATAGAGAGAGAGAGAGAGAGAGAGAGAGGGGAAGAGAGAGAAATACTGATTGGTTGCCTCCCCTAGGTGCCTGCACTGGGATTGAACCCACAGCCCAGGGGTGTGCCCTGACTGGGAACTGAACCTGCCAACCAGCTGAGCCGTGGCCAGGGCTTCGCATTATTTTAATGTAAGAAAATAACAAGGAACCACCAGTCTCCTCACTGTCTTAAAAGCCTGAACGATCATAAACAGCATTTAATTTGCTTAACGTGTTATAACATTCTAAAAAGCCTAGGAATAATTCTTCATAGTTTCACTCTTGGGAAGCCTCATCGATGTTTTATGGACACAGAGAAATTAATCCAGGGCTTGTTACAGAACCGGTAGGAGCAGTGTCAGAGGAGAGAACACCTCTGAGCGAACACAAACCACTGGGCGTCATCCTCACACCTCAGGCCGCAGCTCCATCTGGTCAGGGTGGGTACAGAGGCTACAGACCCCTGTCTCCCCCCCACACACACACACACTGTGGGCCCCATTCTGGCCGGGGCGGGTACGGAGGCCACCGATCCGTCTCCCACCGCTGTCTCTCCCTCCCGCTCTCGCAGGGGTAAAACATGCCCTCGGCTAGGATTTAAATGGAGACAGAACAAGGAAAACAATTCACCTCGAGTCTAGGGAAATGCTTTTCAAAATCTAATAGAAGTTTGTAAAGAAAACAAGTGAATTACCCTGTCTCCCAGTGGTACCCCCTTCCTCACATACACCTCACACCACACAAACACCACACACACCCAGCACCCCCACACACACCATACACCTCACACCACACACACACAAACACCACACACACCCAGCACCCCCCACACATACCAGACACCCAACACACACATGTACACACACCACACACGTGTACACACATACAGACCACACAGACGTATACACACACCACACCCCCCAAACACACACACCACATACACACGCGCGCGCACACACACACCACACACACATCACCCCCCACACACACACTCTCAGGGTCTGGCAGCAGCAGCAGGTGCCGTCACTGCAGAGCGTCAGGCCCCCCCCCCTCCCCCCGAACCCGCCTCCGGACCAGGCCACAGGGCGTCTCCCTCGGACCGCGGCCCCGCCTGGGGGGAGCTGCCGGACGGAGGGGCCCACTGAGGCAGCCAGGAGAGGCCCGACGTCCCGGGGCAGAGGCCGAGGGGAAGTCTAGCTGTTCCCTCTCCGCGGTGAGGGCCCGGCCGTGCGTCCGAGGCTGAGGGAGGACTCAAACCCACGTCCCAGGGTGACTCACAGCCACCGACTCCCTGGATGTGAGTGGCTGCCAGCTGGTGAGCCCGGACGCCCTCCCGGCGAGCCCTCCTCCCCCCGGGAGCCCTCCCCACGGTGACCCTCCCCCCGGCGACCCTCCCCACGGTGACCCTCCCCCCGGCGACCCTCCCCCCGGACGCCCTCCCCCAGCGAGCCCCCCCCCCCGGGAGCCCTCTCCCGGCGAGCCCTCCCCCGGTGACCCTCCCCCGGTGAGCCCTCTCCCGGTGAGCCCTCCTCCCGGTGACCCCCCCGGTGAGCGGCTGGGCAGTAAGGAGGGCGGACAGCAGGGCCGGGGTGCCAGGTGGGGACCAGGCTCAGGAATTGCCCCCGCCGCCCCCGTCCCCCCAAGGCCCCTGGGCGGTCGGTGGGCCTATTGCTATGTCCCTGTCCCTCTCAACAAAGCTCAGAACCAAGCCCCAACCTGCAAGGCATTTGTGAAACTCCTCAGCCTCAGCCGACAAGGATCCCCCTCCCCTCCGCCAGGTGGCCAGAGACGCACGTGACAGATGCCCTTCGTCCCGCCCACTGCCTCTGGGCGCCCGTGTGCGCCCCGAAGCCAGGCCAGCTCCGCTGAGGTCAGAGGTCACACAAAGGGGCACAGGGCTGCCCCGGCGGCCCGTGTGCTGGGGGCTGAGCATCAGCTTAGGAGCCAGGAGGTCCCGGGTTCGATTCCGGTCGAGGGCACAGGCCAGGGTTGCAGGCTCAATCCCCGTGTCATGTAGGGCGTGCAGGAGGCAGCCGATGGATGATGCATCATGAATGTTTCTCTCTCTCCCTCCCTCTCTCTTCCTCTCTCTCTGAAATCAATAAAAGTGTATTTAAAAAAAAAATACCACAAAAAAAACGAAACAACAAACAAACAATCAAAGATGCTTCCTCCAGCCGCACAGGACGGCTCGGAAGAGCAAACCCTGTGGGCACCGCCTGCTTCCGAATGGACAGCGCTTACTCGGAGAAGAAGTTTTGTTCGTGTGTAACACGGCTGCTCCCACCTGACTCCAGCCGTGCCAGTGTGCCCAGCACCCCCCTTCCCCCCCCCCCCCACCCCCGCGGGCTCGGGTGCTGGGCCGAGTCCTCCCCGCCCAGGAGGCGGCTCAGGGCCCCGGACGGACCCCTCTCCTCGGGCCGCTTCAGGACGAGGGGCTTCGGGTCTCAGGGGAGCGCGGGGCCCTCGCCCGCTAAGCGGCGGCTTAGATTCCGTTCCCAGTCCCGGACCCACAGCCGGTTCTCCCGGGTCAGACAGAGCTCCTGAGCTCAGGCGTGTCCCGTGAAGACCCTGGCTGGCTCTGCGTGTAGACCTTCACTCCGTTTACATACGTTCTCTGCAGCTGCTTAGCACGTGTCTTCCCATTCAGACAAAAGCGCAGTCTGGGGGGGCGGCCACGCCCGAGAGCGGGTGGGACGGAGCAGGGGGCAGGCCTGGGCGCGCCCAGCTCACCGCCTGGCAGCGCTGTGTGCCCGCACTGTGTGCCCGTGCTGTGTGCCTGCCCTCTGTGCCCGCGCTGTGTGCCCGCACTGTGTGCCCGGAAGCGCTGTGTGCCCGGAAGCGCTGTGTGCCCGCGCTGTGTGCCCGCGCTGTGTGCCCGAGCTGGGGGTGGCCCGCAGGCTCCTCGCTCCCTCCTGAGGCGGGAGGGCAGGGAGGTTAGGGGAGGGGGGGGGGAGGTTGCACAAGAGGCAGAGCGAGCTCGGCCAACGAGGGAGGCGAAGGCGAGCCACACGGGGCCAGCGAGGCAGCAGCGACGGCGCCGTGGCCGGGAACGGTGTCCTTCCCCGACGCAGCGTCCCGGCCCCTTCCCGCAGGCCAGCCCGAACCCACGTCCCTGGGTCTGCGGTAGGGATTTTAAAAACAGACGTGTATTTTACTGACTTCAGAGAGGAAAGGAGGGGAGTGACAGAAACACCGGTGATGAGAGAGAGAGAGTCATGGATCGGCTGGCTCCCGCACGCCCCCCACTGGGGATGCAGCCCACAACGCAGGCGTGCGCGGTCAGGCCACGGCGTGCGCCGGCGCGTTACCTGGACTCGGGGTACTTGGTGAGCGTGGCCAGGCTGCTGGTGTACATGTGGCCGCCCACGTCGATGTGCACGGGCGCATTGGACTTGGTGAGCTGGGCGGGCGTCGGGATGCCTTGGTTGGTGAGCGGAGACGCGGGGGATCTGGTCATCAGGGGCCTGGACATATTGGGCCGGCTGTCCTAGGGAGAGAGAAGCAAGTCAGACGGGCGCTCTACGCCAGGGGGAGCGCACGTGGAGGGGAACACGCCCGTGACAGGCCGAGAGAGGAGCAGGCCTGATCGGCAGCCGCTGTGGCAGCTGTCATCAGCCCGGCCCCCTCTCCCTGCGGGCGCTCGCGGCCGCGAGAGCAGCTGCGAGCAAAGCGAGCCGTCACGGGGGACGGCGCCAGCTCGGACCAGGGAGCTGGGCTCGTGCTGCCTCCGGTCGTCCTGGGCTCCGGCCCGTTCTGCGCCCGAGCCCCCCCACTTGGCGGCTGGCGGCTGGCACGGGGGAGGCAGGACTCACTCCACCAGGAGAGCTAACGGCACTCAACACCACACCCCCCGCGGGCGTGAGACCTGGGTGCTCTGCCCCTCGCTTGGCAATCGCCCTGAGCTCCCTGTCCCTGGAGTGAGTGCTGGCTTCCCGGTCCCTCAAGGTGTTTCCTTCCATTTTATCTTTTATGTTATTTTATTATTATTATTTCAAATGTGTTTTTATGGATTTCAGAGAGGAAGGGAGAGGGAGAGAGCGATAGACACATCCGTGATGAGAGGGAATCACGGATCGGCAACCTCCTGCACGCCCCCCACTGGGGATGGAGCCCGCAACCCGGGCCTGTGCCCTGACTGGGAATCGGACCCTGATCTCCCGGTTCACAGGTCAGCGCTCAGCACTGAGCCAGGCCGGCCGGGCGGAAAGGTGCTCTGTGAGACAGCGAAGCCCTCCATCCTCCCAGCGTGGCCCACGGGGGTGTTCGACCAGGACAGGGTGCAGGGCGTGGCCTGTGGGGGGCGCTGAGCGGGACGGGTGGGAGGGGGGAGAGCTCAGCAGCTCTGACTTTGATCTGGGGCTGAACAGCTGCACCCACATTATTCACTTTCCCCTGAGGTCCACTTAAGAAGAAAACGAACCAGAAATAATGGCAGAGAAAACGCCTCCAATTCAGACGCCCGCTGAAGCGTGTGTGAAACGCGCCGTGCGAAAGCCAGAGAGACCTCCCTGTTCCCTCCCGGGTCACCATCCTCTGCAGGGCTCCGCCGTGACAGCCCCGAGTTCTCCGCTCCTCTTCCCCACGGCCTCGCCGCTCCGGCTCCGGGCGGTGACTTTCACACTCGGTCTGCGGCGGCCGGAGCCTGGCCTCTGTGGCCGCCTCACACCTGCCCCTCACCTCCCCCCGCAGCCAGCGGGCCCGGCCGCGGCCGGGCAGGGGCAGCAGCTAATGAGCGCGGCCCCTAACGCCGCCCGCAGCCCCCGGCCCTGCCCGCCCGCCGCGCAGGCTGTGCGCTTTAATGACTTCATTTGTGCAGAGCGCGCCCTGCCTCCTGTCAGGGCTCTCAGTCAGGCTGGACTATCACCGCCTTCGCCGGGAAGAAGCAGGTTCCCTGGGAGATCTCCAGAAAGGCTGGTCAATGGGAGCAGGCGCACCTGCACCATTCCATGCAATTCATATCATACGATCAGGCAGCAAAGGGATTTCACACCATCCCGACTTTCCCGCGGTTCCAACCTGATTTAAAGTACACGTGTGTGTGCGCGTGCACACACACACACGCGCGTGCACGCACACACGTGCACACACGTGCGCACACACGTACACACGTGTACACAAGTGTACTCACACACATGCACGCACACACCACATATACACCTGTAATGCACTGTACACACGTGCACGTACACATGTGCACACACGTGTATACACACACACAGCACTGTGCTGGACGGGCTGTCTGGAGCAGAATGCTGTGATGAATTCTGTGCTGACAGCTGGCCACCCTTGAGCCGGGTAGGGAAGCCTGGCCCTCGGGCCCTGTAAGGCCCGGAGGCCTTCGGTCTGGCCCGCCAGGGCACGGGGAGGGGGGGGGGGGGATGTCAGACCACAGAGCAGGCTGCTCGTTAAGCTGATGGTGGTGAGGCCCACGGGGACCGGGGTAACCCTCCATGGCCCTGGCAGGGAGAAGGCTCTGCCTGGCTCAGGGCACAGACTGGACCGGCCTCGGAGTCCGGGACCGGCCTCCGTGGAAACGCAATCGCCTGGGGAGCGGACACGCGCTGGGCACGCTGCTCTGTCCCTCCCCATCAGGCCTCCCCGGCCATCGGTCCGCGGAGGGTGGATGGAGACAGAGATCAACCTGCACATGCGGCCGGCACGTCCCCTCGTCTCCCGCAGGGGAGTGCACACGGGAGTCTCCGGGAGACACAGACGGGGCTGGCATCCCGATGGCACACGCCCGGGGCCGTCGCCATCTGTCCCTCCCGGCCCCTTGCCCCTGCTCGCCGGCCCCGGCCCTGGAGCCCGCAGAGGCCTCCGGGCGAAACAGGAAACCTGGGCGCCCGGCGAGGCATTATCACCTCTCCGAGCGGAAGCTGGATCCGGCCCGTAATGACCTGATGATGGATGTCCTGACAGCCCCGCTGGCCGCCGCTGGGCTCGGCTAAGGTTACTCGCCCCGAGGCCGCGGGCTCCGGCGTTCCCCAGGGACCAGACCATCTGCCTCCGTCCACCCACTGGCCTCCCCTGGCCGGCCCCCGGGGCAGAAGGCAGGGGCCAGGCTAGGAAGTGACCCCTGTCCCGGCCTTTCCTCCCCACCTGCCCTGTAGCTCCTCCTCTAACTGCGGCCCCAGATGTTAACGACTGACACTGCCTCTGAGCAGACAGTAAACGGGACGGGCTGGCTGCTTGGACGCGGCCATAAAAACTCCCCGTCCAGGTGTCCAGCCCAGTGCTGCTGCCCTTAACCGCCTCCCTGGGAACAAGACCCTCCGGAGAGTCTCAGACGCCCATTGGCTAGGCCAGTGGTCGGCAAACTCATCCGTCCACAGAGCCAAATACCAACAGCCCAACGACCGAAATCTCTTTGGAGAGCCACATTTTTAAACTTCCAACGCCACTTCTTCCAACAGACTCGCCCAGGCCGTGGTGTTTTGTGGAAGAGCCACCTTCAAAGGGCCAGAGAGCCGCATGTGGCTCGCGAGCCGCAGTTTGCCAACCACGGGGCTAGACTTCTTTGCTTTAAAAAACAAACAAACTAACAAAAACGAAGAGACACAGGTTTGTAAACACTCTGGCTCCTCTAACGCGCACAGTAGGTGTGCTCACGAGCGCGTGCGCACTCTGGTTCACTAGCTCAGCAGACGCTGCTGGGCGCTGGGCGCTGGGCGCCGAGGGAGCTGAGAGCCGAACCCGGAAATGAGCGACAGGCACAGTGAGTCCCTGCTGGTGAGAGCCCCGTGCAAATAAACATTTCATTTTACTTTTATTTTATTATTTTTTTAAAATTTCTTTACTGATTAAGGTATCCCAATGGCCTCAATCCCCCATTCCAATCCCCCACCCCTCTCCACTCATGCCCAAGCCAGAGAGGGTTGGACCTCCATCACCACCATTTGCCCACCACCCAGAACTGAAATACCATGGCTGACACGTACACATAAGGAACTGTTTGACATTGAAATTGGGTCTCAAAAGGACTGTTGGCTGAGAAAGAAGCTCACTGCAGACTGATCCATATGCCTTTCAGCATAACGGTTATTGCTTGTCTCATTTTTTATTCTTATATTTCCAGGAGGACATGACCTCACTCACCTGGGGGAAATGCTGAACACCATAGGCTGATGAGCAAGAGCAGACCCGGAGAGAAGGAGCCCTGGGCCAGACTGTTGGGCCTCAGAGGGAGGGGGGGGATAAAAGGGAGAGATCCACCAAAGGACTTGTGTGCACATTTAGGAGCCTAACCAGTGGTCATTTTATTTTTTAAAATATGTTCTTATTGATCTCAGAGAGGAAGGGAGAGAGAGAGAAACATCCATGACGAGACAGAATCACGGATCGGCTGCCTCCTGCACGCCCCCCACTGGAGATGGATCCGACCACCCAGGCTGTGCCCTGACCCGGAGCCCAGTCATTGCCTCCTGGTTCATAAGCTGATGCTCGACCCTGAGCCCTGCCGGCTGGGCCAAATGAAAAGTTTTAAATCAGCCGAGACCGGTGTGGCTCAGTGGATAGAGCGTCAGCCTACGGACTGAAAGGTCCCAGGTTCGATTCCGGTCAAGAGCATGTACCTTGGTTGTGGGCACATCCCCAGTAGGGGGTGTGCAAGAGGCAGCTGATAGATGTTTCTCTCTCATTGATGTTTCCAGCTTTCTATCCCTCTCTCTTCCTCTCTGTAAAAAAACCAAACACCTCAATAAAATATATTTAAAAAAAAGTTTTAAATCAGGTTCTGCTGTCAGTGCTCTGGGTATCGACGGCATTGCTAACGGGACCGTTTTGGGTCAGTCCCTGGGCCTAACAGGAAACACTCTTCCTGGCGCTGAGAATCCAGGCCGTGGTATTTTTAAGGGAGACAGCCCTATATTTGGGCATTCCGCATCACCGGCTGGCAGCCCCGCGCTGACCCAGTTGCCTTTTAAAGGGGAAGACGCAGCCGCGCTCCCGGGTGTGGAGGCCGACCGGCTTCTAAGTCCAGACACGCCTCCCGGGGCGGGAGCACAGGCCGCCTGTCCGGTGGCTACGGGCCCGGCTCCCCCGCCGAGGCCCGCTGGCGCCCGGTGGCCCCCCGATGCGTTCCTCGGTCCCGATGGCTCACGCCGTGATTTTTAAAAGTGAAAACCACCGAGCTCCAATGTCTTAGGAAGGTGGCACGTTAGGTCGGAGCTGGAACGGGAAGTTCCTGGGGGGGCGGGGGGGCGTCCTGAGGTGAACGGCATTCCCAGAGGGTGAGCGGGGAACACACACCGACGCCCGAAGAGCCGGCACAGCCTCCGACAGTCCCCGTGTTCTCGGGCCGCGGGGAAGAGCGGGTTCTTGATCAGCCAGCGTGCCACGGACGGGGCCTGCCACAGACAGGGGGCCGGCCACGGACAGGGGCCTGCCACGGACAGGGGGTCTGCCATGGACAGGGGCCTGGCCACGGACAGGGGCCCGGCCACGGACAGGGGGCCTAACACGGACAGGGGCCCGGCCACAGACAGGGGCCCGGCCACGAATGGGGCCTGCCACGGACAGGGGCCCGGCCACGGACAGGGGGCCTAACACGGACAGGGGCCCGGCCACAGACAGGGGCCCGGCCACAGACAGGGGGCCTGACACGGACAGGGCCCAGCCACGGACAGGGGCCCGGCCACAGACAGGGGCCCGGCCACAGACAGGGGCCCGGCCACGAACGGGGCCTGCCATGGACAGGGGCCCGGTCATGGACAGGGGCCCGGCCACTGACAGGGGCCTGGCCATGGACAGGGGGTGTACACCGGCCAGCGGGGATAGGGCCCTGCGTGCAGAGGGCCTGCCTCTGAGACCCCCTCACCCTCCCCGAGTGCCGTCTGCTGTTCCCGTCTCGCGTCGCTCTAAGATAAGGTGACCAGATGGCCCGCTCATGGCGGGACAGTCCCACTTTTTTTTTTTTTTTTAATGTATAACCTATTTATTTATTTATTTATTTATTTATAAAATATATTTTATTGATTTTTTACAAAGAGGAAGAGAGGGATAGAGAGTTAGAAAGGTCGATGAGAGAGAAACATCGACCAGCCGCCTCCTGCACACCCCCCACCGGGGATGTGCCCGCAACCCAGGTACATGCCCTTGACCGGAATCGAACCCGGGACCTTTCAGTCCGCAGACTGACGCTCTACCACTGAGCCAAACCGGTTTCGGCCAGTCCCACTTTTTAACAATTTGTCCCGCGACCCGAGAAATCCAGACTTTTTTAAAACGCCGCGGGACGCGGGATAAATTGTTAAAAAATGGGACTGTCCCGCTGGTCAGCTTATCAGATGCCAGCATGGCCTGAGAGCACCTCACGTTACTCCAAAATAGAGAACATTGTTCAGATGATAAGAACGGACGCTTTTCAGTAACTGAGGAGTTTCTTATCGGCAGAGTCAGTGCGATCTTATCAAAGACGTGCTGAGCTATAGGGCATGGGAGCTGTGCGGGGCGGGGTGGTCTCCACGTGCACACGGCAGGCCGGGGCGTGTGTGTGTGGGGGGGGGGGCCGAGGCTCTGCCCACTGGGCTTCCTTCCCGGGGGCGCCCGGAGGGAACTGGCCAGGTGTCAGAGACCCTTCTCTCTGGCTGCCGGGGTCATTCTGGTTCTCTTTATTGTTATTAGTATATTTTTATTTATTTCAGGGGGGGGAGGAGAGAGAGAAACATCAGTGATGAGAGAGAATCAGGGATCGGCTGCCTCCTGCACGCCCCCCACTGGGGATCCAGCCCACACCCCGGGCCTGTGCCCTGACTGGGAATCGAACCCTGACCTCCTGGTTCCTAGGCCGATGCTCAGCCCTGGAGCCCTGCAGCCGGGCTCTTCCTGGGCCTCAGTTGCCTCAGTCCCACCAGGAGCACATGGCCCCCGGGACTGGCAGGCCACCAAGGCAGGCGCACGGACGGCCCCCGGGCTGCACCCATGGCGTGAGCGCGCGTCTGCCTGGGCCGGGCCGGGAGGCCTGTGGGCCGCGGCGGAACACAGGCCGGTGGGCACCGCCTCGGGGCACGGACTGCCGGGACCTCAGGCCCCGGCGGCAAGGCCAGCAGCGCCCTCCCCTCTGCACCCCCCTCCCCTCGGTGTGCACTGCCCTGAGCTTTCCTTTGGGGGGGGGGGGAGAGAGAGAGAGAGAGAGAAAGGAAGAGAGAGAGAGAGAAAGGAGGGAGAGAGAGGAGGGGAGAGAGAGAGGGGGGAGAGGGGAGGGGGAGAGAGAGAGGAGGGAGAGAGAGGAGAGAGAGGGAGGGAGACATCTGTGTCCTTGGAGCAGGAGCTTAAAATAGACACCAACAAGAGTGAGAACAAACACCAACCCCTTTTACAAGACCAACCTGCGCGGCAGGGGAGTGGGGCATAAACAGGGGGCGCAGCCCGGCGGGGGTCAGGGTGGGCACAGACCTGGGACCAGGAGGTCACGGCTCAATCCCACCGGGCACAGGCCGGCTGGGCTGCAGCCCGTGCGGGGCGGGCAGGAGGAGCCGGTCCGTGCTCTCTCATCCGGATGTTTCTCTCCCCTCGCCCTTCCTCTCGGACATCAGTAACACTTATTTCCCGAGAACCACGCAGAGCCTGACCCGATGGGCGGTCAGGACCCGGGCTCACTGTAGAGGGCGCTCACAGACGGTCCGCCTGCGGGCGGAGGTGCGGGCACCCGGGAGCCGCAGGGGCCGGCAGCACGGAGCCAGCGGAGCACGCAGCCCAGGCCCCCCTCCGCCCCAGGACTCGGTGAACTCTGCCCGACCGCTGCTCCCGGGAGCCAGGAAAGGCGGGGGCCCAGTGACAGGCTCAGGTCCCTCCAGCCGTGCGCTCGGCTGCGCCCCTCGGGCAGGGCGCCTCCTCCCCGCCAGGGGCCGCGGCCTGGGCACCGCCGCCCGCTGACCCGTCAGCCTGCCTGCCGCCCGCAGCCCACTACCGCCCCGGGCCTGGGCCCCGCTCGCTGACACACGGATACGGACAGCGGCGGGCGTTCCCTCTGCCACGAAAGGCCCGTTTCTAAGCGAAGGGAAATGATTTATGGGATCATCTTACGACCTACGGCTCCTCTTCACAAATCCTGTTTGGAAACACAAACACGCCAGCAGAGCCTGCGCGGGCAGAATGAGGCCGTGAGCCCAGGGCCAGGGGCCGCCGACAGCCTGCTGCTCGGTGCCTCAGTTTCCCCATCTGTCAGATGACCTCAAGAACGTCTCTCACGATTATTGTGAGAAACTGGTAATTCAGGTAACAAGGTAGAAAGTTATAAAAAGCATATGCCTAGCGCCCGAAATAGAACTGAGAATTAAAGTAAGTTATTATTTTTAATGATGGTTTTAAAAAATATATATTTTATTGATTTTTTACAGAGAGGAAGGGAGAGGGATAGAGAGCTAGAAACGTCAATGAGAGAGAAGCATCGATCAGCTGCCTCTTGCACACCCCCTACTGGGGATGTGCCCGCAACCAAGGTACATGCCTCTGACCGGAATCGAACCGGGGACCTTCCAGTCCACAGGCTGACACTCTATCCACTGAGCCAAACCGGTCTTGGCTAATGATGGTTTTAAAGACTTTATAAATGATCACTGCTATCTTAAACTAATGTAAAGGTTATTTTAAAGGGCTATTTACAACATACCGGTTTATACATACACTGATTGCCAGATGATGATGATCTCTGAACGCATAATCATCTGGCCACTCAGTGTCTATCCTATATAATAAAAGGCTAATATGCAAATTGTCTCCCTCACCCAGGAGTTCAACCAGCAGGCAGGCCGGCCAACCCCATGTCCCCTCCCCCTGGCCAGGCTGGTTGGACCCCACCATGCACAAAATCATGCACTGGGCTTCTAAAACACACACACACACACACACACACACACACACACACACACGAGTGGCCAGATTATTATGGGTTCAGAGATCATCGTAATCTGGCCACTCCGTGCATATTGCTCATACGGCCATTCTTGCTTATTTAAAAAAAAAAAAATTATTGTTGAAGGTATCACTCCCTTCCCTTCACCACCCCCTATGGCCCCTTCTAGCCGCCCCGCCAGCCACTCTCCTTTCCTGATTCCTTGTCTCCCCGTGGTTCTGAGCTCAGGAGGCCCGTGCGTGTTACACGGCTCTGACCGTGGGCTCTGATCCCCACGTTCCACCAGCTGTGGATGGAAAACGTTCTTTCCAGCCCACGGTGGGCGTCTGCGGACGTGGAGGGTGGACTGCTTGGTGGACACACGTTTTACGTAGGTACTCGCATGCACCGCACATGCACACGCACACGCGCGCGAGCACACAGGCGTTGGTGCCCGTGGGAGAGGGCGTGTCCGGAACCACCCCCCACGGACGCTGAGGGAGGATGACTGCACCCAGCAACTTCAACTCTGCAAGTGTCACCTTCACCGCCGAGAAAAGATAACACGCATTACCGGATACACGTGTGTCCACAAGCTTCTGATATTTTCACCACCGAAAATAATAACCAGTAAATACATTTTTCCTGCTTGTACTTTAGTCTCTAATCTGTTTAAGTCTTACAAGTAGTATTTTTTTAAATGTATTTTTACCGATTTCACAGAGGAAGGGAGAGGGAGAGGGGAATAGAAACATCCATGATGGGAGAAAATCATGGATCGGCTGCCTCCTGCACGCTACACACTGGGGATCAAGCCCGCAACCCGGGCCTGTGCCCTGACCGGGCACTGAACCCTGGCCTCCTGGTTCCTAGGTCGATGCTCAGCCCCTGAGCCAGGCCTGCCGGGCACCTCTGTCTGCTTTAAGGGCACTCTGGTTAGTGTGTGTCTGTCCGTGAGAAATGAGGATGTCGCTGTGCTCCAGGCTGGGCCGTCAGTGACGCACACAGTAGGTCTCCAATAACACTGCTGGAGGAGCGGACACGGGAGAGACCTGGGACCGTCCTGGGTTCGCCGTTGTTCCTAGCGGTGCCTCCGGGGCAGGCACCTCCCTCTCCAGCCGGCAGGACCGTACGGGGACTAGACGGGCCGTGCACACGCAGGATGTATAGGAGCATGTGACACAGTGTGGGGGCCCTCAGCAGGCACCCCGATAGCCCACAAGGTACGCTGCTTCCTTTGACCAGCAGCCTGTGCGGAGGGCACCCTGCCTGGCCCGGTCAGCCTGCAGTCAGAGCTGACGGCCTCTTTGCTAACTGACCACTTCGCTTACACGGCTCCCCGCGGGCACCCATAGGCCTGGCCCAGGTCCCTTCCCAGCGCACACCCGCTCTCTCCATCTGCCCACTTCTCCCGCCTTCCGCTTACCTGTCCACTAGGTTTTCAGAGCTGCCGAGTCCTCCCATTTCTCCGAGCCACATGTCCTATGGTCTGAGCATCCTACACGGCCATTCTCCCGAGTGCACAGGGTTAAGCTGTTTTTTCTCCTGTTAATCCCCGTCTTGTGCTAGTTTTTGTTTTGTTTTTTCATTCTTTTAAAAAAAATATATTTTATTGATTTTTTTTTACAGAGAAGAAGGGAGAGGGACAGAGAGTTAGAAACGTTGATGAGAGAGAAACATCAACCAGCCGCCTTCTGCACCCCCCACACCGGGGATGCACCCGCAACCAAGGTACATGCCCTTGACCGGAACCGAACCTGGGACCTTTCAGACCACAGGCCGACGCTCTATCCGCTCAGCCAGCCCAGTTTTGGGCTTGTGCTAGTCTTATTACTTTATTACAAGCCCAGCCGGTGAGAACTACAGAAAGGCAAGAGGGGGGTGCGGCTCTCCCCTCCCCATCAGCACGTGCCAGCTGCTGGCACGCCAGGGGAGGCATGCTTCAGGATGAGGCTACACGGGCAGCCCCGATTCCACGCAACAGGTGGAAGGCCAGTCACCTGACTACTGTCACACTCCAGAACGCACGCACTGCGGGCTGGCCTCAGCTCCGGACGGGTGAGACGCACAGGTGCAGGATCCGATGACCTCTCTGCTGAACAGCCCTCTATCTGTCAAGCAGGCGGAGAGAGTGACCAGAATGACACAATCTCTCTCGCGTCAGCACCTCTGTCTGAGGCAAGACATTGCCGGAAAGTCCCACGCCCTTTATTGCATCTGGATAAGATCTTCCCTGGCTGTCAAGTGGCCGCAGCATGTTTTAAACACCATTTATTGAAAACAGAAATCCCTGCCCTGACCGGTGTGGCTCAGTGGATAGGGTGTCGGCCTGTGGACTGAAGGGTCCCAGGTTTGATTCCAGTCAAGGGCACATACCTTGCTTGCAGGTGCATCCCCAGTGGGGGCTGTGCTGGAGGCAGCTGATCAGTGTTTCTAACTCTCTATCCCTCTCCCTCCCTCTCAGTTAAAAAAAAAAAAATCAATATATTTTAAAAAAAAGACAGAGATAAGAAAGAAATCCCTGTCATTTATAATCTGTTAATGTGTATTGCTTTTAATGATCAATGCTTAAAAGATCCTAGTTGTATATTCCCTATTATTAAGAAGTTTGCTTATTCAAACAAACTTAGAAACTTGGGGATTTACTAGTATAATTCTAATGAAAATGATAACTAAAGAGACCAATTCCATTGTTGATGATCAGAAAAAATCACATTGTATATCTTTTAATGACATGGGTACTTTTATTGAACCCTGAAGACATTCACACTAGGTCATTTCAACCTTTTCTGTTTAAAATCTACTCGTTAGCCCAAAATTAGCCCTTTCAACGTTTTATATGGAGAATAAAGGACCCTCCTCACTATAATGCTGAGGAGTAAGAGCTTGAGGACACAATTTTATTTTCATATTTAGTGAATGACACACTGGCCCCAAGAATTCAATATGCATTTTCCTCTAAACTTGTTTTCATTATTTGCCTTTTGATCCTCATCATCTTATTCTTCCCACTGGTGTCTTTTCCTATTCCCATTCTTCGCCCGTGTTTTTAAAAATGCTGTGAACTTGGGGATCCCCTGTCAGCGTTAGAGAGAAAACGGAGGGGCAGCTGTAAATTGTTAGAATCTCTCTCCCCGCCCACAATCTCTAACCGACAGAAGCTGTTTGTAAAAAGCCCTTGCCATGGGCTTTTACAGCTGAGGGGGGTTCCCGCGTCCCACCTGCCGACAGAGACTGAGCGACTGCCGACCTCAAGGCTGTGGGTGAGAGCTCACGGGGCTCTGCTCCCCCCCCTCACCTCCCAAGACTCGGAGCCTCAGCTGCTCACCCCGTCCTTCCTTCCCGCCGCCCATCGGGGTCCCTTTGGCTCCTGTGTCACTGGTGCTCCCTCCCGGCCTGCCACGTCCCTCCCCAGGGCCAGGGGCGCCGGGAGGACAGGTGCTGGGCAGGGCGGCCGAGCAGCCTGGGAGCCCTGGGAGGCGGTCACTGTGTGTGTGTGTGTGTGTGCGTGTGTGTGTGTGTGTGACCCTCTCCCCACACAGCACCTCCATTTAGTCAACTCCCTGTGGAATATAATGAACAACATAAACTGATGAACAAAAACAGATCCAGAGACAGAGAACCATCCATCAGACCGTCAAACCTCAGGGAAGGCAGGGGAGGATAGTGGGGGTAAAGGGGAGAGGTCAACCAAAGGACTTGTGTGCATGCATGTGGACCTAACCAATGGACACAGAAACAGGGGGGTGGGGCATGAATGGGAGGTGGGGGGTAATGGGGGAAAAGGACTCGTATATAATACCTTAATCAATAAAGAAGTTAAAAATAATAAACACACACACACACACAAAACCCATTCTGAGCTGACAATGATGTGATAGAAAACCTTTTACGCACTTTTTTCAAATCGCAACTCATGAGGCTCCGAGGAGCACAGCCCCAGGCCTGGCCTCTGCCCCCACCTGAGCCAGGGCTGCTGGGCCCCGGGAGGCTCGAGGCCCAGAGGTCTGGCCAGTCTGGCCTGCTCTGGACCACGAGGGGACACGGCTCCTCAGAGCGGCGGTTACAGTCCCAGGCCCAGCCAGTCCGACCCCACACAGCCGGACGGAAATGGGTCCGACAGCAGAAACCCAGCGGGCCCTCCAACAGCCCGGGGCCGAGTGAGGGCTGTTTCCAACGGAGACCTTAAATATACCTCTCTTGTGAGTCCTTACTCACACGTTCTTTTCTCTGGCTCACACGCAACACACAAAATGTGTTCATCGACGGCCTATGTCATCAGCAAAGCTTCCAGTCAACAGCTGGCCATTAGCAGCTAAGTTTTCTGGAGAGTCGAAAGTTACTCATGAGTTTTTTATTGTGGAGGGGATATGAGGGGGGAGAGAGATGCTCCTAACCCCTGCATTGTTCAAGGGTCAATTATTTTCTTTTTTTAAAAAATATATTTTATTGATATTTTACAGAGAGAAAGGGAGCTAGAAACATCAATGAGAGAGAAACATCGACCAGCTGCCTCTTGCACACCCCCTAACGGGGATGTGCCCGCAACCAATGTACATGCCCTTGATCGGAATCGAACCTGGGACCTTTCAGTCCACAGACGGACGCTCTACCACTGAGCCACACCGGTTTCGGTGAGGGGTCAATTATTTTCTATTCTGTTCTCTGCTTTTTAACTTTATTCTGTGTGGGCTATTTTCTTAAAATTAAATATAGTTAGAGAAGAAAGCACCCATGATGGGAGAGAATCACGGATCGGCTGCCTCCTGCATGCCCCACACTGGGGATCAAGCCCACCATCTGGGCCTGTGCCCTGGCCAAGAACCAAACCCTGACCACCTGGTTCCCAGATCGACCCTCAACCCCCAGCCCACACCGGCTGGGCTTTCCTTGTGTCTTAACCAGTTTCCTCTTCTCACGGGGCGCTAGGAGCAGAGGGAAGGCAGGGAGGGGAGTCTGTGATGTCCCTTTCCCGGCGGCACGCTTTCACTGGAGCAGGTCGGAAGGTCCCTGGGACCCACAGACCATGGATGCCAAAGCAGAGACTCGGCGCAGACGGCCTGATGTGGTGGCCTGCCAGGTGCCAGGCCTGAGGGGGAGCCGCACCTGTTCACCTCGGCCTCCTCCTCGGTGAAGAGGAAGGAGCCGCCGGACCTCCCGGAGGGCTGAGTGACCGGAGGCCGCTGCTCGTCCAGAGGCTCTGTGCCCGCAATCTCCTGGCAATCTTGTTAGACTGGACTGGGGGACAGGCTGGCGGGAGTCCACGCCATAGATAAGCTCCAGACGGAAGGGAGGACGCGGAGGCACAAGATTATCTAACCTGGCGGTCGGCAAACTCATCCGTCCACCGAGCCAGACACCAACAGCACACGGTGGACATGTCTCTGGAGAGCGCCTTTGCTCAACTTAAACTTCCTCTAACGCCGCTCCTTCCAAAAGGACTCGCCCAGGCCGCGGCGTTCTGTGGAAGGGCCACCCTCAAGGGGCCCGAGAGCCGCCTGTGGCTCGAGAGCCGCGGTTTGCGGACCACGGCTCTGACCCTCCAGCTCAGAGTTAGAGAGCGACAGAGCCCACGCTGCCTCTGGCTATTATAACCATCACCCTCCGTCTGCCCATCGCCGCGGGAGGGCGAGAAGGTGAGCCGGTGACCTCAGGACGCCGCCCCATGGCGCTTATCGCTACGGCCGGCGGGCGAGAGGGAGGGTGCGGCTGAAACGGGGGGGGGGGGGGGGGGGGGGGGGGGGGCCTGAGTCACCGGACAGGAGAGAGGAGTGAACACTGAACCCGAGGAATCGGTGTTGACAATCTGCCCGACTGGTCTTGACATCCTAATTGGCACGTGAATTACTCACAAGCAACATCCATCTCTGTCACCGTCAGCATTCTTCCTGAATTCCTTTCCTTTTTCCCACAGCGCTACCTGATTCTCTCTCAAACCTGTCCGCCTTTCCGGGAGCACAGGTCCGCCTCCGTCCTCCCCCGGCCATCCTCACCATCCTCCCCCGGCCATCCTCACCATCCTCCCCCGGCCATCCTCACCATCCTCACCGGCCATCCTCACCGGCCATCCTCCCCTCACCATCCTCACCATCCTCCCCCGGCCATCCTCACCATCCTCACCGGCCATCCTCACCATCCTCCCCGGCCATCCTCACCATCCTCCCCCGGCCATCCTTACCATCCTCACCGGCCATCCTCACCATCCTCCCCCGGCCATCCTCACCATCCTCCCCGGCCATCCTCACCATCCTCACCGGCCATCCTCCCCCAGCCATCCTCACCATCCTCCCCCGGCCATCCTCACCGGCCATCCTCACCATCCTCCCCCCGCCATCCTCCCCCGGCCAGCCGTTCTGCCGGGAGGAGGGCTGCGAGGGTGGCAGGTCGGTTCCCAGGACGAGGCAGGAAGGGCCTTTTGTGAGGAGAAACGGATTTTCAAGTCAGGGCGACACAGGACTCAGGATTCAGGTAAACGCATTTCCGTTCTCCTCCAGCAGCAAATACTTCTCTTCTTTCTTGGATGGGATTGAACCGATAGTGAGCTGACACAGATGTGGGTTCGTATCCATTTAAAATAACACACCTGAGTACAGTCCGCACTGTGCACGAGGGAAGGTACAGAAGCCCCGGAAATGTCCGTTGTAAACGGACCTCTTAACTTTCTTTATTTTTATCTAGCTCTGATATTTAGTGAGGCCAAAACCTTGCCAATGAAACCACTTGCCAAGTGGGGAACAGAGAATTTAGGGGGTCCCTGGTATGAGAACCAGGCTAGTAGGAAAGAAGTTACGTCCTTAATGTTAATGAATTCAGTTTCTCCACCGATGTGAACTTTCCTAAAGCAGAGCAAACATTTCCGCAGCAGAGAAAGAAGTGTAGCCACAAACTAACAGTTCAAAAATCGGGGCCTGGCCGGCGTGGCTCCGTGGTTGAGCGTTGACCTAGGAACCACGAGGTCGCTGGTTCGATTCCTGGTCAGGGCACGTGCCTGGGTTGCAGGCTCGATCCCGGGAGGGCTGCCCCCTCCTGATCAGTGATGTGTTTCTCTTGTTGTCCCTCTCCCTTCCTCTCTGAAAAGATCAATAAAAATATATTTTCATCGATAAAAAAATCAGGAAAATATCCATTTTAAACAGAGCCGTTATCTTAATAAGCTCCAGATAATCATTGTAAAGAAGTTCTTACACCAGCTGCAGCTGTTAAACACACTACTCCTCTCACATTTATAAAAGTCTATATCCATCTTTTTTAAAAGCATACACACACATACACATATGTGTGTGTGTTTAAAATACTTTTTTATTGATTTCAGAGCGGAAGGGAGAGAGAAACATCAATGATGAGAGAGAATCACTGATTGGCCCTCCCTCCTGCACACCCCCTATTGGGGATCGAGTCTGAAACCCAGGTACCAGGAATCAAACCGTGACCTCCCATTGGCAGGTTGTTGCTCAACCACTGAGCCACACCAGCCCAGCCATAGCATCTTTAAGTGGAAAGATGATACCCCAGCCCCCTGTCTACTCTTCAAATGCAAAACGAAACTATCCATGAAAGGATCGAGTGCTCCTTTTCCCTCCCAGCCCGCAGCACAGGGACCGAGTGAGACCGGCCTCCAGGGGGCGGTCGGGAGGGATGCCCACGCCACCCCACGGGAGGTCGCCCCCGGTTCCAGCTCCGGCCCCGGGAGGACAATGAAACAGAAGCAGCAGCGTGCCCCGCGGACTCCGGGATCTTTCCACCAATAGACTCCCTGTCCATTCGGAATGCCTCAGAAGTATCTCTGGAAATAATCTGGGTTAGGGTCAAGTGGGTGCGACTGACGAGCGGCGAGCGGCGCGGCCACAAGCTGGCGAACGCCTCCAAGCGCGTCCCGGGAGCTCACGCTCACACTCGGCGACAGCACGACGGCACTTAAAACCTGAGCTCCGAGGGGCATGCCGCGCCTGTGCACGCTTCGCGGTCGAGACCGCCGGGGGAAACCTGCGCTCTACCGAGGCCTGTTCTCCGGCGCAGCGATCAGCCAGGAGGGCGCAGAGCAGGCCCAATGCACCCGGGAGGGCGCCGTGTGAACTGGACCACGTGGCCGCCACTGGGAGCTGCGGAGCTGCACCCACCCCTGGACCAGCTCAGGTGACACGCCCGTGGGCGGAAGAGGAAGAATTAGAGTGAGTCAGTCAGAGCCGCTGTCGGCAAACCCATCGCCCACAGAGCCAAATGCCCACAGCACAGCGATGGACATGTCTCTGGAGAGCCGCGTTTTCTAAACTTAAACTTCCTCTAACGCCACTTCTTCACCATAGACTCGCCCAGGCCGTGGTGTTCTGTGGAGGAGCCACACTGAAGGGGCCAAAGAGCCGCATGTGGCTCTCGAGCCGCAGTTTGCCGACCACGGAGTTAGAGCAACCATCACATCCCCCCCCAAAATGAAAAACAAACCCAGACACTTCACGTGAGTGAAAATCACAAACTCCACATCTTTGCTAATAATCCTCAGGCACATTCAGTCCCACACACGACTCTCACTCACGAAAATGCCCTCAAGAAGAAGGGCCGATGCGTTCAGATATAGGGGTGGGGAGCGTCCGGCCCTCGGGCCCACTAAGGCCCCTCCAACTCTCTGGCCTCCCCTGCCGACATCAGGGGGAGCCCACTAATGTCCGGCCAAACCCGTCAGGCCAGTTTTAAGCGGATGGGATTCGGAACGGCCCTCAAATGATCTATCCACACGGCACTTGGCAGGAACAAGGGTCCCGGCCCTGACAAGGAACAGGCTCCTCACTTTTTGAGAAGCTCACAGTGCAGGAAGGGAACGACAGCACGGGGTGTGGCGTGTCAGCGAGGAGCCCACAGCAGCATGGGCACCGTGGACTCCGGGGGCACGGCACGGGGGTCCCGTCAGGAGTGAGGTTAACAGCCCGTGTTGGTCATTACGTGCCGAGGACTGGACAGACAGGCACACGGCATTCCCCAGGGCTCACGGCCAGCTGAGGAGGGGGCCACCTAGAGCTGAGCCCTGGGCCAGGCATCCGTCTCAGGCGATGCCTGGACCTCAGCTGCTCCCGTGACTTAGCAAGTAGACGCAGGGAAAGTGTAATCACAGCTTTTTACCGGATCATGTGTTCTAACACTGGGACGTCATACAGCGAGCTCTCCAGTGCTCACTGCAGACTGCCCGTGCGTCTCTCCCCACCGACTTCTCAAAACACACTCTAACGTGAGCGAGACGCTGGCTGCGCAGAGAGAACAACTTTCTGTCCTGCTTTTAACCACAGGGGACTTAGGTGGAGAGCCCAGGGAACGAGGTAACCAACAGACGGGTGCTCACGTGCATACTGAACTTGTGAGTTCACGGACAACCCAGGAAAAAGCAAAGGATTAGCCTTCAGGTTTACAGAGCGGATGTGTTTCCCTCAGTTAAAATACAGGCTGTGACAGAGACTGCACTTCTTAAAACTTTGAGAGCCAGCTAATCATAAGGGTGCTGGGGGGGGGGGGGGGGGCATGTCTTAGGCCATGATTCTGTGAGGACACTGGTGTCAAGAAGCCAGCAGACAGATGTGCGGAGACGGACTGTTCCTTCATCATTCCGAGCAGATGCACATTTTCATAAACTCCCGTGCGCTTCTTCTAATTCTTAATCAGAGGCTATTCTGAACCAGGACATTTTAACATTTTAATGGCTTTTACTTCAGGAGAAGAAATGTGAACATTTATGTCTGCTTTCAAAGAAAAAGCAAACCCAAATTCTCCAAAGAGAAAAAAAATCCTCCTCCTTCAAACAGGGGTAAGGAACACGGGCCCGTGGGCCATATAAGGCCCGAGGAGTCCTCTGGCCTGGCCCTGCCGAGGCCCGAGGGGGGAGTTTGTTAAATGTTTGACCAAATATAGCAGGCCGGTTTCTGAGCTGGTAATTGTGTATGGCCCGTGAGTGGGTTATAAATATCCAGACGGCCCTGGGCAGAGCGCGCGGTTCCCCACGCTGCCCCCAGCCCGCCTCGGGCGGTCAGAATGCGCCCACACTGGGAGCGCAGAGAGGAAGACACAGGGGCCTGTCGCTCGGTTAGAAGACTCGGTGTTTATATTCCCGTCCACAGCCTCGCTCTCGGCTGGGGCTCGCTGATTCGCTGGTAAATGTTTGAAAGGGTCAGTGTGTCCAGAACTGGAATTTCCACTTTGGAGAAAGCACAGAGGTACCTGACGTGTTCCTGGAGGGCTTGCCCCGCACGCAGGACCCAGATCCCCTCTGCTCTGGCAGGGGGGCGCCGGTGGGTCTCCTGTGGCAGAGCCGGGCCAGACGGGGCCGGCCCAGAGTCCTCCCTCCCTCCCTCCCGGTTCTGGCTGGGAGAGAAGCGTCTCTAAAAGCCGCTTGAATAATGCAAACAGACTCCTCCAGGGAAAACCCCAGGACAGCAGCCGCCCTCCACCTGAGCCCCAGGCTCACCGGGAATGTGGTGCCGCGCAGAGAACTAAGTATTTTTAATGTTAAAACACGGCCCCAGGGACTCTTCCCCCTTGTTCTTCAATAAACCCCCACCTTTGCAAAACAAAACAAACAAAACAAAACAGAACTCTGCCCTGATCTTTGGTGAAGCCCAGAGAGGGGCACCCATCTGTCCCAGGGGCTCAGCTTCTGGGCCCAGCCCCGTCCTTTGGGATTCCTGCTGCCTGTGTGCTGTGTCCTACTCCCCCTCCCCCAGCCAGAGCCCCACGGGCCGGGCAGACAGCAGTGCCTGGTGCCCACAAGGCCGACGCCCCAGGCTGGCCTCCCCTCCACCTGACAGATTTCAGTGACTGTCCTGTGTGCTAAGGACACCCCCGCACGCACTCTGCGTCCAGCTACGTGCTCCTGGCACTCAGCGGCCAGGCCCCCCCCCCCCCCGCGCCAGCCCCGCCTCCTCACAGGAAGTGGGCTTGGCATGCCTCCCTTCTCCTAATTTATAACTGGTGCTCTGACTTCTGGTGCTCTGCCTTCTGGTACACATGCAATAGACTCAGGATACTCGGACTCCACACACCCAGTTCCTAATGGCACTTTCTGCAAACACTTTCCAGGTCGCGGCTTCCTCCCCGCTCCCCCTGCCTTCCCCGGAGAGGCGGAGAGGCCGCGGGCGCACCCCCTGACCTCACCCCTTCGTTGTGCGAACTTTGCAGGAAGGCTGCCGGCCTGGGTGGCCTCGGGGTCACCAGGGCGCGGCCCTCGCACCCTCTCCGGGCCAGGTGTGAACTTTCCTGAAAAGCACCGGGAGGAAACCGAACCCGAGTCCCCGCACTCCCACTTTCTCAAACGCGCCCGCCCGCCCGCCCGCCCCGCAGGCCAGGCAGCCCCCTCCCGGGCCCCGCGGCGCAGGCCGCGCGGGCCGTTACCTGGGCGGGCGGCGCGGCGGCCGGCGGGGCCGCGGGGGGCGAGCCGGCGCCGCGGGGCCCGCTGGGCTCGGGGAGGAGCGGCAGGGGGTCGCGCTTCACGGACGCCCCCGCCGCGGCGTCGGGCTCCGGGGGCCGCAGGCACAGTCTCTTGGGCGGAGAGGGGCCGCGGGGGTCCCCGGGCGCCGCCGCCGCCTCGGGCTTCACGTCGGGGGGCGCGGCCAGGCCGTCCTTGGGGAGCGCGTAGGGGCCGCCCGGCGGGGGGCGCGGGTGCTGGAGGTGGAGGTGGGGGTGGGCGGGCTGGCGGGCCGCCCCGTTCAGCGCCTCGGCGGCGGCACAGGGGGCGGCGGCGTGGGGGGCGCAGCAGCCGTGCCCCGCGGCGGCCGGCGCGCCCGGCCGGGTGCCGATGCCCGCGATGCTGTGGAGCGTGGCGATGGACACGGCGCCGATGCAGTGGTTGGTGTAGGTCTTGGACAGCTTGGCCGCCTTGGACAGCATCTGCATGCGCGTGCCCAGCAGGTTCTTGCCGATGGCCTTGTTCTCGTACCAGGTGGCGTCCGCCTCGCCGCAGTGGTCGCGCGGCCGCTGGAAGAAGGCGCGGCACAGCGGGTTGCGCTTGGCCAGGTACTTGACGAAGCTGGCGTAGGGGCACAGCTCCGTGCCCGTCTCGTACATGCGCGGCAGGCTGTCCTCGTCGCCCGCCTCGGCGCGCTTCCGGCCCCAGGACGACGAGCGCGACTTGTGGTAGGGCCCCTGCGCGCGGAAGTACACGAAGCGGCGGCCGTCCTCGTCGGCCGCCAGCCCGAAGGAGCCCTCCTGCAGCTCGCGCTGGTTCTCGCGGCCGCGCGTGCAGAAGTACATGCAGGTCTCGAACCAGACCTTGTTGAGCAGCCCGAAGGGCGTGCCGGCGGCCAGCGCGGCGGACGCGTAGAGGCGGCGCAGGTCGGCGCGCGTGATGGCCTGCTTCTGCACCACCGGGCCCGCGCCCTGCGCCTCCAGCCGGCGCAGCACGGCGGCCAGCGCCAGGTTGGCGCCGCGCAGCTCGGGGTCCTTGGTGAGGTCCAGCGTGCGGCAGTGCGGCGGCTCGTTGAGGTAGCGGTTGAGCGAGCTGCGGATGCTGATGAGCGAGGACTTGCTGTAGAGCTGGCCGCTCTTGGAGCGCGCCTCGGCGTAGAAGGAGCGCAGCGCGCGGCACAGCGCCGCCTTGTCCATGCTCTCGAAGTCGGGGCTGTGCGCCTTCTCGCTCAGGTACTCGCGGAAGATGCGCACGGCGTAGCGGGTGGCCAGCCGCGTGTTCTCGCTCAGCCGGGCGCGCTCGGGGCGCGGCGGCGGCGGCCCGTCGGGGGGGTCGGGCTCGGGGGCGGCCCCGGGGGGCGCGCGGGGGCCCGGCGGCGGCGGCGGCGGCGCCTCGGGCTCCTCCAGCAGCGCGGCGCCCGGGTCCATATCGATCCTGCGGACCGGCTCCGGCTCCTCCGGCTCCAGCTCCTCCCCGGCCGAGTCCTCGGGCTCCAGGCGCTCATCCCAGTCCAGCCCCATCTCCTCCTCCTCCTCCTCCTCGTCGTCCTCCTCGTCCTCGTCCTCCAGCCCCCCGCCTCCGTCCTCCTCCTCCTCCTCCTCGTCCCCCGTTATCCGCACCTCCCGGATCGCGTCCTCCTCCTCCTCCTCCTCCTCCTCCTCCTCCTCCTCCTCCTCCTCCTCGCCCGCGCTGCAGTCGTGCGGGCGGCCCCGGCGGCGCCCCCGGCCCCGCGCGCGGCGCTCGCGCTCGGCCGCCTCCCCATTGTCCTCGGCGGCGGCCGCGGCGGCGGCGCCCCAGTCCCCGCGGCCAGGCGCCCTCGCCATGTTGCCGTCTCCCCGCCAGTCCCCGGGCAGGGCGCATGCGCTATATTGGACCGCGGCGGAGGCTTTTGTGTGTAATGACCTTCAGCTACCGGAGGCCCGCGGCTCTTAAAGGGGCCGCGCCACGCGGCGCGCGGGGGCGGGAAGCTGGCCGGGGCGGGCGGGCGGGCGGCGGCGGGGCTGCGGGACCCTCTCCCCGCCCAGCCCGCCCCGGGAACTTCGGTGGCGGGCGGGGGGCGCGCCCCGCACTTACCTCCGGCGGCGGGCGGCGGCCGGTCTGAGCGATGCCCGAGGCGCGGTGCCCCCTCCGCCGCCCCGCATGGCCCCGGAGCGGGTGCGGGAGGCGCTGCGCCGCGGAGAGGCCGGGCGCGGAGGCCGGTCTGGGCGGCCCGGGGCGGCGGGCGCGGAGCGGCGGGCGGGGCGCGGGGGCGGAGGCGGCGGCCCGCGCCCTGTGCCCGCGGCCAGGCGCCCGGGCGAGGCTGCAGCGAGCGGGCCGGGCGGGCGCTCCCACCGCCGGCCGTCACCGCCCGGGGCGCGCCCGCGGGGCGGGCAGGTCGGCGCGGGTCCGGGCGGGGCGGGCGGGAGCGGCGCCCGGACCCGGACCCGGACCCGGACCCCCGCCCCCCAGTGTCGGCGAACTGGCCGCGCGCCGCCCCCGCCCGGCGGACTGGACGGGGAGCCCGGCCGCCGGCCCCGAAGGCGGCGGATGGACGGGCGGGCGGACGGACGCGCGGGTGGACGCACTGGCGGGCGGGCGGGCGACAAACGGGGTGGACTCGGTCCCGCCGCCCCGCTCCAGCCCGGGGCCGGGGCCTTCCCGCCCGGGGAGCCGGCCGCCCTGCGCCGCCCTCGGCCGCTGCCCGGGCGCGGGGGCGGCCGGCGGGACTGGGAGGGCGGCCGCTGCCCCCCCTGCAGCCGAGCGCCCGGCCCTCCGCCCGCCGCCCGCCGGGCCGCGTCCCTCCTTCCTCCGCCCCCGCAGCCCAGGCCCCGCAACCCCGGGACGAGGCCCCAGCCCGGGCCGGTCCTCCCGGGCCCCCTGCGCGTGCCTCAGCCGCGGGGTCCGGTCCACCCCCGCCCCCCTTTCCGGACAATTAATCATGTTCCTCATCAACAGAAACGCATCCGTCAGTTTGTAGTTATTTAAGAAAAGGAAAAGGAAGGGAGATCTAGGTCTCCGGGCCGGGAGCGTGGAGGGTGGGCCGGGTGGAGGGTGGGGTGGAGGGTGGGATGGGGGAGACGGAGGGGGGGAGATGGAGAGGAGGATGGAATGGGAGTGGAAGATGAGATGGGGGAGGAGGGTGGGATGGTGTCTTCTCCAGGGACCAGCCCTGTGCTCCGGGCTGTGGGCCTGGGGCCAGGGGAGCATCGGGGAACAGCGCCAGGTGCCAGCAAGTCCGAGCAGGTCCCCGCCACTCCTCCCGGGAGAGTCTCTCTCTCTCTCTCTCTCTCTCTCTCTCTCTCTCTCTCTCTCTCTCTCTCCCATCCGCCCTGCTCCCCATGGAAAAGCTTCCTCCGAGGGGACGGTCTCTGGGGGGCAGCCAGCTTTGTTCAAACTGCCCAGTGGCCCCAGATCAGAAAAAGGCGGGTGTGTGCACGTGTGCGCGCGCATGTGTGTGTCTGTGTGTCCGGAGCCAGGGCCCAGCTGCCCGTGAGCTGCCCACGGGAGGCACAGGCGCTGGCCCCTCCAGGCTTGGCCCGGGAGGGTGGCCCTCGCCCGGACGCCCCAGGTTCCCGGTGGAGCTGGACCCCAGAGGCTGTGTTCCGCCTCGGGGCCTCCTGCCCTGGCTCCAGCGGGGAGCAGGGCGCTCCCCACTTCTGCGCGGGGCAGCGGGGTCCCCCGCCCCAGCTCTCCTCCCCCGGCCCCGCAAGCTGCTTTGAATTGCGAGCATTTCCCAGGGGCGATGTGCCGGTTGGACGCTCCGGGAAACAAAGCGACCAAAAACAGCCCCGCTGACGTCAACTTATTTTCAGAAAAGAAAATAGCTGTGTGCTCCAGGGACAGAAAACCCCGCCGGGCAGGTCTCCACTGGAAAAAGCCAGAGGGCGGGGGTGGAGAGCGGCAGAACCAAAACACACACACACACACACACACACACACACACACACACACACACACTCACCCCAAAACAAAGCCACCCCCAAGCCAAACAGCCTCTCCGCCGCCGACCTGGGAAAACTGCTCTCAGGTGCCCGGACAGTGTCAGCCCGCGCGGACGCACCTTGGAGAGCGGCCTGGCCCGGCCACCGGGGCCCCCGCAGGGCCCCTGGCGCCAGCCCCGGACCCGCTTCCAAACCCTCTGCCCATCCGTACGTCATGGCGTGCTGGAAAGCACCTCCTGAGGTGTGTGCCTGCCTCTCAGGGCAGTATTCACCAGGAAGAACCAGAAAAACCGAGCGGCTGGAACCCAGCCACTCACCCTCTCCCGCTGTCTGCCCCAGCCCCTCACAAGCTGCTTACTTAGGAAAAAAAAAAAAAAAAAACACCAAAAACCAACAATGCACAGTCACAGCGGAGCTCATAAAAGCTTAATAAAGGACCCCTTCGAACATCCGGTGCCTCCCACACGCCTTCCACCCGAGACCCGGAGAAGCTCCCTCCCGATTGCTCAGCAGGGGGAGGTTTGGGCCGGCTGCTGCCCTCAGCCCAGACGGGCGCTTAGCTTTCCCCACCCTGCCGTCCACTCAGCCGCCCTCCCCCCTGAAGCTCCGTCCTGGCTGAGCGGAACGCACACATTCTCTCTGTGAAAAGGAGGCCAGTGTGCGTGGCAACCATCTGACCGTCGGAGAGCTCCTCCCGAGAGTCTGCGCTGAGACGTGGACAACGAACGTCAGCAAGAGGCCACATTTTTGGTCTCTGTGGTCATCCGTATCAAGTAGCATTTGTGCATGTGTGCGCTCCACTTCTTATTTACTTGAGGGTCATGACAGGATTGTTCTGGAAGGAAAAACTGCAAACGTCTCCCCCTCAGCGTACAGCCACCCGCTCCCATGTCCAGGTCACACTTGGTGGGGAGGCGACAGCTTTCACGAAACACATCCAGCTTTCTCCTCTCGGCTCTCAGTCTTCCGAGCATCGTCTGTTACTTAACTGACATAGTTATCCTGTGTCTGCCCGGCTCCTCCACTAACCCAATATGCCGTGGTGGGTTAGGCTGGTGCCTGGGACCTGGGCATCCCTCCCCACCCCTTACCTCCATCATTCCCCTTGAAGGAAGGAAGGAAGGAAGGAAGGAAGGAAGGAAGGAAGGAAGGAAGGAAGGAAGGAAGGGGCTCTGTGCTTTAGGGAAGTCCTATCTTTGGCAAGAAACTTCCTGGTGAAAAATCTAAAATAACATGGATCTGAATGTCTACATTTAAATACCAGGACAGCCCAGCTGGTGTGGCTCAGTGGTTGAGCATCAGCCTAGGAACCAGGAGGTCCCAGTTCCATTCCCGGTCAGGGCACAGGCCCGGGTTCTGGGCTCCATCCCCAGTGTGGGGCGTGCAGGAGGCAGCCGATCCATGATTCTCTCTCATCATGGATGCTTCTCTCTCTCCCTCTCTCTTCCTCTCTGACATCAATAAAAATGTATTTAAAAACACGAGGACAAATGTAACTACAAGGCAACATTCTTGTTGGCAAGTTAAAAAGAATGTGATGGCTGTCTGGCTTTCTGTTTTCTCACCAGGAATTCCCTCTGCCAGGGCCACTGGGGGAAGTGGCCGCAGAGGGAGGGAGGCCTCGAGGAAGAAGGTTTGTGTGTTAAGAGAGGCGGGTCGGGGAGGACTGAAACAGAAACTCGGAGTTCCATGGACTCCTGGGGCAGAGGCCAGAAGAGCCTTTGTTTGGTTCGTCCCTTTCGGTCATTTCTCCGTTCGCCACTTGTTTCTCCCTGGGCCCTTCCAGGCCAGGCTTCCCTGACTCAATCACTGAGACCCACCAGCAGTGGGAGGTTAGACACGACTTCAGACTGAGCCAGTGTGACGTGCCGTGGTTTCAGCCCTTCACTGCTGAGCTCCTCGGACTTCCATGGGAGACCACCTTGAACTCGGATGAAGACAGAGCCCATGCCGTCCCACTCTACAGAGCGAAGAAGACCCCAGCAGAGCAAGATCTGTGTCCTACGGTCATGGCGGACCAGACGGTCATGGCGGGCCGGACGGTCATGGTGGACCGGACGGTCATGGCGGGCCGGACGGTCATGGTGGACCGGACGGTCATGGCGGGCCGGACGGTCATGGTGGACTGGACGGTCATGGCGAGCCAGACGGTCACGGCGGGCGGACTCCCGCCAGCAGGGCTCCTGAGCACGTGGCCGTGCGGCGGGCACTCAGTGAGCGTACACGTGTGCCCGTGCGGAGAGAGCGAACCCCCACGGAAGGGGCTCGAAGCTTCGTCTTTGAAACCAGTCCGCCTGGGTTGGACGCCCGGTTTGGCTTCTCCAGGGCCCTCCTTCATGTCCCAGTCCTCCCAATTTATTGTCCGGATGATGCTAACAACAGCCCTGCCCCCTAGGACTGCTGTGAGGGTTGAGTGGGTTAATGTTAGTACGGGAGGCAGTACAGTGCCTGGAGCATTAGCAAACACCCAGCTGCTGGCGTTTACTCTGGAGGCTTGGTGACAGACAAAAGCCCCAGGCGCGGAGCCTGGCAGAGGGTGAGCTGAGCGGCGTGGCCAGGCCTCCCAGAGCCCAGGGTGCCCAGACCTCACCCATCGGGCAGGAGAGGGAGGCCCACAGGCCAGGCTTGAGCCACCGGGCCACACTGAGCTTCTAGGAACCAGAGAATGGGGGAAAAAAAAAAAAAAAAAAAAAGGAAGGAAGAGAAGGAAGGAAAGAAGAAATCTTCAAGTGAACAACTTCCTTAAAATACAAGCCATCTGATTTGGAGCCAGCATCGTCTTGGACCTGAGCAGGGCAGGCATGGCCCACGAGGCAGCATCCCCTTGGCCACTTGGCCCCTAACACCCAACTGTCTCCTTGGGCTGCTGGCGAGGGACCCGTGTGTGTCTTGGAAGAATGACAAGTGATGTCTAGAGTGGGGTAAGCAATGTCCCGCCCGTGGGAGGTGAAGGCCTGAGAAATCACTTGATCAGCCCTGTCCAGACTGCTTACATGTCTGACCGAATGGAGCAGCTGATGTTTAAGAATTCCATATGGCCCTCCAGTGAGGTCCTAACGATCTCAATGGCCCCGGCAGGAAAAGGTTCCCCGCCCTGGCTTAGCGGCAAAGGAACGGACACAGACCCAACCAGGCTACGAGGGGTTTCCTGCTGAACCCGCTGTCCGGGCTGCATCTCCTGGGAACCAGGAGAGCGTTACCGTTCTTATCTTTGATGCTTCGTCAAAAAGCAGGTCAGCTTGAACTTGACACAAGGATTGGCAGGAGTGGAGTTTTTCGTTTCTAGTTGCTACCTGGTAACTGTAATTCTTATCTTCTTCTTTTTTTAAAATCATGTCCTTTTAGTCTCAGATTATGGTGAGGACATGAGATTGGCCCGGAGTTACTTCCTGCCTTTCTTCATTTGAAAATGTCCCTTTCACGGATGGATGGTCTTTATTGTTTGTTTGTTTGTTTGTTTGTTTTAATTCTTATCTTTTTGCCCACCTGACTCCTGGATGTTTTTATATTTATATTTTTTTAAATATATTTTATTGATTTTTTACAGAGAGGAAGAGAGAGGGATAGAGAGTTAGAAACATCGATGAGAGTCATCAATCAGCTGCCTCTTGCACACTCTCTACTGGGGATGTGCTCGCAACCAAGGTACATGCTTGGGACCTTTCAGTCCGAATGGAACCTGGGACCTTTCAGTCGGCAGGCCGATGCTCTATCCACTGAGCCACACCACAGTTTCGACTCCTGATGTTTTGAAAGCTAGTAGTCGGAGGGGAACGTAGATTTCCAGAGGCCGATGTGTCCCTGTGGATTCTAAGCTCTTCGGCCGTCATCGTATTCTGACAGCGGACGGTCACCTGCTCGGAAAGCAGCCACGCATGAGGCTGTCAGAGTCCAACGAGAAGCAGAATGAAAACCAATAGTTTCTTTACCTTTGTAACGTGTCTGTAGGATGGAAGTGGATGTTAGTCCTATTATTAAACGGCCTTTATTTCAGTGTCATTGCAATACTAAGGAAGGTGGAAAGGGAGACTGAGATATGTGTTAATGTCTCATAACCAATACGTGCATTTTATTTAAATAATGGAGGAGCTGTTTACATTTCTCTCCGAACATAAAATGTTCCTGAAACTATCTATTATAGTTTTTAAAAATAGCCTGCTAGCATAGTAAAAGCAAAATAAAACAAACAACAGTAATGTACAAAACAACACTTGATACCCCAATACTGGTATGAAAATGTTACTCATGTTTTTTATTGTCCCTATCAATTGAGATAGCCTTTTTTTTTTTTTTTTTAATGTTTTTATTGATTTTGTACAGAGAGGAAGGGAGAGAGATAGAGAGCTAGAAACATCGATGAGAGAGAGAGTCATCGATCAGCTGCCTCTTGCACACCCCCTACCGGGGATATGCCTGCAACCAAGGTACATGCCCTTGACCAGAATCGAACCCGGGACCTCTCAGTCCCCAAGCCGACGCTCTATCCATTAAGCCAAACCGGTTTCAGCAATTGAGATAGCCTTTTAAGAAAGTCATGAAAGCATTCATATTCTAGGACCCAGAAATTGCTCCTGAGAATTGATCTGCTTAAGAAATACCCAATTTTATTTGCATTTTGGTTGAATTGGGCTTAGTGCATCGAGACAACTGGGGCAATGGTGCCCCACAACTGCCGTCCCTGCAGTGTGGGGAGCCCTGCCTTTGTGCACAGCTGTCAGAGTAGGTCCAGCGAAGCAGGGAGGAACGGGGAGAGCCCTGTGGGTGGCAGTGCCAGGCTCCTGGAGGGCTCTCCCTGTGACGGTGGAGACAGGCCGGAAAGGGAGAGGGAAAGCAAGACCCGCCCGCTCCCGCTGAGTGCCTGTGACTCAGACGCTTAGGACCGGGATCCGGAGCTCTGAGTGTGAGAGCCCAGTGCCTGGGAACACGGTGCCAATTCCGGACGTGCTGAGGAGTGGCCTATGCCTGCCCCGGGCTATGTTTCTAAATGAACTAAAAAAGAAAAAAAATTCCCCTTTTAAATACCCAGAAGCACTAACCCACATTTTGAACTAATTGACTTGCTTTTTCTTAGGAAAGCTTAATTTAGCCGGGAGGGCCGAGTCTGAATATTTAAGGAAGCCTGGATGGTTTGTTCCATTTCTTCTCTCCGATGCTGGAGGCCCGGGCCCGGCCGGCCCCGAAGGGGAGGACAGCCTGGGGAGGGCGGGGAGCAGGGCGCGCAGTGACCAAGCCCTCTGTTTGGGACCGGAGGGTGCAGAGCCAGGGCGGGACACTAGTCTGGGCTCAGCTCTTCATGTTTCTGGTTCCCGCCGCCCGCCTGGGCCAGGGTGCCGGGGGTCGTGTTGTCATCGCTCCCAACAGAGGCAGCCTCCCCTGAGCGTGAGCCATTGCTATGTCTTCCTGTCTTCGCTCTTCCTGGCTCTTTCTCTAAAGTACGGAAAGAAAAAGCCCTAGCTCGTTTTGCTCAGTGGACAGAGTGTCGGTCTGCAGATGGAAGGGTTCCGGGTTCGATTCACACACTTTGGCTGTAGGTTCCCTGGCTGGGAACCAATGGCTGGTTTTTCTCCCATTGATGCTTCTCTCTGTCTCTCCCTCTCCCTTCCACTCTCTCTAAAAAACAATGGGAAAAATCCTCGGCTGAGTATTAACAGAAGAGAGAGAGAAGGAGAGAGAGAGAGAGGAGAGAGAGAGGGGGAGAGGGAGCGAGCAGAGCTGTGGTTCTGTCCTTCTTTCCCGTTCATAAGCACAGTCACTAGAGCAGTCTCAGGAAGCGCAGAAACCTGGACACAGCCATGCCCACATTTCCCCCTCATTCCCTCGGCGGCTGCTGGTGGGGCGGCTCCGTCCCCTGAGCACGCTCACCTGCTCTCCTGAGTCCCAGTGAGGGCGGCTCCCTGCTCCAGGGGAGTGGAAACCCCGAGCGCTTAAACGACCTGCCAGCACCCACGGCTCCCAGGAGGGGCCCTGCAGCGCACGCCCAGGGCTCCCCGCTCCCACCCCGCTCTCTTCCCTCCGCCCAGAGAAAACCCTTCCCACCCAGTGCGTGACTGAACTCCGTCCCACATGGCTACTGTCTGAGGTCTGCATGTTACTGAAATCATCACCCCAAATGCGTCATCGTTGGGTTTTGGGGCGAACTGAGCCAGGCACATGGGAAGAGGCGGGAGGGGAAGGCTGTCCCGGGGAACTAGCCTGGCCTGCTCGGGCTCAGGTGGCCAGGAGTGTCCCCCCGCTCCCCCCCCCAGTCACCTCCCCCCGCCTGGAGAGCGGGGCTGTGGGGCTGAGACACCTCCCCCAGGGCTGCGAAGGCACACGGTGTGTCTGACTTTTTCTTCCTCTGCTCTCGCCCCTCAGGGGCCTTCGCTCGGGCAGGCCTCACCGGCAGGACCCTCGCTGTGGGCGCGCCTCAGGATCACCCAGAACCTCTCCCTAAGGAGCACATGGGCACCATGCCAGATCCCCGCCCCACCCCCTCCTCGCCACGGAGGCCCCTGCAGCCAGAGGGGCCCTGAGAGCCCCTGTACACTCCCCGCTTTCTGCCCCCACATTATCATCACTGTTACTATTATTATTATTGTTGTTATTGTTACTTCCTTTAATCCTTCCACAGGCCTCTCCTGGGCGGCAATGGTTCTTCCCATTGCGTGGGTGTCAGAATCACCTGGAAAACCACACACACACACACACACACACACACACACACACAATACTGATACCTCGATGGGTTCCCTAGAGAATGTGCTCAGACGGGTCTGGGAGTGGCCGGGCCGGGGATTTCCCGGAGCCCCCGGGGGTTCGAATGCGCAGCGGAGGTAAGACCCACCCGTCTGGAGCGCGAGGCCCCTTCGCAGCCTCCACTCGGGTCCTTCCTGGGAAGCCGGGGGAGGCCTGGGGCCTGCCACCTGCCAAGGGCCCTGTGTGTGCAGGTCTCTGTGTTTTCCCACAACGGGGACTCGCAGCATTCAGAGAATCCAAAGGGGTCCGTGACTCAAAGCAAATTTAAGAAGCACACTGTGGCTCTGAGGCAGTGAGCCATGCCTCCTCTCCTGCGGGAATGATAGGGAGCAGGCTTCGCAGAGGGAATCTGGAGTAGCTCTCAGCACACAAACGCGCCTCCGTTTCACCCAGCCGTGCGAGGCCAGGAACCGAGGCTGCGCAGAGAAAACGCACTGGGTGTTCCCGACACACCGTTGGTAACGAAGCTCCGAAGGTGGAGGGTGAATAAATGGATTACGTCTCCTCGCCTCATCGGAACAGTGGCCGGAGACAGAGAAGGATGCAGGTGTGCCTGCTGAGTGGAGGGTCTCTCAGGCCTTGTCTTAAACGGGTAAAGAATCTGAATGTGACTACGAGCTCATTTGTTGAAAAAACCCTGACCTTGGGTTTCAGTGCGGTTCCACTGCCATCACAGTTCCCCTACGTTCCTACAGTTACGTTTCTCTTGCTGACAACCAAGAAATCCTAACTACACCTCCACTGCCTGCCCAGGCCCAATACCCAAAACTCAGACGCAATGAGCGTCACCATAATGCACCCGCTATGTAACACTGAAACCTGGACAATGTCCCTCCCTCCTTCCTCCTCCTCCTCCTAATCCTCCTCCTCCTCTTCCTTCTCCTTCACCTCCTCCTCCTCTTCCTTCTCCTTTTCTTCCCCCTCCTCCTCCTCCTGCATCTCTTCCTCCCTCCTCTTCCTTCTCCTCTTCCTCTTCTTGTTCCTCCTCCTCCATTTCTCCTCCTCCTCCTCCTCCTATTCCTCCTCCCCCCACCTCCTCCTCCTCCACACTCCTTCTTACCTTCTATTCCACGGAAGCACCAAGGCCCACCAATTCTAACTCAGTTGGCCTGCCCTAAATCCACCTACTGTGTCTTCCTCCAAGTGTGGATGGCTTGTCTCTCCCTGGCATTAGCCACCAGGGCTGAGGTGACAGAGCACAGTGACAGAGCATGAGTGACAGGAGTGCCCTTTCTCAGTCTGGAAGCTCGAAGTCCAAGGCCAAGGTGCCATCAGGATGGGTTTCTGGTGAAACCTCGCTTCCTGGCTGGTAGGCGCTGCCTTCTCTGTGTCCTCACATGGCTTCTCTGTGATGTGTGGAGAGAAGCCATGTGAGGACACAGAGAAGGCAGCGCCTACCAGCCAGGAAGCAAGGTCTCACCAGAGACAGAGGCCCCCCTCTGTCTCTCTCTCCCCCACCCCTCTCTCTCATAAGGATACTAGTCCTATTGGCCCCACCCTTATGACTTCATTTAACCTAGTTACCTCCCTAAAGATGCACTCTCCGCATGTAGCCACACTGGGAGTTGGGGCTCCCACCTCTATGCATCGTACCATTGTACGTGTGTGTGTGGGGGAGAGGGGGCACACACACACACACACAATTCCGTTGCCGGCGCCCTCCACACGGCTGCCCTGCCGTGTTCCCTGTCTGCTGTGCACCCAGGCTCCGCACCAGGAGTCCCCTTCTCGGGTTCCTCATGTCTGAGCCACACCTGCCCCTCCGGCTGCTGCCCTGCAGCCCCAATGCCACGGCCCCGTGCAGGCCCCGCCGCCTCGGCTGCCTGTGACTCAGGGGCTGGGACAGGCAGTGCTCCCTCTCCCTCTCCCTCTCCCTCTCCCTCAGCTCGCGCTGCTTCTCCTCACACGTCCGCAGGCTGCCTCTGTGTCCTTGAACTCCTGGGAGTGTCTGTTCCCTGACAACCACCAAGCCCAGCCTGACGAGTGCTCCCTGCCTGCTCCTCCAGGGCCCCTGCCCCCAGCACCACCCCTCCGGCTGCCAGACCAACTGCTTCCCCTTGACACCACTCGCCTCTCATCCTGCATGACCTGGGGGTGCTCCCCGCCAGCAGCCTCTGGGCCCCTGGCTCAGGGCCGGCCTCCGAGTCCTGGTGGCATGACTGCACGCCTCCCCACCTCTGGGCCTGCAGGCGTGGACCCCCTGCCCCTTGCCTGCGGGGCCTCTGGGAGTGGGGGGGGGCGTTCAGGGCGTGGGCTCTGATCTGGGCTCGGATTCCAGGTCTGGCTCCCCTGCCGCTGTGCCTCAGGGTCTGGGGTGACCCCCACACCTCTCTCTGCGCCTCTGCGCGGAGCATGGGGGTGGTTGTGACGATGACACGTGAGTTCACAGGGGAAAGCGCTTAGGACTTGAGTGCGGACCTAACGGACGCCAGCACGGACCAGGACGCTGGCAGCACCGGGCCCTGCCCACCGGCCCGGGAGCCGCCACGTCCGCTCCAGCCTCCGGCACCTCCTCCGCCTCCTACAGCAGCCTCCCCACGCTCCGGCCTTCCTGGCAGACCGGTCTCCGCAGCTGCATGGGTGTAACTGCTACTCTCTCCTTACCCAGACGCCTGGACCGTCATCACAAGAGAGAAACTTATTTATTTTTTTTAATTCACGTTGCCCAGCGTAGTTCCTGGCGCAGGGAAAGTAGCCAGCAGATGCCTGCTGCATGTGCTGTGATTGTGAACTTACTGGCCTATATCACCACTAGGCTGTGAGTTCCTTGTGTCCATCTGTTTAAATACTCGACCCCAATGTTCCCAAGACTTCAGAGAGGAAGGGAGAGGAAGAGAGAAATATCAGTGACGAGAGAGGATCATCGATCAGCTGCCTCCTGCGCATTCCCCACAACCCGGGCCTGTGCCCTGACCGGGAACGGAACCGGGGCCTCCCCCTGGTTCACAGGCCGGTGCCCCACCACGGAGTGGGCCAGGCCCCTGCCTCTGTCTTGTTCTCTGTCCGGGGAGGAGCACTGAGTGACCATCAGGCTGAGCGTGGACGGACGCAGAGCCAGGCTGCCAGGTGTAACTCATGGCTGTGACCCTTCCCAGCGGAGAGACCCTGAGCAAGCCCTCCTCCCAGCTCCTCCCGATGACCATGGCCCTCCTCCAGCCTGGCTCTGCTTCTGCCCCGAACCTGCCCCACCGGTGCCCCTTCGCCTCCTGGGCTCTGGCCTTACGCTCCCTGCGGCCTCGGACGCCTTTCCCCTACAGAGCGACACCTTCCTTCCCGCCAGCACCCGCTCCCAGCTCCGGAAGCCGCCTGCTGTCCTCCATGCTTTACTCTCTCACTTCTATTTATTTTAAAACACCCTCATCGGTTTCAGAGAGGAGGGAGAGGGAGAGAGAAACTCTGTGATGAGAGGGAATCATGATCAGCTGCCTCCTGCACGGCCCCCGCTGGGGATCAAGCCCACCACCCGGGCCTGTGCCCTGACCGGGAATGGAACCCTGGACCCTTCCCCCCACAGGCCGACGCTCTATCCACTGAGCACACTGGCTCGGCCCGTGTGTGCGTGCTGGTCACGACACCTCCACGGGAAGGCTCCGTGAGCGTACACGTTCTGGGTCTGGCTTCCCAGGTCTGCAGGGCACACAGCCTCTGCTCCAAGCCAGGCAGGGGGGACCCGGGGCACGGCCAGGGCAGGGGGGCGTGAGCGACGACACGATGACGTGAGGCGGATCCCAGTGTTCCCAAGAGTCAGAACAGCTTTTCTGTGAGGAGCTGTTTGGGCGCAGGTGAGAGGAGGGAGGGAGGGAGGAATCTGGCGGTACTGAGGCCCTTTGAAGGCGGGACTGCCAGCTCCGGGAGGGAGGGGCGGCAGGTGTCGGGTTACTGTGTAATTAGCCTGCTCCAGATCGGCTCCATCGCTGGCACCGGGCACTTCGCTTCTGCAAACAACTGCATTCTTTCATTCACAACCTTCCCTTCCCAGCGAGCGGCGGGAGGGGCCCTCGAAGGCTGGAGGCCATCGCTGACGCGGCGGCCTTCCTAGACCCGGTCAGGGAAGCGAAACCCGCCTCCTCCTCTCCGGAACCGGCCAGCGGCGTGCTGTGAGCCGGAGGAGGGGTTAGGCTCCCTGAGCGAAGGGAAGCAGAGGGGCTGGCGGAGGCAGGGAGGCCCCCAGGACGCCTCAGCGCCTCCCCTGCCCGCAGGAGACGCACCCTCCCCCCCAGGCCTGTCCTGTGGGCAGGAGTGGCCTCGGCCCGGCCCCGCTGACTTTCAGAATGAATCCCTGCAGCTGGGCCTGGCTGCTCCCAGGGGCGGGGTGGCCAGCGTGGCTCCCAGCTCCTGGGGGAGGCGGGTGTCAGCTCGGAGGCCTTATTCCCTCCCGCGGGGATGTCCGGACGGCCAAACACCGGGGACCAGCGGCCGCTGAGCCCTGAGGCCGGCGGAGGAGAGGCCCATGTGCGTGAGACGGCGGGGACGGCGTTCGGAGCGCCTCCCCATCAGCGGAGGCTTCCCGCGGGGCTGGGCCTGGTCGGCCGTGCTCTCCGGGGAAGCCTGCCTCGCTCGGCCTCCTCCGTCTCCCGCCGGGACGGCCTGTCTCCGCAGCGCCCGCCCCCGGGCCCGCCGTCGTTTCTCCCCGTGGTCCGGGCGCCCGGGGCCAGCACCGGGGCTGAGCAGGCCCACGCCCCGCGCCCACGCTGTGAACAGCCTTTCCTCCTCATTGGGTCAGCGGGCTGTTGGGCCTTTTAACCATTTTTCTCCCTGACATCCCGATTTCCAAGGTTGTGCGGTCCGTCCACAGTCCTGGCGCTGCCAGTGGCCCAACAGGGAGGCTGGGGCCGGCCCTGCTGCCCGGGTCCCGCCGCCCGGCCCGGCTGTGCTTTCCTGGTCGCGTCCCGCCTGCCGGGCCACACCTGCCCGGAGGCCCAGGCCGCTCCACGGAGCCCCTCCCGCTCCCGAAACCAGCGCCCGGCAGCGTGGCTCCGGGCCTGTGGCTGCCGGCCGGCCAGGTCCCCCGCATGTGGCCGGGGTGTGAGTTCCCAGGGGGCAACCTGGGTGCGGGGGGCAGGGGCTGGCACTCCGGGCCATGTGACACTGAGGCTCTGTGGTCTCCTCCTCGAACCCCGCCCACATGCAGGTCCCGGTGGTGGAGGACCTGGGCAGCGGTCCGCATCCCCGGCTGGTCCACACCCCCGGCCAGGAGGGCGCTCCTGCCACAGCCCACCAGGGGCTGCTCTGCCGTCAGAGGCCCTGGAGGCTAGTCGCCTAGTCACCCCAAATTACTTTAAAAAAAAAAATTTTATTGATTTTTACAGAGAGGCAGGGAGAGGGATAGAGAGTCAGAAACATCGATGAGAGAGAAACATCGATCAGCTGCCTCCTGCACACCCCCCACTGGGGATGTGCCCGCCACCAAGGCACATGCCCTTGCCCGGAATCGAACCTGGGACCTTTCAGTCCGCAGGCCGAAGCTCTATCCACTGAGCCACACCGGTTTCGGGGTACAGATTACTTTTGAAAGGGATCCCAGGTCCTGCCCGCCAAGAGCAGCATGGCTCCCTGTTCGGACATACACCCCGCAGGACAAGAGCCGGTGAGGAGTGGCAGGCACTTGTCACTGTTCCCAGGAATGCTGTTATCAGGCCACTTGGACATTCCTTCCCGGCCGTGTCCCCTCTCCAACGGATTCCACCCAGGTGGTGAGCGAAACCCCACGCACGGCCACGGCACCGCTCGTGGGACTGGGGAGTGGGGTTCGGTGGGGGAGTTCACAAAATAAACAGGCCAGCTCACGCACGTTAAAGCACTTTTCCCTCAACATAAAAACACCGAAAGCAGCCCAGAGAAAGGGGGGCTGGGTGTGAAGGCAGTCATTTGTGCACTCACTGCATTTAGAACCACGGGGCCGTGGAATAAGGCCGTAAAGACAGCACGCGATCCACGAGCACTGAGCCCAGCCCGCCCCTGCGCACTCTGAGTGAGCTGCTGCTGCTGTGCTGCGCTCTGAGGCCGGACGCCCAGGACGCGGCAGCCTGGGAGCCGCACGCAGCCTGGCCGCTGGGGCCCGCTGTGCCCGGCTGGCCCTCTTGGCACCGCGGGGAAAGACAAGGCCGCGTGCGGGGACCTGGACAGCGTCACGCTGAGCGCAGTCAGCCCGTCGGAGAAAGACACCCACCCCGGGATCTCACTCTGACCTGGAATCCAGTGACCCAAACACACGGATGAGCAAGGTCAGATGCAGAGACACAGAGCGGGGCCGGGCTGACGGGTCTCAGAGGGATGGCGGGGGAGGGGTGGGGTGGGAAGAGATCAACCAGTGAACGTGTCTGCATCTATGCATCCCCCACGGACACGGAGAACGGGGCAGGGAGGGCCTGGGGCGGGGATGGGCGCAGGCTGGGAGAGGTCACTGGGGGAGGAGAGGGGCCGATGCAGCATTTCCAACAACGAAGACAAAAAGAAAAAAGAACACCTAAGGTCACTCCCAAGTGTGTTTTCTTGGTGAAAATAAACAGCGTTTTTTTCTTCGTTTTTGTTTTTTTCTGACAAGGAGCGTGGGTCTGGGCTGGGTCAGGGAGAGGGGACCGTCGGACGCTGAAAGCCGCAGTCGGCCTGTTAGCTGACCGCACGCCATGGCCCGGCAGCCCAGCCTCAGGACGGAGCGGGCACCGCAGACCGGGACGGACCGTCCACAGCACTGGCATCTCTCTCTCCCTCTCCACACAGCCTGCCGGCGAGGGCCTTCCTCACTTCCCCCGGGGCAGGCGCGGCAGGTGAGGCGGACGGCACTTAAAGTTTTAGAGGACCCCTCCCCCCCAATTATTTAACTCAGGGCCAAGAACTGCCCCCAGGACTCCCACCCCAATGCTGCATCCCTTCCCTACCCCACCCCAAGCCCCCAGCTGCCCCTGCAGAATGGCCGCAGCCCGGGCCTTTGAGAATGAGCTCCAGCTTTCCCAGAGTTCCCCCCTAACTGATAAACACCCACTCCATCTCTCCCTTCCCAGCAGCTCGCTGGCTGCTCAAATGTCACCCAAAGGAACACTTCCCACCTCCTGCCTCTCTCCCGCCCCGGCCGCTCCTCCCAGCTGGTACATGAAGGGGGCGGGCGTGATTACTGGTGAAGAACAGCTGGTCCCCAGCTCACCTCTGGCTTGAAAGATCCGCTCTGACCTGATCGGAGCCCCCTCCTGGCTCAGCCCTGAAGCCGCCGCCGAGAGTCTGGTTTTAGACAGAAGGACGCGTGGCGGGCGCAGGTGCTCACTCCCAGATCGTTGAGAGCCAGAGGCTGCCTGAGAAGCCAGTCCGTTAGGGATTGGCGTCCATGAACAAAAAGATGATGGAGATTTGGTGCCAAGCCCAACCCCAGTCCCGGCCAAGCCAAAGCTGTGTCCAACCCACGCCATGTCCCAGGCCCCTGGGTCAGGACGGACCCCGGTTTGCAGCAAGAACGCACCTTCCCTGCACCCGAAGTCCCTGACTAAGATTCAGAAACGACAGGCCAGTCCAGGCACCCGCTGCCCAGTAACAAACCAGCTGCACTCACACGGGTGGCACCGCAGCTCAGTCCCGCACAGCGAGAGCCGGACGCCCGCGGCCCGTCCACCCAGGCCTTTGTGCTGGCAGGGCCTGTCCCTCTGTCCCTCCGTCCCTCTGTCTCTTCGTCCCTCCGTCCCTCTGTCCCTCCGTCCCTCTGTCCCCCTGTCCCTCTGTCCCTCCGTCCCTCTGTCCCTCCGTCCCTCCATCCCTCCATCCCTCTGTCCCTCCGTCCCTCTGTCCCTCTCAGAAGCGCTCACTCGGCCGTCTGTGCCCGCCTCGGAGTGCCCGCTGTGCCGGGAAGGTTAGTGCTCAGACGTGTGCAGAGGAACGTGGAGGGAAGGACGCCTGGGAGAACCGACACGGGAAGGGCACAGGCTGAGGGCGGGAAGGGCGGCTTCTCGAAGGGACCAATGAGGGCGTCCTCCCCGTCAGGGCCTCACGTGTGGGTTTCTCCCCGAACCCGGAGGCCTCTGACGGGGAAGGTCCCGGGGCTTCCGGACAGAGTCCCTCACCGCAGTCACTGACAGCAGAGGGTCCTGTGGCCCAGGGCGGACACTGGGGACGGGGAAATGGTGCTGCGCGGCCTGAAATGAGGTGATTCGGAAACCGAGGAAGTCAGAAGTCTTCCTCACTGTGGGGTTACATCACAGCCTTTCTGTCTGGGAACGCGCCGCCCGCAGCCACGGGGAAGGCAGTCTGGCGATGGCTCAGGAAATGGAGAACACGCTGCCATCGGACCCAGCAGGCCCTCCCCCGGGTTTGTACCCGGAAAACTCAAAACCACGTGTCCGCCGAGATGGAGGAACCCGTTCCCCCAGCACTGTTCCCGGCGGCGGCGGCGGCGTGGGGACACCCGGGGTCCGCCACGGAGGACCAGATGGAGAAGACGTGGCCGTGGACACACGGAGCACCCCTCAGCCCCGGGGGGGCGGGGGAGGCCTGGCGAGCCTCAGGCTGAGCGCAGTGAGTCCGTCAGAAAGAGCCGAGCACCCTCTCGTTTCCCTTGGACGTGGGATATAAACGGAAACACGAGCACAAGCGTCTGCTGCTGGCCCGAGGGAGCGGAGTGGGGGTCCTCGGGTGAGGGTGCAGAGATCTGACTGGGCGGTGGGCACCCAGTGCAGTAGTCAGATCTTATAACACAGAGACCCACACCTGAAACCTGTATGTTCATGTGGGCGGGGTCGCCTCAACCGATTTAATAAATAAAAAGAAACCACGAATGCGCCGGTCTTACTCTGGCCCCGGCTTTCTGGGCGCGCCCGGCAACCCGGAGCACCTAACGCCGTCCCCGGCGCGGCCGGCACACTCCGGTGGAACTGGCGTCTCAGAGGTGCTGCAGGCACTTCGCGGCTCTAAGGAGTTGTTTTCCTTCTTGCCGGTGAGATTCCCAAACTCTCCCCTCCTGTGCCACCGATCACAAAACACGTTTGCTGGTAAACACCCCTGCACCTAAACGTTCTCAGCTCTCTTTCACGGAACGTAGGGCTCAACAGTAAATCGCCGAGTGACCACGGAATATGAAAAAATATATATATTTCCCTTGTTAGCTGGAGGACAGGGACTGAGGCTCGTTTTTGCACAATCAGGAACCGGTGTTGTCTGATTCATACTAAACCAGCGAATGTAACACACATTGAATGACTGAATGAATGGAATCAATGAATGACTGAGTTCCAGTTCTCTAAACTGGGGGAAAACTGCCGAAGTCTTAACAAAGAGAAAGAATCAAGAACACTCCAGCCCGGTGGGGGTGGCTCTGTGGTTGAGCGTTGACTCCTGAGCCGGGAGGTCACGGTTGGATTCTCTGTCAGGGCACAGGCCCGGGTTGCGGGCTCGGTCCCCAGGGGGGATCATCATCAATGAGTCCGTCTCTCTCTCCCTCTCTCTCCCTCCACCCGAAAGTCGCCCAATTCCATCACTCTCAGAGCCGCTGACAAATGCTGACTAAGTGTGCCCCGGGCCCAGTCACTCCTCATTCACACTGTCCAGGCTTCTCTCCACTGAGTTCCTCCTGCCTGGACCTCAGCGTTTGCCTGTTTTGTTGTTGTTGTTGTTTGTTGTTTGTTTGTTTTTTATCAATCAGGATGGGTAAATAAGTGACTTGTACCCGTGCTGCCCATTAGCTGAGACTCTTTAGGGTGCCATGGTGTGTCTGCTTTTATAAAAGCTGACAAAGGAACTGAGCGATGTCAGCATTGGCCCTGGAAGTAATGCTTGGTCCGCGGTGCCCCGGGGGCTGTGTCCCGAAGCCTCCGGTCCAGTGAGTCCGAGTCAGCAGGTGCCGTGGCCGGTCCTGTCAGCAGAGCGCACAGCGCTGGCCAAGGTCACCCTTGGGGGCCTGCCTTTCTGGCCACGGTTCCCACGGCCCCTCCCCGCGGCCTGAGAGCGCGCGCACGCGCGCACACACACACACACACACACACACACCTACCTGTCCACACACACACCTGTCCACACACACACACACACCTTACACACACACACACACACTTTCCACACACCTACCTGTCCACACTCACCTACCTGTCCACACACACACACCTGTCCACACACACACTGTCCACACACACACCTGTCCACACACACACACACACACACACCTTACACACGCACACACACCTACCTGTACACACACACACACACACACACACACACACACCTACCTGTCCACACACACCTACTTGTCCACACACACACCTGCCACACACACACCTGCCACACACACACACCTGTCCACACACACACCTATCCACACATACACACACACACACACACCTTCCACACACACACTGTCCACCCACACCTACCTGTCCACACACAAACACACCTGTCCACACACACACACACACACACACACTGTCCACACGGATGGAATTGCCGGTGGGAAACATGGCCTTAAGCACAAAGCAGAACCAAATCCTGAGCTTCCCTTCCTCGGCGGTGGAGGGGGTGGACTGCACTTCATGTCGAAGCCTGTCCCCACTCGGTGAGCGAAGACCAGCTTCGGTCAGGGGTGGCGGGACCAAGCTTTCCTTGCGGGCCAGCCCCCCCCCCCCGCCCCGCCATGCCCGGGACCAAGCTCTCCATGGGGGCCAGCCCCCCGATGCCCAGGACCAAGCTCTCCTCGCGGGCCAGCCCCCCCCATGCCCGGGACCAAGCTCTCCACGCGGGCCAGCCCCCTGATGACCGGGACCAGGCTCTCCTCGAGGGCCAGCCCCCCACCCCCCCGCCCCGCCATGCCCGGGACCAAGCTCTCCACGCGGGCCAGCCCCCCCCCCCCCCTCCCCGATGCCCGGGACCAAGCTCTCCTCGCGGGCCAGCCCCCCCCCCCCCCTCCCCGATGCCCGGGACCAAGCTCTCCTCGCGGGCCAGCCCCCCCCCCCCCCTCCCCGATGCCCGGGACCAAGCTCTCCTCGCGGGCCAGCCCCCCCCCCCCCTCCCCGATGCCCGGGACCAAGCTCTCCACGCGGGCCAGCCCCCCGATGCCCGGGACCAAGCTCTCCACGCGGGCCAGCCCCCCGATGCCCGGGACCAAGCTCTCCACGCGGGCCAGCCCCCCCCATGCCCGGGACCAAGCTCTCCACGCGGGCCAGCCCCCTGATGCCCGGGACCAGGCTCTCCTCGCGGGCCAGCCCCCTGATGCCCGGGACCAGGCTCTCCTCGCGGGCCAGCCCCCCCCCCCCCCCGATGCCCGGGACCAGGCTCTCCTCGCGGGCCAGCCCCCCCCCCCCCCCGATGCCCGGGACCAGGCTCTCCTCGCGGGCCAGCCCCCCCCCCCCCCCCGATGCCCGGGACCAAGCTCTCCACACGGGCCAGCCCCCCGATGCCCGGGACCAGGCTCTCCTCGCGGGCCAGCCCCCTGATGCCCGGGACCAGGCTCTCCTCGCGGGCCAGCCCCCTGATGCCCGGGACCAGGCTCTCCTCGCGGGCCAGCCCCCCCCATGCCCGGGACCAGGCTCTCCTCGCGGGCCAGCCCCCCCCCCCATGCCCGGGACCAGGCTCTCCTCGCGGGCCAGCCCCCTGATGCCCGGGACCAGGCTCTCCTCGCGGGCCAGCCCCCCCCCCCCCCCCCGATGCCCGGGACCAGGCTCTCCTCGCGGGCCGGCCCCCCCCCCCCCCCTGATGCCCGGGACCAGGCTCTCCTCGCGGGCCAGCCCCCTGATGCCCGGGACCAGGCTCTCCTCGCGGGCCAGCCCCCTGATGCCCGGGACCAGGCTCTCCTCGCGGGCCGGCCCCCCGATGCCCGGGACCAAGCTCTCCACGCGGGCCAGCCCCCTGATGCCCGGGACCAGGCTCTCCTCGCGGGCCAGCCCCCTGATGCCCGGGACCAGGCTCTCCTCGCGGGCCGGCCCCCCGATGCCCGGGACCAGGAGCAGCCGGACCCGCAGGGCGTGACTCCGGGGTCACGGCTCCGGATCAGGCTCCGCCTGCGCTGCGCCCCCGGGCCGGCCAGGAACAGGTTGGGCTGCGGGAACAGCCCAATTACAGGGCGCTCCTCCTGGGAGAATGGCCCGGAACGTGTAATTACCTTCTGCAGGTGCACCGGCCCGCGCAGCCACGGCGGAAGCCGGGAAATCATCCCGAGCGATTTTCTCCCCGTGATTGGCAGCGGGCCCACCTGGAGCCATGACCCGCAGTCCCCCCTTCACCCTCCCCCTGTCTTATCGCCTCGATCGCGTCTTCACCTCGGAGAGGCCTGCTGCCCAGAGGGACAGGCCGGGCACCGATGTCTCCGCACAGAGACTATTCTAGAAGTCTGAATTCCGGGCCCACTGACCTTCATGCTGGCTGTACAGACCATAAAAGGCAACCGAAAGTTCTGGAGGGCAGAGCGAACCCGCCAGCAAGTCCTGGCAGCGGGCAGGCCCGTGCAGACCTGAAATGCCGGGGCCGTGCCAAGGCCTGCCTCCCGCCCCTCCGGGTGCTGTGAGCAGGCTTGGGGGCAGGCGGGCTGACTGCCCTCTCCCCCAGCCTCCGGGAGCTCTCCCCGGCCTCCTGGGGGGGGGGGGGGCTGGTCTCACAGAACAAACAGCCGCGCTGTTAGCCAGCAGCAGCGAGGAGGACGCTGTGGTTTGTGCGAGGCCCTGCCTGTGTGACTGGGGAAACGCTCTCCGCCTGGGGCCCGCCATCTGTCAGCAGCGAGTGCCAGAGCCCTGCCGTCTCCAGAGGGAGGACGCCCAGCCAGGACTCAGATGTATGCCCCCCAGGTTGTGCTGGGCAGCCCTGCCTTCTCACTCCAAACCTGGGCCTGACCGGCGTGGCTCAGGGGCTGAGCATTGACCTATGAACCAGGAGGTCACAATCAGGGCACACCCCCTGGTTGTGGGCTTGAGGCCCAGTAGGGGGTGTGCAGGAGGCAGCTGACCAATGATTCTCTCTCATCATGGATGTTTCTCTCCCTCTCTCTCCTTTCCTCTCTGAAATCAATAAAAATATATAAACAAACAAAACCCCCTGAGAATGCTGCCTACCCTCTCGCCTCCCCGAAGTCACAGGGACTGCACCTACCTCCCACTCTCTCCTGAGAGAGCCGAGGGTGGAGGCTAGAGTGTCCACCACGGCGACATTTGAGGCCACTTGCTGTGAACACAGAGGCTTACACGTAACGTCCCCACGGAACGGTGCGCCCGTGTGCGCCTCCACCCTCCTCACCGGTCCTCCGCTGGCCTCCCGGCCTCCAGAAGGCCTGGCCACACTGCCCGCCCACCTCAGTGAGAAGGGTCATGTCTCTCTAAGACCCTCCTGCCCAAGTCTGTCAGAACTTATCACCTTGCATTGCTACGGTGTGTTTCCTGCTGGCCCTCGGAGCAGGGATCATGTGTGGCCACGTGTGTTTATGGCCTTTTGAACTGTTTGCCTACAAATTCCTTGAAGGCGGAGACGGGCTGTTTGCTGCCCTTTCACCTGTGATCAGTACCCTGCTCGGTCCTCCCCCGCCCGCCCCACAGTATGGGGTGGGTGGCTGGGTGCAGAAGTGCCGAGACCTGAACTAAGCTGTTAACATGTGTTTGCCCTCCTCCCGATTTCTCCCGGTGCATCTGTCTGCTAGTCCATTGTCCTGAGCTCTCAGGAGCCGTGGCGGCACCGCCAGGATGGCTCTCCGGCAGAGCTCTCCTTCAGAACTGAGGGCCGGAGAAAGTGTCACAGACAAGAAGTTAAACCAACGTTTACATGAAACGCTGAAGGGCATTCTTTAAGAAGAAGAAAAGATTTTTTAAAAATGAACAATAAAACGGCAACAACTGAATCTGAAAATCAAAATAAACGAACAAGGAATCTAGTGAACAAAATAAATTGGTGAATAAAATAGAACCAGAGGCATGGGAAGGGAGTAGACGGATCTCAGAGGGAGGGGGGGGGGGGGTGCGGGAAGAAAGTCGTCGAAGATCTTACCCAGGGGCATAGGCAGGAGGTGGTGGAGGCCTGGCGTGGGGCAGGAACAGGGGGAGGGGAGCACTGGGGGGGGGCAGGGAAGAGCCATCTGTAATACTCTCAGCAATAAAGATTAAAAAAAAAAAAAAGAGAGAGTTACAGAGGCTGTTGGTAACCTTTCCAAACCATTCAGAAGCACAAGAGGGGAAAACCAGTCTCCTGTCCTCCTCCTCCTCCTCAGTCCGATGCCTTCCCACCAGAGGAAGCCACTGGGAATGCCTTTCCTTTGCATTTACAAATGCATTTTTAACACACGAGAACGTTTTAAAATATAACACAATCACATTTCAGGTGTTTTCCTGTCCTGCCTTTCCCCGAGTGTGTAAATCCGCCGCCTTCGGGATCAGCGCAGTGTCCGCGTTCGGGTCCTCGTGCTGTTGGTCCCGCTCAGAAGCGCCCGCTGCACGGGCCCCGGACTCGCCGGCGGGAGGCAGCTGCGATTCCCTCTGGGACCGGGACCGCGGTCACTGCCTCTGCCTATCTCAGCCACTCCAAAGGGACCGCTCCATTCACAACACCAGATCGTATCTGCCGATGAGCCTACAGGCCCGATAAGGAGGCTGAGGAATTCGGCGCCTGGACTTCCCTCCCTCCCCTCCCACCGCCTGGCTGCCCGCCCGCACGCTGAGTTGTTGGATGGTTACGCTGTTGACCTTCTAGAAAGTCCTCAGAGTTCCAGTCGCCCCAGACCTGCCTGGGCCCGACGGGCACCCCGAGTCTGCACGTCCCTTTCCCCCCACGTCCGCAGACTCCTCCGGCGGCGCTCGAGCCCGGGCTTCCCGGCTCCCGTTGCCCTGGGCAAGGCCTCTGCCCCGGGCATCAGCTGTCAGCAGAGGCGCCTGGTCTGCTGATAACGCCTATCTCGCCCGAGAGCTGTTGAAACCACCTCTTTTTCAGGGTTTCCTTCCCCTCGTCTCCATGGGGCCTGGGGAGGTAGTCGAGATGAAGCTTAGCTTGCGATCCTGGCCTGGCTCTGCTGCTTCCTTTTCTTTTTTCTTTTCTTTTTTAAATATATTTTATTGATTTTTTACAGAGAGGAAGAAGGGAGAGGGATAGAGAGTTAGAAACATCGATCAGCTGCCGCCTTCACCCCACCCCTCACTGGGTAATGCGCCCGCAACCAAGGTACATGCCCTTGACTGGAATTGAACCTGGGACCCTTCAGTCCGCAGGCCGATGCTCTATCCACTGAGCCAAACCTGTTAGGGCTCTAATAATATTTTTTAAGTGTATTTTATTGATTTTTTTTTTTTTTTTTTTTTTTTTTTTTTTTTTTTTTTTTTTTTTTTTTTTTTTTACAGAGAGGAAGGGAAAGGGGTAGAGAGTTAGAAACATGGATGAGAGAGAAACATCGATCAGCTGCCTCCTGCACACCTCCTACTGGGGATGTGCCCGCAACCAAGGTTCATGCCCTTGACCTTGGACCTTTCAGTCCACAGGCGATGCTCTATCCACTGAGCCAAACCGGTTAGGGCAGGCCTTTTTGTTTTTAATTTCTACCCAGCAAAGTGCATGCTATGTCGTTGGCATTTGGCGAGATTCACTGGCCTCCACAGAACTGACCTCAGTGATGGCCATGGCAGACTGCCGGGCTCTGACCAGGGGACTGGCCTGACGTTACCGCCTCCTGCCTGGTCACTGCATGCGCCCTGAGCCCCTCAAATGCCTGCCAGACCCCCCTGAGTCACAGCGCCCCCTGTCTTCCCTGGGGGATATGCCCGTAGCAAGCACACGCAGGAAAGGGTTTCAGTTCCCGCGGCTGCCTCTCTTCCGGCTCATCCACTTACCACCCGCCCCACCACTACTTCCGTGGGGCGATCGGAGGAGTCTGAGTGTGGAGCAGGGCCAGGTGCCAATTCCTCAGGAAGTGCTCGTCAGGAACCAGAGAGCAGCTGGAATTACCAGGTGCCCACTGCACAGGAAGTGAGCGCTCCCCCACAAAGCGGGCTGTCACCGCTGCCGCAGGGCCCGGGACCTGCTCTCACCTGAGGTTCCTGCCCACCGAGCACCGAGCGCAGGGGAGACAGACCAAGCTCCTTCCACACCTCGCCCCCAGGGCGCTCAGCGGGCTTACTGGATCTTTTAATGATTGTGTGAGAAAACATGAAGGCTTTTTCTCGCCATTACTAGAAAGAGAGAAAGAGAAAGGGGGGAAGGGCATCCCAAGGCCCAGATATGGTAGCCCATTGGTTGGCATCAGGGTAATAAAGAGTTATCTAGCCCTGGCCGCGGAGCTCCGTAGGCTAGAGAGTCGTTCCAATACGCTAAGGTTGCAGGTTCGATCCCTGGTCAGGGTACGAACAGGATCACCCAATGAATACATAAGTAAGTGGAACAGCAGATCCATGTTTCTCTCTCTCTTTCTCTCAAGTCAGTAACTAAAAAGAAAAAAAAAAAGGATTGTCTGCGAGGAAAAATCCAGGTGTAATGGCACGAAGGCAAAAATGGGGCTTCATCCCATTTCACATGCCAAGTCAGAGAACCAATTACGTGTTTTGCAACTATTATTCAAAATGTCACAGTTTATTGAATTACGCCGTGTGACGCATCTGATTATTATTTTAAAAAGGGGAAATGGGCAAAATGAGAGCAATACGCACCCCTCGGCAGACTTCCTGATCGTGTTTGAATCCGCCAGATCGGATTAACTGTGGCTAACACTTAGAAGTTTTGTATTTCAATAAAAGAATATTATCAAATTATTAAACAAGCAGACAGACTCCCGCCGTGCTGCCCCAGCAGAGCTCCCAGGAGCTGTGGAGTGTTTCTGCCGGGTCCGTGGTCAGCGGCCCTCCCGGCTCCTCAGGGGGGGGGGGGGTTCCGGACTCCCCTGCGGACACATGCCAGGGCGGAGGAGCGGCCGGGAGCAGAGCGGAACGCCACTCACACTCTGAGAACCGGCCGCCTTCACGTCTCGGAGCCCCCAAGCCGGTGTGTCTGTGGTTCTGTCTCTCCAGAGGGACCGTCTGAGAGGTCTGACCTGAGAGGAGATTCTAATCGTGTCTAATAAAGAGAGAGATCATGGCTGTGCTGTTTCACTTATTTATGCATTCATTGGGTGATTTTTAAAATATACATTTTATTCATTTTTTACAGAGAGGAAGAGAGAGGGATAGAGTCAGAAACATGGATGAGAGAGAATCATCAATCAGCTGCCTCCTGCACACCCCCGACTGGGGATGTGCCCGCAACCAAGGTATATGCCCTTGACCGGAACCGAACCTGGGACCCTTCAGGCTGCAGGCTGACGCTCTATCCACTGAGCCAAACAGGTTTCGGCAATTGGGTGATCCTTGTACGTACCCTGACCAGGGGTCGAACCTGCAACCTTAGCGTATTGGAACGGCTCTCTGACCAACTGAGCTACTCGGCTGGGGCTGGATCGTCCTTTATCACCGTGATGCTGGCCACGGGGCCACAGATGCTGCGCACGGACATCACGCCGTCACAAAGGGTAACTGAAGGGAAAAGACAGAGCAATCACCCAACTCCTGCCAGCCGGAGGAAAGAGGCCAGAGCTGGGGTGCCCGCTGCCCCCGCACCGGCCCCCGCGGCTGGGATTACCCCTTAGCCCCCTGGCCGCCTGCCTGCGGAGCTGACCAATGCCCCTGCCCCCCGCTCCCGGGATTCCCGCCTTCTCCGGTGTGGCCAAGGAGATGTGGGAGGAAGGGGTCTCTGCTATTTCAGGCGCCATTCCTCCTCCTGCCTGTGCCGGGAGGCAGGTGAGAGGGCGCCAGCTCCCCGAGGCGGCCTTGGCGGAGCAGCCATGCCAGAGGGACCATCACCGAGAAGACAGGGAGGTGCCCAGGAGGCCAGCGGCCTCACCGACCTCAGGGCACCCCCCTGGGCTTCCTGGGCTCCCGTCTGCTTTTAAGGAGATTCTTTCAAGCTCCCAGGTTTCCGTGACAAGAGCAGCTCTGAGATGAGGCCTGCGAGGTAGCCCCATCCTCACCGGTGTCCCCAGGAAGCCGGGGCCAGTGCGCTGAAACCATCCTGCTGTGAATTCAGACACATCGGGCCCCGCCTCACTCTGGCCGCTGCCCGATGGATTCCCAGGGACCGCCTTCCCACCCCACCAGCAGGCGGGAGGGTTCCGGCTCGTCCACAGCCTCACCGACACGGGGGTTTCCCACAGCACAGCCGTCCCGGGGCGCGGGGCTGGGGCCCCCTCGCTGTGATTCGCCTTTCCCTGATGACTGTGATACGGGACATCTCTTGACGTGCGTATTGGAAATGTGTGTCTCTTCTCGGAAGATAGATCTGTTCACTGTCTTTGCCCATTTATAATTGGCTTATTGGTCCTTTTATTTTGTTGAGTCTCTTATCTGGTTATGATTTATAAATATTTTCTCCTATTTTATGTGTTCTTTTCACGTTCTCGATAGTGTCCTTTGAAGCAAAAACAAAACAAAACAAAACAAAACAAAACAAACAGCATTTAGGTGAAGTCCAGTCTATCTAGGTTGTATCTAGTTGCTTGTCTCTTCGGTGTCAGATAGCTAGGAAACCGTTGCCAAATCTGACCCACATCTGTGTTTTCTTCCAAGAGTTTTATTGTTGTCGCTTATGCCGTGAGTTGTCAGAGTCAACTTTTGAGTATGGTAGTTGCGCATATTATGTACAAAATTTGGCAGGTGCTGTAAGATCTCCTTTATCTCGTTTTCTTACCACATTCTTTTTGCATGCGGACATCTATTTGTCACCGTATCCTTCGCTGGAAAAAACGAGTCCTCCAGTGAGTTGCTTACTGAAATTCCATTGACCGTCGGTGTCGTGGCTCATTTATGGACTCTCTCCGTTCTGGTCCATGGATCCACGCTGCGGATCGATTACGGAAGCCTTGTGTTATGTCTTGAAACCGAAAAGAACTTCCTCTTTTCTTCTTTCCAGGATTGCTTTGGCTGTTCTGAGTTAACCGCTGTCACAGGAGTTTCGAGGTGAGCTTGCCAATTTCAGAGATGGAAGCAGCTGAGATGTCGGTAGAGCTTGCATTGACTCAACAGGTAAACTGAGGGCCATTTTCAATCCGGGGTGCCTTCTCATTTATTTGTTTTCTTTCATTTCTTCAACATATTTTGTTGTTTTCATTATACGTCTTACACTTCCCATATTGATTATTTCCTAGGTATTTTGTTCTTTTGGATACTATTGTACATTAAATAGTTTTCTTAATTTCATTTGCAGATTGCTCATTGCTAGTGTATACAACTGATTTGGGTAGATTGAGCTTATATTTTGCAACTTTGCAGAACTTGTTTATTTTAATAGTTTTTGGTAGGTTCCTTAGTATTTTCTCTCTACGAGTTTCACTTCTTCCTTTCCAACCCGGCTGCTTTTATTTTACTTTCTTGTCTAATGCTCGTTAGTCCTCCAGTATAAGGTTAAATAGATGTGCTGAGTAAAGACATTCCTGTTTTGATAGTGATCTTCGGGAGAAAGCATTCCATTTTCACCATTAAGGATAATACTAACTGTGCGGTTTTTATAGATCTCTTTTGTTGGGCCAAAGATGTTCTTATTATGAAGTGGTATTGAATTTTGTCACATGACTTTTCTGTTTTGATTGGGGTGATCATGTGATTTTTGTCTTTCATTCTATTAATGAAATCTATACCATATTAATGTGGTATTTTACACACTTTCATATATTAAACCATATGCATTCTTGGGACAAATCCCAGTTTTATATGTTGCTGGATCCTGTTTGCTAGCGTTTTGGTGAAGAGTTCTGAATCTGTATTTATTAGGATGCAGTGATATCTGTGTCTTGTTTTGACACCAGAGTTAAAACTAGCCTCATAGAATGAGCTGCGAAGTCTCTCCTCTTTTATTTTCTGAAGTCATTTGTTAAGTACTGGTATTGAACTATTATTGTTATTTTGGTTATTTATGCTTAGGTTAAACAAGCAAGTGGTACAAAATATATATCAAGGACACAGAAATGTTTTTAGTATGTCTTTTCAATACCCTCCCCTACACACTCCCCAGATGGAAAGATCTGTGTCTGTTCCTTCCCCTGGCCCTTACACTGCGGGCTACTCGCAGAGCTCATGAACGTCCCTGGGAGACTGCTCCTCCTCCTGGTCTCATAATATCATGACCCAAACAAACATTAACTATCCTTCCACATCGGTGTCAGTGCGGAGCAGGCTAGCTGTGAATCACAGAGGCCCCCCCCTCAAAAAAAAAAAAACCAAAAAAAAAAAACAGGGGCCTATATGTGACGGTGGGTTATTCCCTTTTAACTAAAAGTCAGGAAGTAGGTGGTGCAGTTCAGGCTGATGCTGGCTTCATTCTTTTAACTCTCCAAGAACCCAAGCCCCTTCCAGCTCCTCACTCCACCATCCCAGGCCCAGCCCTCATCCTCTGGGCCCAACATGGATGTCTGCATTCCCAGCGACAGGACAGAGCGAGGAAATGCAGGACACGCCTCCGCTGACTTTAAGTGACAGTTCCAGGGAAGTGCTGCAGAACACGCCTGTTTACGTTCCCGTGACCAGAACCCTGTGTTCACATAATCTCCTTTAGCTCCAAGGGAAGCTGGGAAATGCGTTCGTTATTCTGAGTCAACATGGACTCACGGAAACGAGGGAGTCACGAGAAAAGGGGAAAAATACAAGTAGTTACCACCACACACTCCATCTTTTACTTCTCTTCCCATTTCCCCAAATTGGTCACTCCCTTTTCCTCTTCATCCCCCCCCTTCCTTTGTACAAACACGAATCACTTCTCACCTGCATCACCACAGTGCTTCTTAACTGGTCTTTCTAACCCCAGGCTCTCTCTTCTTTAGGAAAATGTCCCTTATATAATACTTGTAGTTTTATTACATTAATCAGGTAACTTCCCAATGGCCTGAAGAACAAGCCAAACTCCTAAACATGGCTTACAAGTCCTCTCAGGACCTGGCTCATCATCATTCCCATCTATTTCTCCCCTCCTTAAACTTTATGCTCAAGCCATGCCTACAGCCTGGCTCTTTAAAATAAATTTTTATGAGTTTAGAGAGATAGGGAGAGGGAGAGAGAGGTAGAAACATCGATGATGAGAGAGAATCATTGACCGCCTGCCTCCTGCACGCCCCACACCGGGAGCTCCCAACCCAGGCCTGGGCCCTGACCGGGGAATCGAACCCTGGCCTCCTGGTTCCTAGGTCGATGCTCAACCACTGAGCCAGGCCGGCCCAGCTGGGGCCTTCTGTGTTTTCTTAACAATTGACCCAGAGTAGTGTTCTTTTGTTCTTTTTTTACTTTTAAGTTAGATTTTAACTTTGACTGAAAAAAGACCATATGCGCACGTGCGGGAAAGTGAAGACAGAGAAGTAAAATGAGAAGAAAGCAAAGAACCTGCACAGCACCACCTGCCAGCGACACGCTGAGTGACGCGGTGAGGCCACCTGCTGGGCCGTCGGACACGTGGTGATGCCGCGGGCGGGCGGCTAAGGCACCTCCAGGTGCCTGGCTCTCAGGTCGGGGGTGCGGGCCTGAGGGCCTGAGGGCGCTGGCGGGGACTCATGCTGCTGGCCAGGGTGCGACAGGCTGGCCGACGGGACGGCAGAGCCCGCGGTGGGGCGGGCGTGGGCTGGCAGAGTGGCTCACAGGAGGACATGCCCCCTCGTCACCGCGGTGGCACCCTCTGCGCCTTCAGACCAGGAGCCAGGAGGGTCCCCCCTTAGGCGAGGTCCTGGAGTCCCTCATTAACGTGACCAAAGGCACCCAGGTTCTCAGCAGGTGGGGCAGCCTCCTGGCTTCAGGGGCTCTGAGCCAGACATGCGGGCGGAGACCAAACACTGTGTATCTTCCTAATAAGTCACAGCATCTCCACAGCACAGGCAGACGGTCACGCCACACCGAGGGGACTCCGTGGCCGTGGGGAAAGGAAGAGGGCTCTCCTGGGCAGTCTCTGAACTTGCCCCGTGTGCGGTGACACGTGCCCTTCTTATTGGCACTTTCGGTTGTGCTTCTGCTACTTGTGAGCGGAGGGAGGGGAGAGGAGGGATGATGTGGGGGGAGAGGAGGGAGAGGAGGGAGGGATGATAGGGGAGAGGAGGGAGGGATGAGGTGGGGGAGAGGAGGGAGAGGAGAGGAGGGATGATGTAGGGGGAGAGGAGGGATGAGGTGGGGGGAGAGGAGGGAGGGGAGAAGAGGGATGAGGTGGGGGGAGAGGAGGGATGAGGTGGGGGAGAGGAGGGAGGGGAGAAGAGGGATGAGGTGGGGGGAGAGGAGGGATGAGGTGGGGGAGAGGAGGGAAGGGAGAGGAGGGATGATGTAGGGGGAGAGGAGGGATGAGGTGGGGGGAGAGGAGGGAGGGGAGAAGAGGGATGAGGTGGGGGGAGAGGAGGGATGAGGTGGGGGAGAGGAGGGAAGGGAGAGGAGGGATGATGTGAGGGGACAGGAGGGAGGGGAAAGGAGGGATGATGTGGGGGGACAGGAGGAGAGTGACCGCGGAGGGGAGGAATCCAGCTGCCCCCCCCCCCCACTGGGCAGGCCTGACACATGCACGGCCAGGCAGTGTGCCTGGGATATTTGATCTTTGGCAATGTTATTTTTAAATCATTTTTGTTAGTACAGAGTTGGCTTATAAATACACTTTTTTTTTTTTTTACTAAAACGCCAGAATAGCCTAGCCTTTCTTTAACGGTGTCACCGTGCATTCCAGAAAGCACATTTGTTTATTTTACTTTCTTTTAAAAAAATTTATTTTCCAATCACAGTTTACATTCAACATTGCTTTGCATCAGTTTCAGGTGGACAGCGGGTTAGCCAGCCACACACTTTACAAAGTGTTCCCTCTGGCACCCACCTGGCTCCATATGTAGTTATCACACCATTATTATTATATTTTTATAATTCTTTATTGTTGGAAGTATTATATGTGCCCTCTTTCCTCCCCCCATATTACAATATTCCTGATTATATTTCCTATGTTGTCAGAAAGCACATTTGAAGCCATATAAGTTGGAAGGAAATATGCACTGAGTGTCCTTGTGTGCTTTCTGCATATGGCCTCTTTGCAGGGAATTAAATTATATTTTTTATTGATAGAGAGCTAGAAACGTCGATGAGAGAGAAACACCGACCAGCTGCCTCTTGCACACCCCCTACCGGGGATGTGCCCACAACCAATGTACATGCCCTTGACCGGAATCGAACCTGGGACCTTTTAGTCCGCAGACCGACGCTCTATCCACTGAGCCACACCGGTTTCAGCTCTTTGCAGGGAATTAAATTGGTTCCAGAAAGGGTCTGAGAAGCCGTTGGTTTCAGGCAATCCGTTCCCAAGGCTTGTGAGACCTGCGCTTTCACACGGGCACAAACTAATGACCGGGCCCTGGACTGGAATTAAACACAAACACAGCCAACTTTTGGCTCAGTGGATAGAGCGCCGGCCTGCGGACTGAAGGGTCCTGGGTTCCACTCCGGTCAAGGGCATGGACCTTGGTTGCGGGCACATCCCCGGTAGCGGGTGTGCAGGAGGCAGCTGGTGGATGTTTCTCTCTCATCGATGTTTCTAACGCTGTCCCTCTCCCTTCCGCTCTGTAAAACATCAGTAAAATATGTTTAAAAACCCAGCAAACACGGACTCCAGAGCAGGCTCTCCTGCGCGCTCTGTGTGGCTGAGGGGAAGCCCTTGCCTCTGGGAGGCATCTTTCTAATTTGCAAAACAAAGGAGCGCGTTAGGGCTCCCATTTCTCCACCAGTAAAACCGGGGCTGCCAGCCCTCTGGTTCCCGGCTCAACCCCCAGAGCAAGAAGGACGAGGGTGAGAAGGCCAAGGCCACCAGGTCGGATGAACTAAGGGGGGGGGGGTTAGAGGGGGCAGCAGGGGAGGGGTGAGGGAGGGGAGGGCTCAGGCTGAGCAAGACGGCCTCCTGGGGGAAAACCCTGGACTGAGATCTCTGCAAGCTCTCAGCTCAGCAGCTCTACTTCCTACTTGAACGTGGGTGTCTGCCAGGCTCCACTCCCGGCCCCACAGCAGTGCCTTCCCTCCAGGAGCGCCCTCCCTCCCAGCATCCGCCGCTGGTGGCACACCGTTCCCCCTGCTCCCCAGGCCAGACGGGAGCTCTGGACCCGAGCGGAGGGCGGTGGGGAAGGTGGGGGGGTGATCGCACACACAAGCCATTACGCTTGGCGATGAGCTCTATGGACACACAAAAAAGATTCTGTAAAACCAAACTCTTGGGGAGACCTTGGTTAATAAACTACACAGGGTTCAAGTGTAAAATCCTACGACCCATCATCTGGCTACGGCACCATGCACAATCCTCCCGCACCACCTTCTAACGGACGCAGTGTGTGTGGTGTGTGTGTGTGTGTGTGTGTGTGTGTATGTGGTGTGTGTGTATGTGTGAGTGTGTGTGTGAGAGAGTGTGTGTGTGGTGTGTGTGTGGTGTGTGTGTGAGTGTGTGTGTGTGAGAGTGTGTGTGTGTATGTGGTGTGTGTGTATGTGTGAGTGTGTGTGTGTGTGAGAGTGTGTGTGTGGTGTGTGTGTGGTGTGTGTATGTGTGTATGTGGTGTGTGCTGTGTGTGTGTATGTGGGGTGTGTGTGTGTGTGAGAGTGTGTGTGTGGTGTGTGTATGTGTGTGTGTGGTGTATGTGTGGTGTGTGTATGTGTGTATGTGGTGTGTGCTGTGTGTGAGTGTGTATATGTGGTGTGTGCGGTGTGTGTGTGTGTGTGTGTGTGTGTGTGTGTGTATGAGTGTGTATGTGGTGTGTGTGTATGTGTGAGTGTGTGTGTGGGGTGTGTGTGTGTGTATGTGGTGTGTGCGGTGTGTGTGTGTGTGTGTGTGTGTGTCTGTGTGCCTGTGAGGGGAGTCAGAGAGCTGAGCAGGAGGCAGGGCTGTGGAGCTGGGGGGGGCATGCTTGCAGAGACCCTGGGCTGGGAGCACGAGGAGAGCCGGAGCCAGAGCAGCCCAGTGAGGGCTGCTGGGTGAGGAAGGGGCAGATGTGGGTGGAAGGGCCCCGGGCCACCGAGGAGGGGCTTGTTCAGTGGGAGGTGGCAGGTCGTCCATCTGTCATTTCGTCTTATTCCCGTCATATGCAGTCGGTCCTCAAATCTGGTTAATTTTTGTTTTGAACATCTTTTTTCTTTCTCTTTTTTAAAACATATTTTTATTGCTTTCAGAGAGGAAGGGGAAGAGAGAAAGGGAGGAAGGGAGGAAGGAAGGGAGAGGGAGAGGGAGAGAGAGAGAAACATTAATGTGAGAGACAAACATTGAATGGTTGCCTCCAGTCTGTGCCCCAAACAGGGATCGAACCCACAACCTTAGTATGAGCTCTGACTGGGCATCAAACCCACAACCTTCGGCGAATAGGACAACGCTCCGGCCAACGGAGCCCCCGGGCAGGCCATCGCACATATCTTTTAAAAATGAGCACACGGCGCCTATCATTTCCAGGAAAACAACGGACAGTGTTTGTTGCCAAAAATAAAATTCAGGCTTTCAAGTGGAAACTGTAGGATTGTGGAGAACTTGTATCTGCTGCTGGCGATCTTGCTGTCCTTCCCCAAGCTGTCCGATAAGATGGATGGTGATAATGTTCCAGGCACCTGTCAGGCAATTTAACCACTAGTATTCCACAAAAATTTACCAAACACTCCTTTGTGGAAAAAAACCTGTATTCTATTTATAGCACATTAATTAGACTAAATATGAACATTCTAATTAGACCAGAATCAAACACCACGTCAACAAACCCTAAGTGGTTCAGTTGAGGAATGGAGAAGTATTCCAGCCTCTGCGAACTGGTAAACATATCACCGCTTAAAGGAGAAAATAAGTATGATTTTATCTAAGGCTGCTGAGAAGACACTTGTGTTTATTTTACCCCCCTCCCCCCCAAGGCATTTGATTTGACATAGCTGACGAATAAAACCCTCGCTAACAGATGACTATAAGGAAGCCTCTTAAATATACTTTTAAAAAATTCCCAAAAAAGGCCTCCACCAAATGTCTTTTTTTATGATTAAGTGTATTGGGGTGACCAGTCAAGTGGAGCACACAGGCTTCAGGTGTGGAGTTCTGTGTTACAAGATCTGTGTATGGCACCGGGTGCCCACCACCCGGGGTCTGACTCCTTCCCGTCACCCTATTCCCCTCCACCCCCACCACTGGCCCTTCCCTCTGGCAGCCAGCTGTGGAAATGCCAACACTAAAACCATTTCACTTCAAACCAAGATCCACACAGGACGCTGTCATGACCATCACGATTTGACTGTGTTTTGGGCGTCACAGTAAATGTGATAAAAAAATAAAATAAAATAAAAAGAAAGCTAATAACTGGAAAGAACACTTGAAAAGAGAAATAAATACTAAGTATTTTTACAGACATGAAAATCCCAAAGTTCTTTGTGTTTGCTTCTTTTTTAAAATCACTGGAATTACTAAGAGAATTTAAGAATATAAGATACGAATTTAAGAGTATAAGATAAACGCGCATAAATGACTAGCGTTTATTTATTCTAATAAGTAGCCGATTGAAGCCGAAAAGGGATTTGTAAAATAGTGAGCAAAAATATCAAGAAATACAGTGAATAATAAAGCCATATCCATATAAAGAAACCCAATCTTACTAAGGGTCACAAAACGAAGGCTAAACAAATAGAAAGATAAACCGCAAGAAGGTGCAAGATCACAAAATTATTAATTCTCCCCAAAGAAATATACAGATATGATAGCATTCCAATTCCAATCCCCTAGTCTTCTCTTTTGGGGGGTGAGGTGGAGACTAGATAAGATGACTGTGAACTTCGAGTAGGAGAATGCATTGCTCAGGAACTGGCAGGAAAAGAATAAAAAAGCGCAGTGACAGGAACTGCCTTCACTTAAGACATTGGCGTGCCCACCAAAGCCGCTGTGAAACACACAGCGCTGGCACGAGAAGAGAAACAGCGGGGGAAAGAAAAGGGATCCAGAAATAGTCTTGGTATGAGAACTTAATAGACATTATATATCAAACGTGGCCGTTCAATTTAGTGGGGAAATGATAAATTATTTAACAAATGATCCCAGTACAACTGCCTATCCATCTGAAATAAAATGAAATTCCCGTTTTACACTATATACAAAAGCACGTTCCCCAGAGATTAAAGTCTTCGCAGGAAACAGTAAAACAGAACAAAATATTGCAGCAATATCTAGGAGGGCTTGCGCATACTCTAGGGACAAGGAAACCTTTTGAGACTGAAAAGCACAGAGACTATAAAAGAAAAGACATATCTGACCACATTAAAAACTGGAATGGCAAAAGGTATTATTAGACAAATTCAAAACACATATGATAGATTTGGGGAAGGTACTTATAATGACAACTATTTAATTTATATGATTAACTTATGTTAATGTATGTCATGCTGAAACCGGTTTGGCTCAGTGGATAGAGCGTCATCCTGTGGACTGAAAGGTCCCAGGTTCGATTCCGGTCAGGGGCACGTACCTTGGTTGCGGACACATCCCCAGTAGGGGGTGTGCAAGAGGTAGCTGATCGATGATTCTCTCTCATCGATGTTTCTAACTCTCTGTACCTCTCTCTTCCTCTCTGTAAAAAATCAATAAAATATATATATTTTTAAAAATGTATGTCATGTAGAAATCAATTCTATGGGAATCAGTTACGTAGGGATTACTAAAGGAATTAATGACATAATATAGGAAGATATTTTAAAAATTGTCAACTCAGTAGAAAAATGGTCAGAAGATAGGAAAAGGCATTTATAGAAGCACAAAGTCACACAGCCAACAAATGTACAGAGAGATGTTTGAATTGACCAAAGTTGGGGAAATGCAAAGCAAGGAAATACCATCGCTTTTTCATCGGCGGGAAGGTAGGTCAAAGTAAGAAACAACCATGACCGTTCAGGGTGGGGCCCAAGGAGGGTTACCGTTGTGAGGATGCAAAACATAGATTATTTAATTATAAATTATTGTATTAATTATTGTATTACTTTCCTAAAACTATAACCTTCTTTTGTCCCGCCCTGTATTATTAGTGGAAATGTAAATTTCACAGCATTTGGGGAAAATAATCTAGCATCCTCTACTAAGATTTAAAATATACTTATTCAGAAGACCAGATAAGCCAATTGTAGCACAGGTACCCAGTGGAATACTACACAGCAATAAAAAGAAGGGACCATATGCAAAACATAGTTTAACCTCAAAAACGGGCTGGCAAAAATCTTAACAGACACAAAGGGGTCCAGACTGTATGATTCCCTTTACACCAACGTTTAGGCCAGGGAAAACAAACCGACAGTATTAAAATACTAGTAGGTGTTTCTGATGTGTAGTTAGAGCGTTATTCAGAGTGGCAAAAACAAAACAATACAAACCACCAAAAACACCCAGAAACAAACCGGATGCAGAATGGATGACTCTAGAACACAAAGGCCTACCTCGCTGCCAGTGAACAAGGACGGGATGGAGGTATACCAGATGGCTGGGAGGGAATTTCTCCAGGGTACAGTTTATAAACAAGGCGCTGAAGAGTGTAACCACGTGGCCCCGTGTTTGTGAGACAGCGCCCACCTCCCCGTGTACATGTGTACTTACATGTGTACATGTGTACATGTGTACTTACATGTGTACATGTGTACTTACGTAGCTGTCTATCTCAGGGCGGGGGGGGGGGGGGTCAAAAGGGAAGACTGAGCCAAAAACAGAGCACACAGGGTCTGATTATGTTTGGGCTTTAGGGCATTTAAAATGTATATTTATAGAGTTTTCCTTTTCAAACCAGTAAGGAAGTTTATTTACACCTCAGTCATTTCATTGTTGATACCTCTCTGATATTTCACATGTATTGTAGGAAACCTGAATCTTTCATAATAAAAAATAAAATACAGCTGAAACCGGTTTGGCTCGGTGGATAGAGCGTTGGCCTGTGAACTGAAGGGTCCCGGGTTCGATTCCGGTCAAGGGCATATACCTTGGTGGCGGGCACATCCCCAGTAGGGGGTGTGCAGGAGGCAGCTGATGGATGTTTCTCTCTCATGGATGTTTCTTACTCTCTATCCCTCTCCCTTCTCTCTGTAAAAAAAATAAAATATATTTTAAAAATATATTAATAAAATAAAATACAACACACACACATCAGATTGCATTATTTTTATAGAAGTGAAAGAAAACACTTTCTTTTTTTTTTCTTAATCTATTTTATTGATTTTTTACAGAGAGGAAGGGAGAGAGATAGAGAGCCAGAAACATCGATGAGAGAAAAACATTGACCAGCCGCCTCCTGCACATCCCCCACCTGGGATGTGCCCGCAGCCAACGTACATGCCCTTGACCGGAATCGAACCCGGGACCTTTCAGTCCGCAGACCAACGCTCTACCACTGAGCCAAACCGGTTTCGGCAACACTGTCTTTCTTATAGAAAGCTTCAGAACTCTGTATGCAGACCGTATGGTATTGGTCCTTCTTTATTTCTCCTGAGTTCACGTGAGCCCTCTCGGTCCCACAGGGAAGAAATGAGAGCGGTCAGGCTGAGAGCTCAGGTGGACAAGCAGGGAGGGCAAGCCTGGCTCTGCACCCGGGCAGCCAGCGCCACGGCAGTGGGTGCACGGGACCTGGCTGTCTCCTGAGTCGGCAGGACAGGGACGCTGGTCTGGGTGCTACCTGGAAAGAGGGGCCGAGAAACTCAGAAAGCCAGAGAAGTCATATTTGGGGGGGAAATTTGATGTAAAAAATTCTTATTTGAACAAAAATATTAACGTGTTCAATAGAGAGGATGTGACTCTGCATTTGCCCGGCTCAGTCTCACTCGCCCCCCCTAACCTTAGCCTTGGCCCCTTAGCTCTGGTCTTCTTAGAAATTTTGATATTTTGTTCATAGACTCATTTACATTGGTTTTGACTTCCAAAAAAATACTGCATTAAAATATCATTTATCTGATGTTGTGTACAGAGAATCCTAAAGATTCCACCATAAAAACTCCTGGGCTGATAAATGAGGCTCACGCCTTCACGTCCCTTCTTCCCGCTAGGGGCCCCTGGGAGACTTACAGCGTCCTTCTGGGGCCCCACACCGTGATCAGCTCCAAAAGCAGCGGCTCCCTGCGGCCAGATCCTTACTAACTCCCCGATGCCTTGGGGCCAGGCCACACGGTCTCTCAGGCCCGTGGGCCGACGCTCCCCATCCCTGACCTGGAGCTCACAGCGCCATCCGGAGTCCCTTCCATCCTCAGAGGCTCCACGTGGAGCCAGAGGGAACGCCCACCCACCCACCTGGGTCTGTGTGTGGACACGGGCATGTGATGGCCACGCCGATGACGGCCACGGCCACGGCCACGGCCACGGCCCACCACGCTCTGAGGACCAGCTTCGTACCGGGCACTGGGCACCGTGCTTCACAGACGTGGCTCCCCTCCCCACTGACGGCTTTCTCACGCCCTGTACGGGTTCGGGTTGCTAGTAAGTCGCTGCAAAGCTGGGTAGGAATTTGGGGCTTTGTTTTTGGGGGTGTCCTGGGGGGGTAGACCCAAGAGCTGTCCACGGTCCGCACGGGAGCTCTGGAGGAAACCCACGCAGGGCGACGTGGGACGGCCCGCCCCGCCTCACCTCCACCTCCCGTCACCTTCCCCTCCGGACAGCGACCAGGGTCCGGATGCCACCGACCTCCCCGCAGAGACCAGTGCCCGCGGGGCGTGCGTCTGTGACGGTGTTCCACGAGGGACGCTAATTACGGTAACAAGAGAAGACGGGGCTCAGGAGGGAAAGCTTCCTGACGGAGAGGACCACTTCCCGGCCTCGCCGTTCACCATCCCACGCCTGGGAGGGCCCCTCCCGTGCTGGGTGGGAGCGGGAGCACTCCATTCTGGGTGGGAGCGGGAGCACTCCATTCTGGGTGGGAGCGGAGCACTCCATTCTGGGTGGGAGCGGGAGCACTCCATTCTGGGTGGGAGCGGAGCACTCCATTCTGGGTGGGAGCGGAGCACTCCATTCTGGGTGGGAGCGGAGCACTCCATTCTGGGTGGGAGCAGGAGCACTCCATTCTGGGTGGGAGCGGAGCACTCCATTCTGGGTGGGAGCGGAGCACTCCATTCTGGGTGGGAGCGGAGCACTCCATTCTGGGTGGGAGTGGGAGCACTCCATTCTGGGTGGGAGCGGGAGCACTCCATTCTGGGTGGGAGCGGAGCACTCCATTCTGGGTGGGAGCGGAGCACTCCATTCTGGGTGGGAGCGGGGGCTCACCAGTGGTGTGGGTGGAAGCACAGGGCACAGAGCAGCGGCTGTTATTCCCGATTGCTCGGAAAACACTCCGCTGAGGGGATAAGCGGGGGACCTTCGCTGAGAACCGCGACTGGACGGGGGAGCAGGGAGGACTCCGTGTGGCGCTGGAGGGCAGAGAAGTGGCAGGAGGCATTCAAGGCTGCGGAGGTTCCCGCCCCAGAGAAGCTAACAGCGACGCCTCTCCCCACCCCGGTGCGGAGTGCCAGTGCTTTCCCAAAGGGCCCAGGAGCACACGCTGAGCGAAAAGGCGGTCTGAAAAGGACAACATGCGACGGGGGAGGAGAGGGAGGTGTGAGGACCAGATTGCGGTGGGCAGGAGGCATGTGGCGCTGGCTGTGCTGGTGGTGGGGGGGCGAGGGAGCCGCGGCAGAAGGGCCTCTGTTCTGCATTGAAGGATGGCAGCTTCGGAGCTGGGGCTGCCATCGCAGGACGCCACAGTTCTGCAGGCTGGGTGTCCAAGATCAAGGTCTCTGGCGGTTTGGTGTCTTCCTGGTTTGTAGGCGGCTGCCTTCTCGCTATGCCTCGCATCGCTTCTTTTGAGAGGGGAGACCAAGCTCTCTGGTGCCTTTTCCTTTAAGAAAATGCGCCTCCTCGGACCAGGGCCTGGCCCTCCTTGTGCCACGGACCCTCAGTTGTGTTCACAAAGGCCCCGTCTCCTAACACAGTCACACGGGGGATTCGGGCTTCCACATATGCTTGTTGGAGGTTGCTTTGCAAATGGTTGAGGGTTAGAGGGACGAGGCTGGCGGAGAGAGAAAGATGAGACCCGAGGAGGGGCTGGAACAGGGGAGAGGCCCGGGGGGCCCTGGGGAGGTTTCCGGAGTCAGGGAGCAGACAAATCCTCAGTAATCCCGGGGCCAGTCTGACACCTGGGAAAGAAGTGTACGCCGCACCGGGTGTGGCTCAGTGGACAGAGCGTCGGCCTGCGGACTGAAGGGTCCCAGTTCGATTCCGGTCAAGGGCATGTACGTTGGTTGCGGGCACATCCCCAGTGGGGAGTGTTCAAGAGGCAACTGATCGATGTTTCTCTCTCATCGATGTTTCTCTCTATCCCTCTCCCTTCCTCTCTGTAAAAAATCAATAAAAATATATTAAAGAAGAAGAAGAAGAAACAGCAGCAGCAGCAGCATAAGGAGATCCAGAACAGACTCCGGAAACGAGGTAAGAAAGGAACTGGGGACTGCCACCCCCTCAGGGGCAGCTGAGGAAGGCTCCTGGCCCGCCATCCAGACGTTTGTGCCAATACGGGCTTCGGTGGAGGCCTCCCTTGACCCCGTTCTAACTGTCTTCACTGGACGAAACCGTGTCTTGATTCGGTTCTTATTCCTCCACTAGGAAGCCCGCTCCATGGGGCCTGGACCTTTCTGCCTGCTCATCACTATGTTCCTCAGGCTCAGGGCGGCCTGGCACCGTGAAAGGCAGAGCTCTCCACCGATGGGTGAACGGCCGCAATGGCCCCAGCAAGAAGCATCATGGGACATCCTGCCAGCGTCACCAGGCTGCCAGGTTCAAAGGTGAAGAAAAGGTGGTGATCCAGGGCTGAGCTGATCTAGTGCTGAGCTGATCCAGGGCTGAGCTGATCCAGGGCTGAGCTGATCCAGGGCTGAGCTGATCCAGGACTGGGCTGATCCAGGACTGGGCTGATCCAGGACTGAGCTGATCCAGGACTGGCCTGATCCAAGGCTGAGCTGATCCAGGGCTGAGCTGATCCAGGACTGGACTGATCCAAGGCTGAGCTGAGCTGATCCAGGACTGGGCTGATCCAGGACTGGACTGATCCAGTGCTGAGCTGATCCAGGGCTGAGCTGATCCAGGGCTGAGCTGATCCAGGGCTGAGCTGATCCAGGGCTGAGCTGAGCTGATCGGGCTGAGCTGATCCGGGGCTGAGCTTCATCCTGTCTTTGAGTTCCTGGCTTGACGCCGGGCCCTGTGACTGTGCCGGCCAGGACTCCCGTGCCCACTCAGCCGGCCACCCCGGGAGAGGATGGCTTCCCGCTGGCGCCCCCTGCAGCCCCCACAGACCCCGGCTGGCAGCCTCCCGGCGGCCCCTGCTCAGAGCCCGGGCGGTGACCTCCAACCCGGCCAGCCGCGAGGAAGGCCCGTCCTGCCCCACGCCCCCTGCGTGGGCTGTCTGTCCGGGCGCCGGGCTGTCTGTCCTCCGGGCGCTGGGCTGTCTGTCCTCCGGGCGCTGGCGCCACGTGGGAAGCGGGCTCCCAGCAGCGAGGGCCCAGCCGGACGGCTGCCCTCCGTCCCGGGCGCGGAGGCCGGCGAGAGGCGGTCAGTCCGCCCGGGCGCACCCCTTCGCCACGGGAGCCCCAGGGGCTCAGCACGGCCTCAGGGGTGTGTGTGTGTGCGTGTGTGTGTGTGTGTGTGTGAGTGTGTGTGTGAGTGTGTGTGAGTGTGTGTGTGTGTGTGTGAGTGTGAGTAGGCCGGGGCAGTGAGAGATCTCCTGATCCCGCCGCCTCCTCCGAGCCATGCTGGTGCCTCTCAGGGGGATGCGGTGCTGAACGGGCTGGGAGCAGCCCGTCTCTGGCCACTCGCAGCTTCTGACAACGGCGCTGAGGCTCTGACACCAGGTGAACAACAGCAGGCCGATGGGTGTGCATGGACCGTCACACAGCCATAAGCGGCAACACAAGAATTAACGGTTTCCCACACGCACAGCTATAAACCTGTGTTTGCCTGCCCTGAGTCTAAGAGCCTGGATGTAAAGCTTTAAGGGAAAGATATTTAACATTTTTATGTCGTACAACCGCAGCACCAGCCCCGTGCCCTGCCTTCTCCATGGCGACTCTCTCCTCGCCACGTCTGTGGTAGTTTCGGGGGATGGAGTGGGAGAGCTCCATTTGGCTAACAGAGCGGAGTCCTGACAACCAGCTGTTGTGTCGCTACAGGGCGGGGCAGTGGGCAGGGTAAGCAGCTTCTCTTCCCGCGGAAGGCGGGCACAGCAGCCACTCGCTCCGCCTCTGGGTGGGGAACCAGGCGGCATTCCTGGCACAGGGCACGGTGTCTTGACTGGCTGTTGGTGCCATCTTGTCGGAGGAGGCAGCAGCGCTGGGCTCAGGGCACGGGGACGCTGGAGCCCCCGTCCGGTCCCAGCTCTGCCCCCCTCGGCGTCTCCCCGCGCCTCCGTGTCTTCACCTGGAAAGCGGGCCTCGCAGTAAGGACCCCAGCCCGGCGCCCGGCAGCACTGCGGGTGCCACGACCTCAGTGCGGGCAGACCTGACCGTGGGCGAGGGCTGGGTCACAGCTGACTGTGGCCCCCAGTTCCACGCAACAAATGCCAGGCTCATCGCCCTCCCTGAGGGGCTGGCCGCCGGCTGCCCCGGGCACCGCCTGCCCCGCCCCCGCCGCTGGCTGCTCCCCATCTCTCCAGCACCCGCTTTCCAAGGGGCATGGGCTCTCCCCCCCGGAGTGGTGGGGTACCCCCGGCTGCCAGCCCCCCTCTGCGATCTGCCCCAGGCAGCCAGCCTCCGCTTGGCGGGCGTGTGTGTGTGCGTGTGTGTGTGTGTGTGTGTGTGTGTGTGTGTCCGCAGGCTGGCAGGAAGCAGGAAGCGGCTGCTTTCCCTCCGCACCCGCCTGCCCAGCCTCGGGCGAGGACGGCCACCCCAGGTGCAGGCTGCCAGCTGCCCCGCCGGCTGCCCGTGACCCGGTGGCTCCAGCAGAGGAGCGGGCAGGGTGGTCTCAATCGGCTCAGACTTCCGTTCGCAGGGAGGGGGTGAGGAGCCGAAAGGGAAGGCGCGGGCACGGAGCTCTGGAGGGTGTGCCGCTGCCATCTGCTGGGGGGCGAGGGGACCGTCCTGCCGGCTTCTCTGCCGCCCCAGCCGGCCCGTCACTCACAGCCCCACCGGCCGCGGGTTCGGGACTCTCAGGAGTGCCGACCTGTGAGGCAGACGGGCCTGGCTGGTGTGGCTCAGTGGTTGGGCACTGCTCTGCACACCAGGAGGTGCTGGTTTGTTCCGGTGAGGGCAGAGGCCGGGGTGCGGGCTGGGTCCCCAGCAGGGGGCGTGCAGGAGGCAGCTGATCACAGTCTCCCATCCCTGATGTTTCTCTCTCTCTCCCCCTCTCCCTTTCTCTCTCTCTAAAATCAACATAAAAGCACGTTTACAGAAGGTAAGCTGATGCCGCCTTGGAAGCAACGTCCCCGGTACCCTCAGAGGTGGCTCCCTCGGTCAGACGGGCCGGTTCCCTGACCTCTGACCTCTCCAGCCTCACCCACGGGCACGGGGTCTGGAAGGACTCGGACCCCGACAACGGCAAGAAGTCCTTCTGGGGCAGGCGGTCACCGGCTTCGCTGAGTCCCCGCAGCCTGAGGAGCCCCCCGGAGCCGGGCTGCACGAGGGCCCCTGCCCGCTCCGGCCTGGCACCCTCGCCCGTCCCCTCTGACCCCTCGGGCACCGGGCGCCTGAGCTCGGTTAGCCTGACACGTCACCGGCGCACCGCGGCGCCCATAACTGCAGCTCAGAACGGCTGGGAGAGAGCGGTTCGCTCAGACAGGACGGCGGAGAGCTGTGGGCCGGAGCCCGGGGGGGGGGGGCAGGGGGGGGCGGCACAGGGAGGGGTGGGCCGGGGGGGGGCGGCACAGGGAGGGGGGGGCCGGGCCCGGGAGGGACGGCGGGCGGGCGGGCGGGCGGGGAGGGGTCGCGGCGGAGGCCGGGCCTCTCTCACACGCTCCTCCCGGGCCGTCAGCTGCGGAGCCAGCGGGAAGGGCCTCCCCGTGGCCAGCACCGGGGCCCCCTCAGCCCTCGCTCCCCGCGCAGCGCGGCGGCCGGCCGGAGCCGCTGACAGGCCGTCGGACAGAGCAAGTCCGAGTTCGGGGAGCCCAGCCCGGGAGTGAGCCGCTGTCGGACTGCAGCCGCCCCGCCCGCTTTCCTAAACGGACTCCGAAGCTGGTTTCAGAGGGCGGGCGGGCGGGCGGGCGAGCGAGAGGAAGAGACATCGGCGATGAGGGAGAACCACGGACCGGCTGCCTCCTGCCAGCCCGGGGCATGGAGCCTGCGCCCGGGCCCGGCCCGGACGGGAACAGACTGGTGACCTCCCGGTTCCGAGGTGGATGCCCAACCATTGAGCCACACCGGCCGGCTCAAGAGGCTTTCTTCCTCTCTCTCCTGGGATGCAAGGGGGAGGGGTGCAGAGGGAGGGGGAGGGGGAGGGGTGCTGAGGGAGGGGAGGGGGAGGGGTGCTGAGGGAGGGGGAGGGGGAGGAGGTGCTGAGGGAGGGGAGTGGGTGCTGAGGGAGGGGAAGGGAGGGGAGGGGTGCTGAGGGAGGGGGAGGGGGAGGAGGTGCTGAGGGAGGGGAGTGGGTGCTGAGGGAGGGGGAGGGGTGCTGAAGGAGGGGGAGGGGTGCTGAGGGAGGGGGAGGGGGAGGGGTGCTGAGGGGAGGGGTGGGGGTGCTGAGGGGAGGGGGAGGGGGTGCTGAGGGGGGCTCCGGGAGGCTGGAGGGAAGGAGAGAGGGGAGATGACGGAAGCTGGTGGCTGTTCTGGGGCGCGGGGAGGTCAGCCAGGCCGGCCCACCAGCTCACAGGAGCCAGGCTCACCCGCGTCCCTCCGGGCACCGGGCACACGCCAACGGGCGGCCTGGCTCCTGTTTGCACACGGGCTACACACACACACATGCACACACGCACACGTATACACACTCACACACACTCACACACACATACACACACCACACACTCACACGCATGCACACACCACACACACGCACACACTCACTCACACGTACGCACGCACGCCTGTGCTGCCTCTCGGCCCCCAGGGCAGCGGCCGTGGCGTGGCCCCGTGGCTACAGGAGAGGCGGGCCCCCGGGGACGTGGCCGTGAGGCACCACCGAGGACCGCCCGTGGAGCTGGGGACGGGGACCAGCCGCCGCCACCGAGTGACGCTGGACCGGCTCCTGGGAATCCCGGCCCGACTCTTCTGGAAGGAGAGGCCCAGACTCTCAGGGGGCCGCCCTCGGACAACCCCCAGTCCCCTCAAGGGTGCGGATGCTGAGAAGCACTGCCTGCCTAACCCGAGGCTATTTTATTTTATATATATATATTATTGATTTTTTACAGAGAAGAGAAGAGAGGGATAGAGAGCTAAAACATCGATGAGAGAGAATCATCGACCAGCTGCCTCTTGCACACCCTCTCCTGCGGATGTGCCCCGCAACCAGGGGTACATGACCGTGACCAGAATCGAACCCGGGACCCTTCAGTCCGCAGGCCGACACTCTATCCACTGAGCAGCACTGGCTTCGGCTGGAGGCTATTTTAAAACTCGCCAACAGCCCGTCAGCCAGTGGTATGTGGGTGACGGATCGCGCGTTTACTTCCTGGCAGCTGGCGTGTCTGCCGCCCAGGCACGCGGGGCGGGTTCAGAGAGGTGACGCGGGGGGAGCAGACAGGTATGGGAGGGACCACGCCACGTCACGAAGGCAAGCGGGAGGCAGGCGCACTGAGACCAGGCTCACCAAGGACCGGGCCGGCAGGGGAGTCACCAGGGACCGGCGCCCTGGGTCGAGGGAGAGGAGGCCAAGCTCAGGCCACACGGGCCGGACGCCGCCAGCTGGTCCGTGTCCGGGGCCTTGACCGTTTCCCATGAGCGACTGGCAGTCACGGTGCCGTTATCTGTCGGCAACGGCCTTCGGGAAGTACGGCCGAGCAGTGCTTCTCACGGCGACCGAGCACAGGCGCACATGCTTCCAAGCACAACTCAGACACGTGCCGTGTGAGGCTCGGACGTGGCTTTGCTTCAGAAGGTCAGACACAGGCCTGTCCAAAGGTGGACCGAGCTGAGCTGAGCCGGGGAAGGGAGACGCACCGTGCGGATCACAGGGAGCAGGGAGCCTGTGTGGCCCCTGTGGGTGCCCATCCCACGGCGGGGAGCCCTGGAGGGGCTGGAGCCGGCCTTGGGCCCGGGCCAGGTGGCCCATTGGTTGGGAGCATCGTCTGGAACCCCGACCCTGTCCTGACCATCCTGTCATCCCTCTCTGCGCTGTTCAGTGGCTCTGTGAGCACCTGCCTCCCTATCGGAGCCACCACCCCCGGGAGACGGGGCCTGGCCGTGCTCCTCACCCCCGCGCCCCGGTGCCCAGCGCCTCGCACACAGCAGGCGCCGACAAGGGTTTGTTGACGGAATGAGTGACGGAATGAGTGAGCTTCATGAAAATCAGCCTGGTATTCTTGAAGGATAATCCCGGCTTTGTTTTCTGCACCACCATCCCACACCAAACTCATCAGCAGCCACAGGGGGCTTTCTGTCCAGGACCGTGTTTTAGGAACGAAAAGCCGAGCACTATTCCAGGGAAACCCTAACCCTAACCCAACCCTAACCCTAACCCAGCCTTAACCCAGCATTGAGCTCGCCTCTGCACGAGGCAGCCGCTAGGAGCCAGCACACAGGCGCGTGTGAAAACTTCATTTCACTCCCAGGACGGCGCACCCGGAAGGCGGAGGAGAGGGGAGCTCCATTTGCCTGGGGAACCACACTCGCCCGCCCCCCGGGAGGCTCAGAAACGCAGGCGAAGGTCCCAGGAAACGCCTTGGCGAAGTGACGGTCACGGACACCCTTCGCCCGGCTCGAGAGCCACGGCACTCAGCAGCGATCGCA